>CM024239.1:91010481-91099207 GCA_013421045.1 Propylea japonica
TTCCTGGATCGACAAGATTATTATATATTTAACTCCTTGAACACAAATTGATGTTCGACTCTGCTTTCCACCAAACAATTCCTCATAGATTGTATCTATGCGATCTGAATGGTTGGGGTTCCTTCGTCTAATCGTACGCCATACTTCGGTGCTTCTGGACACCCTCCCCTATCAAACTTTCCGCTTCACTGCACTAAGTCCCTACAGTCGTTCCTTTTTATGCTTGACGATCTGCCTTACTTCTCTGTTTTCGGCCTTATATTCGCGCCATCTTTATGCAGATTCTTCTTTTCTTCTGCTGTCACTTCCTTTGTCAGCCATATTGGCTGACCGTATTTTCTTGCTATATGCTTTCCTCCCAATGCTTTCCCTGCTGCTCTCTTGATGACGTTTTTGATACTATTGTATTTCAGTTCAATATCATCGTCCACTTCTATGGCATTCAAGGCCAATTACAATCTCCTATCATAAAGATATTTGACACTTTCTTCATTTGAGAGCTCTAACTTTTACTTTTTACCGTCTTCAGCATCAATTATATTTGTGTTTGTCTCTCCAATACCTACTGTGCCGAGTGTTGGCCAGCCGCAAAGGGAACAACAAAAACTGCACTTACCAACATTTGATCTGATCCGCAATTAGCTCCTCTCCTTACTCTACAGTCAAGTATCCTAAAGTTTGAGCGTTGTCGTGTTATCACATAATCGATAATAGATTTTGCTGCGAAGAAGTTTTTTTTCCGTGTGTATCGATGAATATGTTTATGGGGATAAAATGAGTTGAGAATTCGTAATCCAGTTAACTCGCATAATTCCATAAGCCGCAAGCCAGAATCATTGACAACCTCTTCGCCGTATTAACCAGCAACTCTGTTGTTTTCCTGGCTACCCACATCAGAACGTCCGACAACTGCGAATAAAACTCATCTTTTACTTTCATGGTGGCGTCATCATTCGGTGCGTACACCCCCACAAGTACCGTCTGCAGACGAAATTATCGAATGGGCATAATTATCATCCGCTCAGATATTGGCTCATAATCTTCAATATAATTTGCATGTGTTTTTCATCAGCCTGTGCCCTGTGAGATATGTCCACTCCTGATCAACAATGAAGGTAACCATCTAGGAAAAAATCCCTATCATCACCGATCCTCCACCATGTTTCACAGTTTGTACAGTGTATTCGGATCAAGTTCTTTTGCCAGCAGGTCTTCGTACATGTTGGTCCATCACTTTCGAGACAGTTGAATTTAGATTTGTCACTAAATAGCACTTTTTCCACTGCTCCACTGTCCAATTGATACGCGCCTAAACAAAGGCTAACTGGACCTTCATATTTCTACTAAACAATTCTGCATTGAACAATCCTCTTCGTACTTGTCGCGAAGAAATATTTATCTTTATATTTGTCAATAGTTGAATTTCTCTTGTTGATGTTTTATTCCGCCCATCTTAAGTGGAAGAAAAAGCAATACTGAACTAAATTAATTGTCATCTATGATATTAAATGCGAGGTTGAACAAGTTACCCACCTGCAGTTGCTATCTTTATGTCTAAGGTAAATTATGATTGTAGGTAGAAAAATATTTGTGCAATATTCTCTATTTAATTTTATTATTTATTATATCACATATGATTGACTCCTATTAATTTCAAATTTAATTCTTAAATATGTTGCACATACAAAAGAAGTCTGAAAAATTCAAAGTTGCTATCTTTATGGCTAATATTGTAATAATGCCAGTTCAAGAAGCCCCGGAAAACCAAATCATTACTCGATTAGAATGGCCCACGATGTTTCCTGATATAAATTTCATAGGGCCTATATGGGATTATGTCTCCAGAGCCGTTTATTGTCGAAATAATTCACCACGAAATTCACAAGATCTTGTTGTGACTGAAAATGAATGAATACTCCACAGGAGATAATCGAGAATTAATTATTAGAATGTCTAAACAAGTGAAAACATTGCTAAGCAGCAGATGCTCAAATACTGCATATTAGTTAGTTTGCTCTCTTTTATTGATTTTGTTTAAATTTAATTTTTTTAATTTCTCATCACCAATTTCATTTGTTGTTTGAACTTCATAATTCTATAAAATGAAATTGATTTTACTCATTTTCAACCCTTACGTACGAACACCATCACAATGCAAACGATCAGATTAATAATATATATATATATATAATCATTATCCCTTCTACCACTAATGGTGTAGGGTACACATTAAACAATCTCATCTTCTCTCATGTACGAACTTCGACCATTGCTTCTTGTCTGCTGCCATTTTCTTGCCTCTCTCCATGTTTGTCCTCTTTCACGAATTATTTCTTCCATTTGTTTATCCAGGTCTTATCAGGTCTTCCACGTCTTCTCTTGTACACTGGTCTAGCCTCCCATATTTTTCTTGCCGGTCTTTCACATTCATCACCTATTCAGATGCCCCCACAACTCAGCTGTCTACTCTCTATTCCTATGTCTTCTCTTATTTTTCGTTTCTCATCTTTTGCATTTTGTGTTACTCCCCTTACCTTTCTGAGATACTTCATTTCCATGTGAGATAGAATGGATCGAGGATCACCGTAACACACAATGTAAGTTGAATCAAAAGATATTGAACTTTTTACCTTCTCACACACTAAAGTAGTAAATTAGTAAATGTTCATTCCTCATCTGATCGCTCCTTTACCTTCATTTTTGTTTCTGTAACTGCCATTATTTCCAAATTCATATCCTCGAATTCCATCACCAGTTCATCCTCCTTTCCACGTATACTTCTGATATTCCACGTTGCTATTTTCCAACTATTTGATTGTTCTTTAACTATTCCAGTGTGTTTACCTCTCGTTGTCCTGTTTCCTGCTTATTTGTCCTTGTTTACGTCAGTATTCTACAACCTTATTTTGCTTGTATTTCTCTCTGTGTTTTTGTTAAATCATCGTTTATGTATACTCTATCTTTCTTATAATCTCTCAACTTTGTTTTATTCTTAATAAGTTTCATCTTGTCTGTTGTATTTTCCATCTCGATTAAGCATATTTTTGTCCCAATCTTTCTGACATTTTTTGGTTCAACTTCAACCTGCATATTCTCCTTAAAGAAAACTTTGATTTCATTTTTTAACATCTCTTCTTGAGTATTGATCACTGTCAGGCCGCTCACCACTACATTATTTCTTCTTCGGGCATTCTCCATAAAGTCAAGTCTTGTATTCACATTCTTAATTTTCTCCCTTAGTTTTTCGTTTTTTTTCTTGATTTCTTCATTTTCAATTTTAATCTTTTCATTTTCCTTTTTTATTTCCTTCATTTCCTCTTGATATCTTTTCTGGTCCGATTTTATATCCTTTATGTCATTCATCAACATCTCCATCATCCCCATTAATTTATCAAGTTTTCATCACCATTTTTGCTCCTTTGCGGTTGTTCTAAGCAGTCTTTTACTTTTTGCAAATGGATCCTCTTCATTATCTGATGTTCTCTTTCGTTTCCCTCATCACTTGTATATTCTTCTTCACTTTTTCTCATACTCATCTTCCTACTGTAATATTTCCTTGATCCGCCTCTGTTTTATTATTTCCGTAGGATCGCGATAATCTTATCGGCGCGATAAATTTTATCTTCGATACAGCTGGTGTTGTTTATTGCCGGTAGATTTCGACTCGAATTTTCAGAATTTTTAGTTAATTTTAATGTTCAAATTCAATAATTGTCCAATATTATCATACACGAATATCTTCACACACTATTCACTGTCCTTTTTGATCACTTTTCTCAAATCGATCGCTCGTAATTTCCGAATAACCGGGTTTAATCACGGAGCTCTTCTTAACACGACGTTATCTCACCGAAGTTCGAATACAACGATCAGATTAACATTCGTATATTTTTAGAAATACGTAGGATACTATCAATATCTGAAGCTCTCGAGTAAGTACGTGTTACAGTTTTTTTTAACATATTTGAAGAGCTATGGCTGCCAACCCACCTATAAAGAGTTTTATATTATATTACATTAAACCTTTTTGGGGCCATCCATAAAGTACGTCACACTAATTTAATGAGTTTTGAGCCCCCCCCCGTCCTTGTCACAGGTGGTCACATTTCTGAGACCCCCCCCTCCCTAGTGTGACGTCACATGTTTTGCAATTCAACATCGAAAAATTATTGAATTAAACAGAAGTTCTGAAATTAGTTTATTTCCATTTAAATTAAGTACTTTTTTATGAAATCAACAAAATATCAAATATTTGAAACAATAACAAAAAATAAAACTAATGAATAATGAATTAACTTCTTCCTGAATATGCTGTTTTTTTTATCAGTCGCACTGTATGTTTCGTATAATCTACGGTAAAGATTACCTAAATCTATCTTTTTGTTCATTTCGAACTTGATTTATTGAACTACACTACTGGAAAAAATTAAAGGATCAAGAAAATATTCCAAATTTTCGTCAATTTTCAACATGCCGTAACTTTGAGAGGAATGGTTGTACAAGGAATTTAAAAAGGGGAAGTTGTAGCTCCAAGTGTCTAGTTTTTGGATTAGAACTTAAAAAATTTTAAGTTTCAGTGGTTTTCGAGTAATGATAGAAAAATCAGCAACAAAAAAATTCTCAAAATTTTACCACTTATTTTTTTTGTCTACGAGCATGGAAATTTTATTTTTTCATAATCGTTATAATGATGAGATACTTTGTTAATTCAGCTTTAGATTATGTTTTTATTGACCTCAATACGTCCACTTCTCGCCGAGATATCGGTCTTCAAATGGAGAAAGATCCATTTGTCTTTGATTATCGATTTCTCAGCAACCAATGATCGCACAGAAAATTGAAGGAGGGTTTCAAGACCTTAAATGAACTCCCATTATTGAACAACCATTGCTTATTCATAGGATTTTTTTTTCTTCATGTCACATCAATATAAAAATTCAACAAAAAAGGGCTTTTGGTGGTTTCTTGGAAAATCTACCGCTGGATCGAAAATGTTGAGGAAACCAATACTATTAAGTGTGACTTTCACAGTTCAATATGTTGATAAAAACCTTACGAAGAGCCAACTCAATCCAAGAGCCGTTTTTTTGTTAGACAGGATTGAATTTTTGAAAAAAAAAAGAGGATCACGTTTTTTGCTCTGAGAAGCTCATAATCTTTAAAAAAGGCAAAAAAGAATTTTTTTGAGCTTTTTCCACATTTTATTTGCAGATAGTACATAAATTTCAAAAAAATAAAAATAAAATAAAATAAAATTTTTATTAATTCAATAACGGGTAATGCCACCCCTGTTTTCAATAACGGCTCTCAAACGTTCAGCCATGTTAATGGATCCTTTTAAATTTGAAGACCGATATCTCGGCGAGAAGTGGACGTATTGAGGTCGATAAGCAAATAAATTAAAGCTGAATTAACAAAGTATCCCATCATTATAACGATTATGTAAAAATAAAATTTCCATGCTCGTAGACAAGAAAAAATAAGTGGTAAAATTTTGAGAATTTGTTGTTGCTGATTTTTTCTATCGTTACTCGGAAACCACTGAAACTTAAAATTTTTGAAGTTCTAATCCAAAAACCAGACACTTGGAGCTACAATTACCTTCTTTTAAATTCCTTGTACGACCATTCCTCTCACAGTTACGGCATGTTGAAAATTGCCAAAAAATTTGGAATTTTTTCTGATCCTTTAATTTTTTCCAGTAGTGTATGTTTATATCCACAAAATAGCACAACTAAAAAAACGACGTCGTTCACTCAGCGAAAGCAAATTGTCGAATGAAAGATAGAAAGAAAAACATTACCTACGCGAGGTGCGGTATTAGTCAGAGGGCTCGTCGGCGATCGGCACGAGTCAGAAGCGGCTATGAACTGTCAACAAAACAATTTAAAACCGTATTGCCCTAAAGATTGAGTTGGAAATATGTTTTAGTTTAATTAATATTTCAAATTACGCGATTAGTACCTCTAGATTTTGAAATGTGATGTCACGATACTTAGGACCCCTCCCACCCCTTGTCACACCATGTCACACTTTGTCGACCCCCTCCCTACCCCTTTACGTGTGACGTACTTCATGGATGGCCCCTTTGAGCGTTCGTTACACTTAAACGATTAAGCTTCGTGTGCACTCTTAGAATTCAAGAAAGAAACAATCATATGCACTTATCCTCACTATAACTCCTCACTTTTTAAATGTTTCATTAGGAGTTTTCAGGGTGGAATTATAATACGAATTAAAGATTTTGTATTTCGTTTTAGACTACACGAACTCAAATCGTAAAATATTTTCATGCAGAATCTGCTACCGGTTCTACCGGAAACGAATGAAACTTCGTTATTTCAAACGTTTTATCCCCTATATTTTATAAGTACATATTTGTATTCCTAGTTTAATTCTGTATACATTTGTTGTATGATATGCCCAACTACTTCAAGCGATTGTTAAATTATAGCCTGATCGTCAAATTTTATGACTGAAACATTGTCCAAATAAGTGTTCATATCTTCAGAATCCATCCGTGTGAAACTTTTTTTGCGAAAGTGGAACGAAGGAAGGCACGCTGACTACGCCTACGTATAAACTATGAGGAAATATTATACAGGATGTCTGAAACAGGGCCTCAAAGTGAGCTTCAACAAAACTAAGAAATCTCATTTTTTTCAACTCGTAACCATATAATTTCGTAATTCCGATCGAGTGCTCCTCAAAAACTAGTTGGAGTGAGCCAAACATTTCAAGTCTTAAAAATCAGTCGTTCAGAATTTCACGACTAGGGACAGGTTTCGTTCAGTCAAATTCATTGGTATACTCATCTTTTTTAGAGTAAGTTATGTTAGAAATTGTCTTTCTTACTTATATATTTGACATGTTTTAGTTGATTAAATAAAGCTTCGTAGGTACACTTGAATAAAGGGTCGACAAGTAATTTGAAGTTGAGTTCTAATACTTAACAACCTTATTTTCTCGAGCCATATTCAAAAGTCCGCCTATTTGAATTTACGCCAATAAATTCTGACAGTTTGGTTGTCAACGATGGTGCAACATAGCCATGTAGAGGGTGTCCAGAATTGGTGATCCCTGAACTATAAATAAGATAAAAAATGAATGGCACATTGTGGCACATAATTCACAGTGAAAATGGTGATGGGTTTTTTACAAGAAATGAATAATTTCTGAGATAAAAATTAAGTGCTTTTTCATCTGAGATAATTACGAAATTCTTTGTTTCATTTTTTATTTCAGGAAGTATTCGTCGCAAGTAAAAAACTCAAGATACAATTCTCACTGTTAACTATGTAGTGATTACGAAAATTATTTAAAGGGTATAGCCGGGTTTCAATGGTGAATCTGCCCCCGCGGCCTTTTCGATTCATATTGAAGGAATTGATTAGGCATTGAAATGAAACTACTTCAGCTAATTTCTCAGCTCTTCATCTCTACCCATTTTGAGATTTTTGCAAGAAAAACTTTTTAAAATTTTTTTTTTGTGAAATCCAGAATTTTCGAATGGTGATTTTTTCTCTTGTTTTTTTTTGCATTTGAAGGAATAGCCCTATAATTTTTTTATGAATTCCAGCTGAGAAATCGATATGCAGAAAAGAATAAAATTATTATTATGTTGTCATGTGTTCTTCAAAGGTGTCGACCGCTATTTCTTGATATAAAATGTCTTCTTTGGTCCTTTATACTATGGAATTTTTTCACATTTTTGAAAATGGTCATACATTTTGAAAGAAAATTAAAACTGTTTGAATTTGGGATTCAACAGATATCCATCAAATTTTGGTGCCATTGTATTCATATTGGCTCCCTGAACAATAGTAGTCAAAAAAAAATCTGTATCTTCTCTGAACATTTTTACTGAAGAATTGATTCATTTTTCTTCAAATATATTTAATTTTATTTAATATATTTCAATAATGATCCCAAAAACATCGAAAACATTCGAGGTAAAGCATGCCGTTCGTAATGGTAAGTTTGGCACTACCGCACAGCCTTTCAGCAAGTAACATAAGAAATGATAGCGGGATTTACCGGTATGCATCGTGTCATATTCGCGCAAAATAATTCGCGGTAGTGCCAGCCAAACCTACCATAAGAAACGGCAAGCGTTCTCTCGAAATTTTTCGGTGTGTTTGGCAATAATTATTGAATATATTTGAAATAAAACTAATCAATCTCCATGTTAAAATGTTCAGAGAGGCTTTAAACTTAATAAAGCGGTAATTCAGTGTTTTTGTAGTGAGAAAAGTGACTTTCAGGTGAAATAGTATTCTAGGGTATAAAGGACCAAAGAAGATATTTTATTTCAAAAAATGGCGGTGGACACTTTTGAAGAACTCAAAATTCATAAAGAAATTATAAGTCTATTTTTTCAATGTAAACTATCAAGAGAAAAAATCACCATTAGAAAATTCTGGATTTCACAAGAGAAAAAAAATAAAATGAAAAAGGTGTTTTTTGCAGAAATCTCAAAAATGGCTAGAGATAAAAAGCTGAAAAGTTGGCTGAATTAGGTATTTTCATTTGATGCCTAATCGATCCCATCAATATGAATCGAAAAGGATTAATTATTTCCTTCCGATTGATTTTAACCGATCGCAATCAAGAATTGGTATGTCAAATATGAATTTAAAGTGGAAAAATTACCTAACGACTGTCAACTTAGCTGTCAGAAGTTTTTGCGGAAAAAAAGTTATATTGTTTCTATTATTGTTCTTAACATTGGAATACTCGTTTTTACGTAACCTGTTTTAACAAATAGCATTCGCGAAATTGGAAAAATCCTAGTCTTCGACTCGGATTTTCAAAACCATTCTCACTTATGCAATTCGTTTTTTCGAATTAAATGCACTAGGGATATTGTGCGCGAAAAAAAGCATTGGCACATCATTTTATTCTACAAATTTATTCGGACAGGTCAGTACAGACCCCACTGATGAAATTCAAAATAATTTTTCATTGAAAAAAATTTGATTCGATGAGTACTCATAACCTAACAGAAGTTAAAAAATTTTGTGAGGTTTCGAAAACATTTCGGAAAAATCAATTTTTCTCTAAATTTCAACACCATATATCTCAAAAATAATGCGTCGGAGACCCATAGGAAACTTTATGTCTTTAAATCATCTAACGATGAAGATCTCGAATTTACGGTACCTTATTCGGAAACTCCTTGTACATATCAATCTTTATCTGCATCTTCCTTTTAGCAAACTGACGTGCGGGACGATAAAATCTACTGAAACCCATTGCAAATAATCAACTCTTTTCAAATATCTCAATCAAATTTCAAAATTTTAATATACAGGGTTTTAAATCTCAGCTTGGAAGAAGTCTCATATTTTTAAAATACGGATGGGGAATTTTTGGGGAACATAGGGATTTGAATATAAATCTTGACTTGTGGAAAGGAATCATGAGTTCGGAATATCAATCGAATTGCTTGGTTCGAAATTTATGGGAATTTGAAATTTGTCATGAATAAATGAACCACCCTGTATCTTGGTTAAGGCATTGATTAGACCTGTCATATATGAGTTTTTTAAACTCGCCTTATTCAGAAAATCAAATATGTGAAAAATAAATAAATAAATTTTATGGTTCTGATGATATATTCGCTTAAAATTTCGCATGAACATTCAGTATAGTCTTTATTCACAAAAAAAATTAACTTGAATGGAAATATAAATATCTTTTTTTCAATTTTCCAATTGAATTATTTGTGATTTTTTTGTCATAATGTCATAATTTTTCATGCACAAAGTAAATTTCACCCGAATCGGATATCCTGTTATGGAAATATACCAATATTTCAATTTAATTTTCTATGGTTGCTTGTGGCTTGTGGCTGCGATATTGAGGAATAAAAATTTTGATGGGCCATATTTCATGGATGTATGATTTGTGAGCCAAGCTCACCCTGAAAATCTCAAGTCCCTAGGACAATTCTTTCGAAAGTTATCGTGCTAATGGCCGGACGGACGGCTTCACAGACAGAATTTGAACATGAATTCGTCATCAGGGTGTCGAACCCTATTAGTGAGAGTTTTTTCGGCTCAAAATTCGAAAATTACAGACATTTGGATATAACGATAGCACTCGCTTACGTAGAACGAGCGGTCAAAGAGAGTAATTATTATTTAATATGCAGTATTTGAGCGTTTGCTGCTTAGCATTCGTGCGTGCATGAATTCACTCGTCTACATAGACATTCCAATAATTGAATTATTTATTATTTTCTGCAGGTTATTCATCAATTCCTCGGTAACAGTCACAATACGTTCTTGTAAATTTCGTGCTGGATTATTTCGAAGAAAACGGCTCTGGGGACATAATACCATATATGCTTTATGTGATTAATATCAGGGGACATCGCGGACGCAGGACATTGTAATCTGGTAAAGTTTTGTTTTTCCAGGGCTTCTTGAACACTTCTAGTGCGATGTGGCCTGGCATCATCATCTGTTTGGGTTTGAAAGAATGAAGATCACTTTTTAAAATAAACTTAACTTTGCTTTTCATTTGATTGGAAACTTCCTTCAATCTAATATTTTCATCTTAATGTCAAATTTCAAATGCAGAAAATACAAAAACTATTACAGATTATAAAGTGAAAGCAGAGAATAATATCAATCGATTGATATTATTCTCTGCTTTCACTTTATTGTTTTTCAATATTCATGGCGATGTACGCGTTTAACCTCTGTTTCTATTATTACAGATTATCTAATCTCCAACATTTTCTTCACCCCGGGAAGAACACATTTCTAAATATTTAACTCACAAAGCTTATGTAGATACAGGTCTTCGATACATACCATTCTTTAATTCAATATACACTACTTCTCTCCATAACGGTAACAAACTCCTACCTTCTACCACCTTCAGTTCATTCCATCTCTGATCATTTACTGAAGTTTTTCTGGAATCTCTTTCACCGGATGAGCAAACGACGTTTTGAAATTTCTAGTCTCCATCCGTATCCAATATGAATCTATTTTTCAGTCACTCCAGAATACTGTCTTTCGAATTTTCAATCGTTGTAATAGATTATCTCAGTCTTGACGATGCTGAATCCTGTTGTTCTAATCTCCTAATTGATAGACTTACTTGTGTTTGTGACATGACCTAACCAACATGTACTTTTTCTTGTAAATTAAATCTTAAGTAACCTGCAGTTCCTAGTGCCCGTTCGCTAGTGTCACAAAATACATGTAATGCTAATTTGGAATACTGAATTTTTTTTTATCATTGCAAAATCATCTTACCTCGTACAGCATTGTAACCCCAATGGATCATATATTGATATTATTACTTCAAGAATTTCTCGTTAAGTGGTTCAGGAGTTAAAATTTTTTGAATCCACCTTAGGAAAATTTGTTGGAAAGCATAATAAGGGTGTCCCGAAAACAATGGATAAGCCTGCAACTATAGATAGACCCTGTCGAGGTCTAACTTATTTCAAATTTTTACCTCAATGAAAATTCCACGGTTTCCGAGATATTCATGGTTTTCGTATTTTTAGAAAATTTCCAGGTGCGATTAGTTTTTCTAGTGCCATTTATACAAATGAAGATGTATTTCGATATAGTTTTTTTTAATTTCACATGAGATGGTTCAGCTATCGGAAAGAAAGAATTAAATTCATCAAACTAGTGTAAAAAGTTAAAAACTCGTGATTTACAAAGAAAAATTGAAAACTAAATGAAATTTCCTTCAAGTTTGATGAGCTAGAGTGTAAAAAAAATGTAGGACGCCCCTGGTACACATCATCTTAAAAACTTGCTCAGTTATTGTAGATTCCAAAAAGGTATCATAAGCCTAGGCATTCTGTAGTTTTTCATTCTCGTAACTACTTGATTACCAAATAGTCGAAATTTTTCGAAAAACTGTTTTTGTTGTAATCGTTATTCTGAGCTGGAATCTAGTGGAAAATCATGAAAATTATTTTTATTTTGAAAAAAGCAGTAGCGTATCGTTTCTCTGGTTGAATAGAAATATGGCATTATTTGCATTCAACACCCTGTATCTCCAAAACCTTACCGGACCTAATTGTATTTGACATAATTTCTTATTTACTTACATTCTGTACAGTGTTAAAAGGATAATATCAACTTAAAAAATACCCTGTATTGCTACAAAAGATGTATGTGGAATATTCATTACAAATAAAATAAAACGAATTATTACCAAAATACTATCCGATGGAAAAAATAAAACGAATTAGTGCCAATTACTTATTCATTGGAAATGAATGAAGAATTCGAAATCAAACAATGAGTTCAGTCATTCATAGCTTAAATTTATTCATAAAAAATGAAACCCTGCTTGCATAGAACAATAATAACACTTTTGTGGACACTCATTCACAGTTAGTAAACAATTTATTATTACAATATCCAAATCATAAAGCTAGTCAATTCAAATTTAACAGTAAAAAATTTTTGAAAAAGTACCAGTAGAACACTAGAACAATAACAACACTTTTATGAAAATTCGTTCACAGTCAGTTTCAAAACTATTGTCATTAGAAGTTAAATAAAATTAAAATTACCTAGGTTACCGACTGTGAACGAGTGTCCACAAAAGTGTTATTATTATTATGAATAAATTTACGCTATGGATGACTGAACTCATTGTTTCATTTCGAATTCTTTATGACTAAATAATTGGTACTAATTCGTTTTATTTTTTCCATGGAGTAGTAATTTGGTAATAATCCGTTTTATTTTATTTGTAATGAATATTAAACATACCTACCTCTATCGTAGCAACACAGGGTATTTTTTTAATTGATACTTTCCTTTTAACACTGTACAGAATGTAAGAAATTTTGTCAAATACTATTAGGTCCGGTAAGGTTTTCGAAATACAGGGTGTTGAATGCAAATAATTCCATATTTCTATTCAACCGGAGAAACGATACGCTACTGCTTTTTTCAAAATAAAAATAATTTTCGTAATTTTCCACTAGATTCCAACAAAAATGGCCTCCGGACTTTAACACATGAGCTCAGAATAACGATTACAACAAAAACAGTTTTTCGAAAATTTTCGACTATTTGGTAATCAAGTAGTTGCGAGAATGAAAAACTACAGAATGCCTAGGCTTATGATACCTTTTTGGAATCTACAATAACTGAGCAAGTTTTTAAGATGATGTGTACCAGGGGCGTCCTACATTTTTTTTACACTCTAGCTCATCAAACTTGAAGGAAATTTCATTTAGTTTTCAATTTTTCTTTGTAAATCACGAGTTTTTAACTTTTTACACTAGTTTGATGAATTTAATTCTTTCTTTCCGATAGCTGAACCATCTCATGTGAAATTAAAAAAAACCATATCGAAATACATCTTCATTTGTATAAATGGCACTAGAAAAACTAATCGCACCTGGAAATTTTCTAAAAATACGAAAACCATGAATATCTCGGAAACCGTGGAATTTTCATTGAGGTAAAAATTTGAAATAAGTTAGACCTCGACAGGGTCTATCTATAGTTGCAGGCTTATCCATTGTTTTCGGGACACCCTGTATATATAATATACCTATTCTTATAAGGATTCCATTCCTAGGCGAACTTTTTTTCCTAAAGTTCGTCAGTATTTCTATCAAGGAGTTATTCAAATCGGGACCTTTGTAGATCATTTATGCCCGATTGCACCGTTCGTCTAAGCAACGTTTAAGTCCTGAAATGACGTTTCATCAATGGAATAAACGTCACTTAAAGGCTTAATCTCTGCTTAGACGAACGGTGCAATCGGGCATTAAACTTGTATTATTGACTTTGGCAGTATAATCAGGTACGAATCATAATTTTCCGGGTTTTTCCACGGTAATAACTCCTCTTTATTCTTCAATCCCTGCCTTATCCAATTCTACGAATAATCTTTTTCAAGATATTCCTTCATCTTTTTTTCATAGACTGCTGGAAAACTTTTATTCTCATGCGGTGGTTTGTATAACTGAAGAGTTGTGAAGCGAATGATTTTAAATTAGGGCAATACGTTTCAGCAGTTTTCCAAATTCCTACTCTAGGTGAGATTCTTTCAATTGAAATTTGTGCTGCTTCTTCTAAATTCAAGTTACATTACTCATTTCCTTAATGCCTAAAAATTGTGAAGTTTTTCTAAGGGACCCAATTCTTGATGTCTGATATGCAAAATTGTAATATCTACTCTACCTCTGAATTCTCTCAAATTCTCATGTGAAATCCATCCAAGTTTGGTTCTATAAAAGTAGAATTTTTGGACCCCTGTATAATTTCCCTTGTCACAATCAAATCTCAGTTATCTTATCCTATAAAAGTTGAGGTTTCACATTCGAATAACTAAATAATTCAATATTTTCAAGATGTTTTCACTTTTCTTTCAATTTCTTTACATTCTTAGCTTGCATGGGAGGTTCATATCAGAAAGGGTGTATTACACATCATTTAATTTATGTACCATTCAATCTGCACCAATAAGGGCGAATGACATCTTCTTCTTCATTTAATTTTCTTTTCCGGATTTTCATCCGTCTTTTTTAATCCTGAAACGGTATTTCCTCCACTGAGATCTGAAGAGTCTACAAGAGATTCATCTATAAGAGTTATGGTAGACGCTTCATCAAAAAGTGTGTATATCTTTGCAGACTTATTGCCATGTTTGATTGTAACAGTGTGTATATCTTTGCAGACTTATTGCCATGTTTGATTGTAACAGGCATCACTTTCGATAAAATTTCGTTATCAGACCGCAAATTATGAGCAACTTCCTGATCTTGTGCTACATTATCATCTACAAATTCAAGTCCTTGATTATATTTCTAAATTTTGGATTTACTAATATCATGATGTCTTCTTTTCGTACATTTATTTATTCTATGAGCTGATTTTATACATGCAAAACGATCTTCTAACTCAAAAATTTCCATCATTCTTCTGGAGCTAAATCTCCGAATTTTTCAGAGCTATCTAAAAATGACTATGCTCATCTTTGCATAATCTACGCAGTCTTTTATTTTTGTCTATAGGTCTATATATGTTCAACTTCTTCTGCTTGGAAAATCCAACTTTGAAAATCTTCGAGAAAATTCGATAATGATTACTTATCAATCTTTTTCCCCCAAGATACTTGCTTTAAGTGTGGCAATTCCAAGAGGTGTGGACATAATGAATAATTATTAATAGTTCAAAGTTTATCAGAAAATAATGCTGAATAATTGAAATCATGAGTCTCCATGAATGGTAAAACCTAATCAACATTTTCCCAAACGACACAGAGTTTCGGAATCTGAGATTCCTAATATGTCGGTGGTGTTACAAGTATGCGTATGAAAATTTATCCAGTCTATGATACCTACAAAAAAATTCAGGCAACTCCGTATGAATACGTTGTCTAGATAACATCATTAAGATGATCAATTTTCTTATATTCTTTGCATTCCTTAGATTTTTTTTTACCTGAGTTCTTACTGGATACTACAGAATAACCAGAAAAAAAAGATTTAGCTTTGATAGGAATATTTTCTTCTAACCATTGTTCTACTTCTTTTTCCACATATGGACTTTCGCGAGGTATTTTGATGAATAATACGTGATTCACAGTCACTTCTTCCCTTGTTTCTCAGATTTTGTAGAGCACATTTGTTTTCGAATAGTTTCTTTTTTATATCAATCTTCCTTTTAGCCATTTCTTGCTCTTCTATATCAAGTTTTGAAATTTCATTGTCAAATTTTTTTGATCCTCAAGCTCTCTCGGTAAGGCTTTTTTCGACTATTCAGTGTAGGACTTACCAGTTAAAACTGCTTCTCGATATAACAGACTTGTTCTCCGTCATATTCCTAAAATAAAAACTCTTAGACAGAAGTAGAACCATCGCCCTTCAACTAACTTCGGACCTGTTTTCTGAAGAGTTCTCCACCACCCTGGAATCTACAACTTCTCTTCTTCCTTCCTCACTAGAAGCTTGGACATGAAGATCATGCATGGCCTTACTTTTACTTCGTCCATGTCTGATTCTTGAATACTCGAAGGACCAACAAATGTTTGGGTTTGAGAGAAAAAACACCGTTTTTTCAAAAGAAACTTCATTTTGATTTTTATTTGATTAACTCGTTTTAATCTAATATTTTCTACAACTCAATTTCAAATTTCGAATGCGAAAACTTGATTCAGAAACTATAGCTGATTAATACTCCATGAAGATAAATTTAATAACTCATAGGTATAATTACAGGATTTATGCATATTTTTAGGTAATATGCACCAGTCATCAGGAGAGTGTGTGAATTAGTGGCGTTCTTCCTCCAAACATTATGCTTCCCCACAAAATTTCAGTGCCACCGCGAAAAGGAGCAACTCGAATAGCTCTCTCAGGTCTATTTCGACATGCCGGTTACCTCCAAACTCTTAAGCGGTAGTCATCACTTACTAACCCAATCCACGACTCTTCTGTAAATAGCACATTCCTCTATTCTTCTAAATTCCAGTTATGATGAGTTCGCGTCCGCTATAGAAGAGCTATTCGGTGACGAACAGTTCATGAAGGAACTCGTAGAAGCTTTCTGGAAAGCAATCTTGTTGCTAAAACTCTTCTATGAATTTTAGCACATGAAATTACAAGGTTGGGGGCTTTTTGGAATTCCGAACGAGTGTCGATACGGTCACTGACCTATTTCTACGGACTGATTGGGTAATATATCGATCTTCTAGAATCGTTGTAACACGAGAACGATCACTTCGAGGTATACTTTGCACTACACCAGTTTCCTCAGAGCGCCTAATCGTTCTGCTAACCGTGCTTCGATTAATGTTCAGTTTATTGGCTGATGGCGTGAAAGCCTTTCTTGCAAGAGAGCAACAATTCTAGTTCTGTCAAAAGCGGACAACTCGTTTCTAGGAATATTGCACAGTTTTTGAACTAATCGGTACCTAAAACGAAAAAGTACTGATCCGCAAAAAGGACAGATTCGACGAAATCGATATTTCAAGCACATGAACAATTTTTGTTTCGTAATGTTATCTTTTTATGTGGTTGTCAACAAGTTCATTTTGGTGTCAGTACCAATATGTTGTGAATCTTGATTATATTATCTCCACTAAAGGGGGTGCAAAAGTTTTGAGAGTGTGTGTATTAATCTGCCGCGCTGCCAAGTTCCCCCGTTGACCACCTCCACTTGTATAAATATTCAGCAAGCGAATTTTTTGACAATTCTTTCAATTTTCTATTCTTGTGATCTTCACGAAATATTTTATAATTATTAAGTAGCTAAAGAATAAATTCCGTAGGATAACATAAAGGGGAAAGGTGAAGCAAAATTCAACGCACTTAAACTAGAAAAGTGATGTTAATTATATAATAATGCACTGATTAAACACTCGCAGAGTTCATAAACCTTTAATCGATAGGGAGAGGAAAAAGCACGACGACTAACGTACAAATGAGGAACATAGATATTTCGAAATTGGAATAGCATTGCGCATGGCACACACAGAATGCAAAAAGAGAGCTTTCGGTGTACATTCATAACAAATATCACTTGATTTGACTCATTTACGAACTAGATCGAGGTATTTCGACCACACATGTGTCCTGTCCTGTCTCATTGGTCAGTTTTTATATTTATTCTATTCAAAATATCTACAGAAGTGTCGATATTATCATAGAACATCTAAATATATGATCCGATAGGATTTCTAGTTTTGAGTAAGTCCGAAACTGAATTTAAAATCATAACTCTAAATCTATTCGATCGATTTGGTCTGTTAACCGAGCTTTTCTGAACATGCACCCTGCGGCCAGTAGGGCAGAAAGTTTATGATCTCAGAATATTCATCAATGAGTCGAACGCTTTTAAGACCATTTCCGGCTAGAAATCAAAGTGCTTAAAACATTTGGAATTAACAGTCTTCTGGTCGAAACTATGATACACTGTTTGCCTAGGAATAAGCGCGCTGAAAATTATTTAGTGTTATAAAAACATAAATTATTCTGTGGAATCGTACGTTCCATGTTGTACAGATTCGAAAAAAAATCGATGAAGTTCAAATCAGATCGATTGTTGCTGAGATGTGAAAATCCTTTCAGTGGTAATAATTTTCGGAGAAATATACGTTTTCGAAAGAAATAAACACAGCAGAAACAAAATACATCATACGAAATGAGTAAAAATATAACGTTAACTCATATGAAAATATTGCATGAAGTGCTTAACATTTCTTAATCACTTAATTCATTAATAATGGTACATATGAGGATATCAGAACAGTTCCAATTACTCTGAATCTAATGAAAAATTAATTTCTCTACCCCACTTCATCCTTATTCTCAAGCTGAAGACATGTAAAACTAGTTTGCATGGGATGTACTTTTTGCGTATTATACACAGTTAACTTTTTACGCTCAATGTATTAGTGCGAGCTCACAGACAGTTTTATTCTTCAAAGAGTACTCATATATCTAACTACTTGGCACAAGTATTCCACCTTCTCATAAACCTAGAAACTATGACTGCAGGTGCTTAACGCTGGTTATAGATCCTTTCCTATTATCTGTGTATGATAGGTGATATGAGTGTAAGTGTGCTGCCCACTTGTTGGATTATGAGTATTTTTTGAACACAAATTTCTGCCTGTTATTGTTTTATCACCGTGCTTTACATTTCTGATGTTGGTTCGTACATCCAGTATTCAATCGAAAAAAATAACTGTTGAGTTATGATGTTTCATATTCGAACTAAATTTAGAAAAACTAGTTAATCACGTCATGAGGTTAACCGAGTAGTTGGTTATTTGACGAAAAAACGCAATAAAATTTGAAAGAACAAATCCGAAAAACCTCACAAGTTTTCCAAAAATACCTATAAGCGACGTGCTTTGTGACGTAGATTATTTTGCGAAATGAAAATAATTCTGATTTGTCTGCTGAATTTTCTAACAGTAATCAATTATGTCAGAGGTCCTCTATCTTTGGTATCGGACAGATTCTTCAAAAAATCAATGAACTAACGCAGTTTTCTGGCAACAGGTTATCGTGCAAATTTAGCGGTAATTTTGACGCTCTGATATGTTCAAAAGTAATGATGGATTCACTCTACCGCTTTTGAATCAGAAATTATGGTGCGGTGCCAGAATATCTTAAAGCAGAAATTAATTTTTATTAAATTTTTGTTTCACCTAAATACATTTGACATTACTTCAATGTGAGTGACATACGAAATGTAGCGGCGAAAAATGAAAATTTCCTAATCGCTGCGATCAAGAGATATTATCTCAGTTGGCTTATTGCTGAATTTGTCGCCAGTCACATCTTACATTTTTTCATGTGTAAGTGATTCCACCAGTACTTTTCAACTTGTTATATTTCTGTTTTTTGGCGCGCTGGTAACTCGTCAGAGAACTCGCTAAATGACTTTAATTTGTGGAATGTTGAAAAGGAAATGGTCACAAAAGGATAGACTCTACTTTAAGAGATCTGGAGTGCAAGAAAGGGGTGAGTTTTTCCGGGTGAATTAATCTCGGACGAGTTGGTGAACAGGCCAGATCGACTCCAATGTTACACAATTCCTTCTTGGAATTTTATTTTTCTGTTATTTTCGAAGCTACATCTATTAATGAATAGATAAAATCAAAACTGCGCAGGCGGCTCCTCATGTAATTGTATTAAAACAAGTCTATTACATACATAATTATTTTGACACTTATAGACGTCGGCAATTATGATTCAACGAAATAAAGTACCTCATAAATATTTTCAGGGGAGCGTATTTTATCGCTTCTTAAAAACCTAGACATTTTTGTATTGAGTAAATGAGGATAAATTGGAAATGGAAATTGTCGGAAAATGTTCGGAGTTGTCTTGTTTCGTTTTCAATGACCTAGTCAAGTTTTTATACTGGTGTACTTCTCAGGTTTTCACATTTAGAAGTATATTACAATGCAGTGAATGTACAGTGGCGGAAAGCGAAATGTAAACGATTTTTTCCCTATTTTTAATCCGGCTCCATCTATGGATATATAGCACATCGACATCAAATCCTCAGAATTTATTGTGTAATTTTGAATGACCAGTATTTTAAAATAAAAATACTTCTCCATTTGAACGACGGTGAAAAAAATGAAGCAAAGTATTCAGACTCCACATCAATTAACTTGCTGACCCCTCTTTGGAATGAACCTGTGAAAGGTGGTTCACTTTCTGCTTTTCGGCACTGTACATGTTACTCATGCAAGGCTGTTTTATTTGACTTGCATGTACCCATGCATCAATAAATATACATTTTCAATCCTTTCAATTAAAGTTTTTGCTATAACTCAATTTAACTTAAAATATAATAATAATAATATTAATAATATGTTTATTCAAGAATTAAATACAGTTTCGAATGCTATCCGTTACGTGCGGTTCTGTTGCGATCTAAAAAGTTTTTATTTGCTTTAATTCCATAGATAAAAGAACGTTATCAATTCGAAATGAGGTGACATTTATCATACAGCAGGAAATACTTCACCAGTTTCTGTATATTTTCGTCTTCTCTCTGTTATTCATTTTGCTAATTTATCCAGAATAACATCTAATAAAAAACTTTCTGAAAAAATAAAGAGGAAGCTATGCTATGGTTGCCTTCTAAAATTAACTTAATAATGATTCAACTCTGGAAGAAAGAAAAAAACTATTGTAGAAATTCCATAGCTTACCTGCAGATTGAAAATCTACTAGTGCTTATGTCTTAAACATTGGGTAGAAAAAGGCTTTATTCGGTATCAGAATATGTAGATAGAGGAGAATGATGTAGAAAATAAATACACAACTTCACGTTTTCTGTTGGATATTCTTCAAATTTGGTCACAGAAATCTATTGATATAAATGAAAATTCATGCGTTTAACAGTAACGCAGGCATAATATGAACATTGAAAGCGGAGAATAATAATGATCGATTTAAAATCAACCAATATTAAACCCACACTTCGGAACTAATCCCGTCAACGAACAAAGAACATGCATAGTGGAACCACTAGGCATGTTCTTTGTTAAAACATCCTAAAGACGTTGTCCGATTCCCAATTGCCAATGCCTTCTTTTGTTGCAGTCTATAATAATAACCATTAATACAATCATTATAAAAAATCAGAACTTCGAATTATATACATATATGCTCATAAAAGTCTGTCATGATTCTTAAAATTTTTCAATTGAAGGAAATATCAAAATGGAATTTTCATTTGAGATCATAAAATATCTACTTATTCGATATAAAACAAGTGTTAAATTATTTCATTGCTAGAAGAGTCACAATAACAAGATTCCAGCTTGAGATCGAGAAATTATTCTTTTCTGTTCTTTTCACATTGGTCTCCCATCCAGTCAAGAGGTTTAAGGAGTGAAGCTGAATCATGATCATCTGGAAGGTATAAATGAACATTTCTTCATCGATATTTCAATGTTCACACAATTAACGAATTATTTCCTTTGGAATTCATATCTTTTTCGAGGTCCGACACTGAGTGTTGAGGTTGGTTATGTTCCAAATTTCTTATGTGTCAACCTCCCAAAATTCTTAGAACATAGAAAACGGTTCACCACCACTCTTTCCCCACAAGCTTTCATTATAATAACCCACTCGAGTGGACTATCCACGAGCTAATACCTAGGTGAACTGAAGCTTCAAGATAATAAAGACACTAAGAATAAGAAGTAAATGGCATTCGCCATTTTGCAACGAGAATAAAACTTACCTCTAACATCTGATTCAGACAATGTTTCAAGACAATGAAGACACTAAGAATGAAACGGTAGGGTACAATAGAGGTCGCGAGTACACGAGAATCCCTTCAATAAACCTTGAAGAATAAAACGGAACCAGATGCATTCGCCATTTTGAAAAAATGGCGAAAATATCCCCCCAGCTTTATTTCAGACAATTTTTCAAGAGAATGGAGACACTAAAAATGAACTATCCACGAGCTTATACCTAAAAGATCTTCTCAATTGACTGTCGTACTAAATTATTTCCCGTTTTTGTCATTTTATTCTCAGTGGGGAAGAAACTCGATAAATAGCAGCGGCCAATATAAAGAAAATCAAATGAGTAATAATGATAATAATAATAATTCATTGATCCTCTGAGTTTACACGACGGTATATAGGACAGGTCATATTTTAGGAAAAAAAACAGACTTATTTCAACTCAAAACGTTTGGGGGATCAGAAAAATATTCTTCAACCGAATAGAAACATTTCATCAACAGCATAGCATGTTTTTGAATTCTCTCTTCAACTTACACAAAGAATGGTTAGTGATTGAATAAATTAATAATCTGGTGAAGTGGAGAACATTCAAATTATTAAGGATGATGTTTAGGCACCAGTAGTGTTTTTGAATTTCTGGTTTTATATTCGTGAAAACTTAGAAGAGTTTCCATTCGGTCTTATTTTCCTTCGCGCATACATAAGACATCTTAAAATACTCAAACAAGGTAACGACAATATTTTATTTTCTACAAAAACCGGTTTACAGGATGAACGTAGGCATAAATTGAAAATCGAACAAATCATTTTTTTCTGTGCAACGAAAACTCTTGCAGCAGTTACCACAAAGTATTATAGGCCAGATGGCTGTGAACAAGGCCGTGATATACATCAATGATAAATTGCGAGGCAACAAGTTCATCAACATGAGATGACCAGCTTTGATTTCTACCTTTAGGAATACCGAAAAATTAGGTACATTCAGTTGGTTTTATAGTTTCTTTTAGGACACCTATTTTCAAATCTCCTTTCTCGTAGTTTTTTTAACCGACTTAAAGACACATTGTCTTTTTGATGTTGACCACCAGGTTGTTCACACGTCACCAACTAACGAATGTCCCGACAAGAATTTCGCAGATCTCTTAGAGTTTTGCTGAAACTAACACCGAAGTATCATCAGTAAACAATATCAGCAGAAGGCACGTAAGATGTTCTGGTAAATCATTGATGAACAATAGAAGCACTTGTGGTTCCAACACAGAGGCCTGAGGGACTTAACGAACATTTTCCAACTCTAATTAACATAGTTCTATCGCTGAGAAAACTACGCACCCAATCAATAAATATGTCTCCAAATCCTTGACTGTAGCATTTATCGATAATAAGATTTATGGAAAGAGTATCGAAGGCACAAGAAAGGTAGAAAAATATTCCAGCCACATGTATCTAGAACCTCATCCAAACATCTGTAAACGGTTGCTACAAAACTGACCGCTTCTAAAACCATGTTGAGATGGCTTAAGTATATTGAATTTCCTGAGATATTCTGATATTTTGGGAGTACAATGGCCTTTTACAATTTAAAAATTTTCGGGAACCTACCGAGGATATAGACATATTGAAGGGGTGCCATTTTTTTTAATTCTTACTGCCATTACCGCCAACACTTTTCTAATTTTTGAAATTTTTGATAACTGCTTCAATTTCTAATTCTGAAACAAGATAGAAAAAGAAATTGCTATTAAACGATGGTCTTACTGAGCAAGATAATACCCATCAATAGCAATATTGCGGGTGTTTTTCTGATTTCACCATCTATTGTACGATTTAAAATATTCTATTCTGCTTTATTTTCTGTCCGCATTTACTGTAGCTGAACAATGAAACCTGCGTTCTGTGGATTTTACTGGAAAATTATGGTGATATTTAGCCATTTTACAGTTTTCACAAGTAGATGGGAAGCCAAAGTTCAAGTGAAGTAAATGTAGGCTAATAAGGTTTCGTTAGCTCTCAACGATTTCAGCAGTGATCCATGTTTTCCTATTAGGTACAGAATTAAACTCTCTCAAAGGGCAACATAACTCTAGACAGTGTTGAAAAATTGTCAAGGTTATCGGGCTCAAATCTATTACTGTATGAACTGGAGGTGTTTTTCACTTTGAAGTTCATCGAAATTCAATTTGAGCCTTAAAGCGTGTTCACTAATATGAGGCTTAAAAACAATAGCCTCATAGTCGTCTATAGCGGCATTTGTAATTATGTAATCCACTTGTAAATGAAAGTACTATTGTTGATGTTATTGTTATAGTTATAGTTATAGTTTGAAGAGGGGTTAAAGTTCACTGTGACCTCAAGGTCTATTGTGCCCCCTTACAGAGCTGTTCTGACCACACCCTTTACAGCTTGCCTTCCAGTTCCAAAGATATAGAAATGGATGAAATCCAATATCTGGGAAGGCTTCAACGAGGATAGTTCCTCCCTCTTACAAGTTTCTCGACCAAGGTGTTCTTTCCTTAGGCTCGTATTGGCAAAGCATTCCGCGACTAGGTTAATGTGGATTTCTTCCTCCTCCCCACAGAACCTACACTCGGCGGTGTCTGATAATCCCATCCTCAACAGGTGCTTTCTGAGGCTACAGTGTCCGGAAAAAAGCCAGAGAGGAGGTGTAATTGTTTCTTACCAAGATTCAGATATCTTTTAGATCTTGCTGTTTCAAAGGTTCGTAGGAACTGTAAAGCCTGAACAACCTGTATATTAATTCCAAATTAAAGAGAACAATATTGTTTATTCATTCAGCCTTGGTATTAGTCAATACGCCAAGCTTGCAATATATTTTGTAGGACACCAATCCTAGTTCAATGAATTCTGAATAGGAGAGAATCAATCGAATAAAGACAACCAAATGATCAAGTAGTTATTTATTCATTACATGGCGATCCTGCCCAAAAATTTTTGGAAAGTTAACAACTACGTGGTACGTACCTATATTGCGATTCAAAAAAGTTGAAAAGTTGCCGACAACATAAATGGTGGGATCTTCCCACTCGAAGGACACGAAACAAGACGTGACGGAAAATGGTGCAGTAAATTCAAATTTCATTGTGCAGGAGAGCGAATACAACATCACGAAAGATGTTAAGATTGTAATGTTCCTTATACTGGCAATACTGGTGATGGATATGGTTTTCAAACTGTATAAGGCTCACAAGAAAAATATGGAGAGACGCATTAGAAAGAACCTCAACGTATCCCTGGGTTCTGTTGCACAAGTATAGACAAGAGTGCTACATGACTACATGGTGTGAGTGAACTATTCAGGAACAACAATAAGGTTTTGTACTCAACATTCACTATACCTTGTTAAAGAAATTAATTGCTGACTCTTATTTTACCTATGTTGAATATCCAATTAACAGTTCTATGTTTAAGGTCCGAGGATGGAAAAACCATCATAGATATTACAATTATTGTGTATTGGTTTTAGTATAATATAGTAAGTAATATGCCTACCGATGTCACAGGCTCATGAACACTAAAAACAAAGAGCTGAATTTAAAGTTAGATCAGGTAACAGTTTCATTGAAAAATACTACCAAAAGAATTTTGAAGAAAGAAGTACCTAAAACAGAAGCAACAAGGGCAGATATTAGAGATAACCTGGTAAGTTCATTCAATGACTTGACTCAGACTTTGAGAGACACTTGGGATACTTTAGATAACGTCGATAAACAAATTTACAAAACTTCTTTCCTTAATAGTAGAGATAAAGTAGTACGCTCATTTCAAGTACTGGGAGTCAAGATTAAAGTTCCAACTTCATGCCTAGAAAAGATTGATCCACTAGTTTTAGACGAGGACTCAGAAGTAAAAAACTCATTTGAAATTATGGCCACTGCAGAAAGTGAATTTTTCAATTTGGCAAGTAAATTACTTCCTAATCAATTCGACGGCAAAATTGAAAATTTACGTTCATTTCTGGATGCATTAGAGCTCTTAAAAAGCATCTGTACCAACGGTCAAGGTAACGCAGTTGCATTTATCAAAACACGGTTAACAGGGAAAGCTCGCGATCTGATCACCGAGGAAAATAACATTGATGATATAATTTCAAAATTGAGGAACGGAATAAAAGCGGAAAGCTCTCGTTTATTATCAGCCAGACTTTCGAGCTGTAGACAAAATCACAAAGACCCTGCTAGTTTTGCCTCCGAAATAGAAGTTTTATCGGAAAAACTACAAAAGGCGTATATAAGCGAGGGAGTACCCAGAAAAGTTGCAGAAAATTACTCTGTGGAAGCCACGGTACGCTCACTCATGCAAAATTCTAATAACGAACGAGCAAAATTAGTCGTTGAAGCTGGTTCATTTAAGTCGGTACAAGAAGTTTTATCGAAATGTGAGTGCTTCGAACAATCAACCCCAAAACAATGTACTTTATTTCGGGCAATATAGGCGTCCTAGGCGAGGTTTTTCAAATCGGCATGATATTGGAAACAGGTATAATCAGAATTACCGTCAAAATAATAACAATCCCTCAGAACAAAATACCCGTAATCAAAATCGTCGTGGACGCTCGAGAGGGTACAGACGATATGGAAATGCTACTAGACAGGTAAGGTATCTCGAAAATATCGACGATAATAATTCGGAAAACCAATCGGTCCCCCAACGGGTCCGATTGGGGGAAAATTGGAATGATCCATTCCTGGGAGATTCTGCCAGAGTTTCTATTTTTTGGCTTTCTCTCTCTTATAGGTACCGGGGTTTTCACTATAATTTGACCCCCCCCTTTAACTTTGTTACTGAAGGAGATACAAAAAAATGTTTGGTATAAAAGTTTCACGAAATCAACTGAGGTTTTTTGATATGAGTCCAGAAACTGAAATATATACAGGGTGACCAACATATTGATGGCAACTTCATTTTTTCGAATGAAACACTCTGTATATTTTTCCATATTTGGTTAGCTCTTTTTCCCCTGATTTCGAATATATAACATATGTTGGTCTATCTTTCTCATTCTGAGCACCACAGAGTTTCAAATTTCAATAACCATCTGGCATAGCGTTTTGGAAGTTCGTGAATATTTAAGTGGCCAATTTGATCTTTGGATTGGTAATGGCGCGCCCTTTTTATGGCCACCAAATAGTCCCGATTTAACACCGTTGGACACGTTTTTATAGCCGTTCCTGAAGGAAAAAATTTACTTCAGCAATAATGACACTCAATGAAAGCGGAGAATAATATTAATGATATAAAATCAACCAACATTAAACCCATAATTCGGAACTAATCCCGTCAACGCACAAAGAATAATGATAATATTGTAATGATTAGAAACAAATTTTGAAGCTTTAATTTCTGACTTGAATCAGAGCCATAGTAATGCTATCGAAAATAGTCTAAGCAATTTGAGACAACTGTATGAACTATGTCTATTGAATGAAGGTGGTCATTTTGAGCAATTTCTTTAGTTGATGTTATTCTTACCATACTACCATAGTTTATCATTTTTCATTGGTTAAGTAATTGTTAATTATTCATTCTAAAATAATACTTTTAAGTAGATTGTTTGGATTTAAAGAAAAGGTATTTCACATCTTTTTTTATTCGGTGTCATCATTTCAAAACTTTGAAACTCTGAAAATTGAAGAGACACATCCACATACGCCTTTATATTCGAGATCAGGAGGAAATAGCCTATCAAAAAAAGGAAGAATATACAGGACAGGGTGTCCCATTCGAAAAAATATAGTTACATTCATTGTTGTTCACCCTGTATATATTCCATTGACGTTATTATAACTCCAAAAATGAGCATTTTCAGTAAACGCACTCTGCCACTTGTAAAATGATTACAGATCTTGGCAGGTGGTTCTTAAAATTCGAAACTCTGTGGTTCTCAGAATAAAAGAGATAGACCAACATATGTTACATATTCGAAATCAGGGGAAAAAGAGCTAGCCAAACATAAAAAAATATACAGGGTGTTCTATTTCAAAAATGAAGTGGCCATCAACATTTTGGCCACCCTGTATATATTTCAGTTTCTGGACTAATATCAAAAAACCTCCGTTGATTTCGTGAAACTTTCATACGAAACATTTTTTTGTATCTCCTTTAGTAACAAAGTTGAAGGGGGGGTCAAATTATAGTGAAAAACCCGGTACATTAACCTATACCACAAAAGGGTTATGGGCCAATGAGTGATATTCATCCGCCTTCTTTGGTAAGTATATTGGCAAACACCATACAATACCGTTGATGTTGGTGAACACTCTAGTTGCTTTAGAATGTGTAACTTCAAATTAAAAAAAACCAACAATTCGATAGGTAAGTAATTTAGACTTATAACAGTTAATATCAAGGCAATTAATGTTCAAGTCTCTACATAAGAGCACATAATCAACACGGACAGCACAAGCCTGAAGGACACAAGAAAGTTTCTCGAAAAATGTTTCCATGTTTCCAGAGTAATTCCTATAATAATGATATACAGGGTGTCCGGGGAATAACTGTACATACTGTTATCAGAGATAGAGTTGCACTAGCTGACTACTGATTGACTATAAAAAATTAATTTCTGGATTTCCCTAGAAAACTACAGGGTGTTTTTCCAACTTCATGGAAAAACTTAGACCATCATAAAATCCAAACTTATTGACGAATATTATTGAAACTTGGGGGGTTATTGGCACATGCTAAGGTCGAGTTAGAAATACATCAATTATTTCATTATTCCAGGGCCGGACTCATTGATCTTCATTTAAAGTGTTCAGGTTGAAAAAAACACTTTGTATTTTGAATTACGCATAACAGAATCGCTTTTTAGAAAGAAGCTAAATTATGCTTCAATTTGTGGTATCGCTTAAAGTTGTCACATCAACAATTATTTTTTTATGAATTTTTTAATTTGGAAAATTTACGAAAAATTGAATTTATTTACCTGAACAGGACTTAGTCACCTTGTGGAAGTCGAAAATAAATAATAAATTTTCTTTAGAAAGTCACTAAAGGTGAGGAAGACTATAATAATTTGTTGATATACTGGGTGGTCACCCTAGACGCGGATCTTATTGCGATAAAGTGAATGAAGTTGTATTGCGAAAAAAACTATTGGTGACATGTATAGGGTATACATAAGCATATTTCAAAATTATTCGTATGTATACTGGGTGTTCATTGGAAGAAGTGTCACTTTGGAGTAATAAACATGGCTGCGAATAAAGCATATATATACGACCTTCCAGTCAAAAAGTGCAAAAAGTGTCATAATATTCCAAATATAGGATTACAGTGCGTAAATTGCGGAACAGTTATGCATCCGGGATGCTTAAAATATTTCAGTGACATAAAAAAAATCGATGAATTTCGAATTAAATGTTGTGAAACGAAAGAACGAGAACCTAACCTCAAAACTGAAAGTGATAGTGCAGAAGAATTGAATACATCGGTTGAAACAGTGATCGATATAAATGAAATGATGAAATCAAATGATAAGGTGATATCTGATTTGACGAGGGAAAACGAAACAATTTCTAGAGAGGGTCGCGTTCGATATCACGTGTGAAACAGACGTGTTTTTGAATCCTCTTGTTGATTAGTCAATTCAGTGAATGTGTTGAAAACCTAAACAAACGGGTGAGAACAATTGTTATCGGAAAACCGATTGTATTTCTGCAACTCACAAATTGCGAAAACAATATCGTTGATGACCGAACAATAACAGTTAAAATTTAATATTTACTGCCGACTTATCAAATAAAAGGAGCAAGAAAGAGATAAGTTATCACCGCAACAGGTGGCTACGCCACTTGAATTTTACATAGGCAACCAGAAAAACATAATGCCTTTATTGTGGTTGCTAACTACAAGAAATAGTATTATTTACTAACATTATTAGCCATCCTCCGGCAGCAACTGCCTTTGACTACAAGGGCAGTCATACCACCAATATGTCGAATCAAAGTTTAAATACAGATGAACCAACCACATCTTACGTCTCAGCAGTTAAATCTAATCCCAAGTCGTCCTTCCCAAAGAAAGAACAGGCGATACTTCTCCATGCCACTAACGATTTAAAACTGATGGATTACGCCCAAGCTATAGGGAAATTAATAGGACCTAAAAATATATGCTTCATGTCCAGAATATCGAACAATAGAATTTGCGTCTACCTCAGTAATACTGGTTTAGTCGACGATTTAATATCGAAACATCCCACAATCATCGTTGAAAATGAGAACCATGTCATAAGAAGATTAGTCACACCGGCTAAGCGTATTGTTATATCCAATGTAAGTCCATCTATTCCACACGAACTAGTAGAAACCGCATTACGAGATCTTGGATTACAGCTTAGCTCACCAATTTCGTTTTTGAAAGCAGGAATACCAGGAGATGAATTTGGTCACATTTTGTCTTTTCGGAGACAAGTATACGTGATTCCCCCATCAAATGATTTCAACATTCAAACATCCATTTTAATTCCCTTCGAAAATAATAATCATCGAATATTCTTATCCACAGACAAAATGGAATGCTTTCTGTGTAAACAAGCTGGGCACATAGCAAACAATTGCCCAAATGCCCAAAATTCCCCAACAACCGAGACTCAAAACGAAATAAACACCCAAGAACCTATTGAGCATAGAATAGATGATAACACAATCACAAATAACGCAACAGAGACTGCTAAAGAAACTACAGGTATCAAACGTATGCTATCCTCGACAAATGACTCTGAGCAACAAGAAGACATCATTATTGATCCCAGCAATGAACAAGCTATGTTACCTCCCATACAAGCACCGAGATCTACTAAACAATTAAGTAAAAAAGCAAAGAGAGAAAACTCAGAAAAATATCCCCTGACATCGATATCAAAAAAATCTATCGAAGATTTTTATAAAACTTCTGACAAATTCACCTTATCACTCGACAACCTTTATGCATTTCTTGAAAACACTTTTGGCAGTAAAGATCCACTTGACGAAGCAAGACAGTTCACAAACGATATCAAATCCCTACTTACAGATCTACACACCATCTATCCTCATATACCAGAAAGACATCTCAAAAATCGCCTAACTAGGTTGATGAAGAAAATTAGGCAGCAACTCAAAACTGAAGGAATGGACACTGAAAGTTTAGCATCAGATACCTCTTTTGATCCACCAGATGATGATTTCCTTTCTGATTCACAATCCTCACAGGCATCTCAACAATAAACATCACACACTATCATCTACAATTTAGTTCAGTGGAATTGTGATGGGTTCTACCCTCGGTTAGAACGCATCCAACAACTAATCAAAGATTTTAATGTAGATATTTTATGCTTGCAAGAGACAAATTTTAAGGAAGAACATAAGAAGTCTCTTAAAAATTACGTGGGCTACCATTATGTCCGCATAACACAATTGAGAGCAAGTGGTGGATCATCAATCTTCATTTCGAATGATTACTACTCACAAAGCCATCCATTAACAACAAACTTGGAGGCTGTAGCAGTACAAACATGGTGCCCGAAGAAAATAACCATATGCAATGTATACATACCCCCCGCTTACAATCTTCAACCAAATGAAATTTCAAACCTAATTGCACAACTACCACCTCCGTTTATCATAGTTGGTGATTTCAACGCACATAATGTGGCCTGGGGATCTGTAGCAACATTCGGAAGAGGAAGAGCACTTGAATCAGAATTAGTTAGCCGAAATATATGCCTTTTGAATACCGGCTCACATACACACCTCAATATAGCCACAGGAACCTTTACATCAATAGATCTCTCCTTTTCTGACTCATCTATTTTCTCTGAATTGTCATGGCAGGCACTTGACGACCTCTACGACAGTGATCATTATCCTATTTTGATAAATCACAGCTCGAAAAATGAATCTTTTGACCCCATATCTAAATGGAATATTTCGAATGCTGACTGGTCTGCATTCAGAACATCTACCGCGAACAATATTGAACATCTTTCCCCAGCAGATAATATCAATGATACACTCAAAAACTTCAATATGGCCATACTTAAGGCAGCAAACGAATATGTCGGAAAAAGCAACTTTGTGCCAGCTAGAAATATTGTCCCATGGTGGAACAACGACTGTGATTTAGCAACCAAAGAATCGAAAAAAGCATTGAACAAATATCGCAAAAACTGCACTGAACTAAATCTTATAAACTTCAAAAAACTGAAAGCCACGGCCAGAAGAAAAGTCAAGCAAAGTAAGAGTGATTACTGGCATCAATATGTCTCTTCACTATCGCCAGATACTCCATCTGCAAAAGTATGGTCAAAAGTGAAACAAATGCAAGGACAAAAAACTTCCCAAAAAATAACAGCTCTCAAATTGCCATCATCACCATATAATATAGTAAATGACAGCCAACAAATTGCAAATATCTTAGCAAGCACATATCATGAAAAATCAAAAACCAACACAAATACTACATGCAGCTCATCTGGAGTACAAAAAACTAAAAAGAGAAAAAAATTAACAGATCACCAAATATCAGATACTCAAACACTAAACAAACCGTTCGAGTTAGAGGAGCTTAAATCCGCCCTTTCATCGTGTAAAAATACAGCCGCAGGACCTGACGATATACCATTCATCTTTTTGAAAAACTTCACCGAATTGACATTAACAGCCCTTCTGAAATTATACAATGAAATTTGGAATACACAAGATTTCCCCAAGTTATGGCAACAATCTATCATTCTGCCATTCAGGAAACCGGATAAACCAATAACCGATCCGAATTCCTACAGACCTATATCTTTAACATGCTGCACTTGCAAATTAATGGAGAAAATGATTAATAAGCGACTGCTCTGGTACTTAGAAAAACATCATATTATAATACCAAATCAATCAGGCTTCAGACCAAACCGTAATACGCTAGATAACCTCATCACACTGCAAAATTATATTTCTAACGCATTTTCCAAACATCAAGAAGTCGTTGTTGCCTTGTTTGATATCGATCGAGCCTTCGACACTTTACGCAAATCCTCCATAATGAACGCTTTGAAAGGCATCGGCATAAATAGAAGCATGTATCATTTCATAGAAAACTTTCTCACTAACAGAACATTCAGGGTCAAAGTAAATGGAAAAATCTCACTTCCATCCATTCAAGACAATGGAGTCCCACAAGGATCAGTCCTTAGTCCCACCTTATTTATCCTTGCAGTTAATGATATTTTGGCTGAAATACAGTTGCCTGTGAAATGTGCTTTATACGCAGACGACTTAATGATTTACTGTCATGGTAAACATTCACAAACAACCACTAAAATTATACAGAACACAATTAATCAACTATGCAACTGGACAAACGTACATGGTCTACAATTCTCTTCCACCAAATCGAGGGTTATGAAATTCTCCAGTCGTTCTACGAACGAATCAGATCCAAAACTCATATTAAACGGAACACCCATACCCGTAGTTCAGAAATATAAAATTCTTGGCCTAATTTTTGATACAAAACTGAACTGGACGTACCACATCAAGCATATCAAAGGAAAATGTCTTAAAAAGTTGAACATCCTCAAAATCCTATCTCATCATACCTGGGGTTCTGATGAAGTCACCCTTTTGAAAATATATAAAACTCTCATACGCTCAGTACTGGATTATGGCAGCCAACTCTATATGACTGCGTCAAAAAGCCTACTGAAATCTCTTAACAGTGTCCAGAACGCTGCTCTGCGTTTGTGTCTCGGAGCCTTTAGAACCAGTCCTGTCGAAACCCTGAATCGCGAATCAAACGTAATCCCCCTGCATATGAGACGCATGCAACTTCTACTTTCATATGCATCCACAGTATCAGCCAATACCCAAAATCCAGCATATTCGCTCATCAATCAGCTCAAAAATCCGACAACACAACACCCAATAACTAGACAACAGTCAGTCACACAAATATTGCCTACTATATCAGGGAATATTAATCTCGAACGTACAAACCAAATATCGGTTTCAAAGATTCCTCCTTGGATTAAACTACTCCCCAAATGCGATTTATCATTGCAATCCCAGAATAGAAACTATGAATTGCTCAAACATACCTTTCTTGATCGCATCAATGCAAAATATTATGACACCATTTTATACACAGATGCATCTCACAATAGCACAGGAACCTTTACAGCAGTTACTACCATAGATACAATTATACAGCTTAACCGTCTCCCTTACCACTCGTCAGTCCAGACAGGCGAACTATATGCTATCCTTCAAGCCTTTCTTCTTATAAGCAACACAAGCAGACATACTGCAATATGTACCGATTCCCTATCCTCCATAAACTGTATTCGAAATATATATACAAATAATCCCCTCGTACAAGACATACACGATCGCTATGCAAAACTTTTCAAGGAAGGAGTTCACGTAACAATTATTTGGGTACCATCTCATGTGGGCATAACTGGGAATGAAATGGCCGACCAGGGTGCAAAGCAAGCATCCGAAACCCAACTAGACGAAGAAAAATTACAGTACTCGACAGATTTGAAACAACATTTCAAAAATTACATAAGAAACTTATGGAAACAAGATTGGACAAGATCAACTTCCAAACTGAGGCAAATTACTGACTCAATCAAACCTTTTCATATACCAACCAGAATTGGCAGAAAAAGTCAAACAGTTATCAGAAAATTACGCATCGGACATACCACACTAACCCACAAACACATAATTCTGTCAGAAAACCCTCCAGTGTGTCAGCATTGCCAACAAACTATAACAGTTAAGCATATTCTGATTGACTGCCCCAACTATGCAAACTACAGAAGACAACACCACATTGGAACAGATTTGAAGAAGATTCTGGGAGATGAGAATCAGCTAGACAATCTGATATCCTATCTGAAAGACATAGATATATATTATAGTTTGTGAATTCACATATAAGCATTATTTTGTAACCTTATTGTAATTGATTATTTCGTGTCAATAGCCCTTGTTGCTGAGACACGTTTTCTTTAAATAAAAAAAAAAAAAATTCTAGAGAAAATTCTCTCTTGAGAAAACTCGTAGCCGAGATGGAAGAGAAAAACAATCTCTTGCTTTTCAAAATAAGTGTATTAGACAAGGATAAAACACAGAACGTATGTCCTAATTTAAAACAGGTGGAGATAAAGGAGCGTATATTACAAAATCCCGAACCAAAACAAACATCGAGAAATAACACAAAAAACAAATCATCTGATGCTAAACTACTGCCCGAGAGATCGAACGTCGGTTCAACAACCTTATGCAAGTCTATCAACAAATCAGCTGTTAACCCAAACAGTAACACATTGGATTTCCCCAATTCAACGGATGATAAGAATAAAACTGAGAGAAATATGGACCTGGGACAGAGAAGAATAATCAAAGGAACAGGACAAATTTCAAAGGTACAAAATTCATTTTCTTGTAGTAAACAGAGGGTATGGCTCCATATTGGTAGGGTTGAGTTAGGTACAACCCCAGATATGATATTGAATCACCTTAAACAACAATTTCCGGGAAAAGCATTTGTAGTGGAACCCTTACAGGTGAAACCTGAAGCCACTAGTGTTTCTTTTAAAGTGGGTGGTGATATGGAACTGATTGAGGATTTGTATGATGGTGACAATTGGCCAAATGGTATAACCATACGCCGTTTCTCGTTTTTTGTAAAAACGAGGAAATGGAGGGAATAGACGAAACTACCCCATATTGTACTATTGCAAATATTAACGTACAATCGCTCAAAAACAAAGTTGACGATTTCATATTTTTCATAAATGACCAGAAAATAGACATAGCCTGTGTTACAGAACACTGGTTCTCGCAGGACTTACTGGACAAAATACGAGTGGGAAACTTGAAGGTGGCCAGCTCCTTCTGTCGCAAAACATCAAGACATGGAGGTGCTGCAATATTTGTGGATAGATCTTCACAATACAAGGAGCTGCAGAATATAACAAAGTATTCTGTAGAGAAGGAAACTGAGGTGGCGGCTGTCAGATTACCTGAATTAAAACTTGTTCTGGTGGCATTATATAGGCCCCCATCTCGAGCAGGTGTCGGAGGAATGTCTCAAGGATTTCGGCGGGGATAGAATATTGATAGCTGGTGATTATAACATAGATTTTAACAAAATGTCCACTGATAAAACAAAAGTGATTGAAATGTTTAATATGTTTAATATGAAATATATATTTACAGAACCATCTCGTCTAACAGAACAATCAAGTAGTTGCATAGATAACATGTTCACTAATATGCCAGAGAGTGGGTGTAATCAGGCTACGTATGAGCCCTTTTTATCGGACCATAAGGCACAGATCCTCAAGATACCAACAGCCAAAACAAATCCTGAAAATAAAAATGAAAAATGTAAAATCAGAAGGCAGTTTAATAGTAAAAATACTCACCGTTTCATTGAAGGAATCAGATTCTTGAATTGGGAGCTAATATGGAATGAAAATGCTGAAGTACAGTATAGCAACTTTCATGGTGCACTCATCAATCTCTTAAACTGTTCTTTCCCTGAAAGGCGGCATAAATGTAAGCAAAAAAAAAATTTCACTGCAGTAAAATCATAAAAAACTTAATGAACAAATTGGAGGCAGCAAGGACTATTGCAGAGGTACGGAAGGACGCACCTAGTCGTACACTTTATAAAACTCTGAGGACAACATTGAAAGATGAAATAGCAAGAACAGTGAAAGCCAAGAACACGAACAGAATCAATAACGCAGTAAATAAGTTTTACGAAATGTGGAACCTAATACGTGAGGAAACAGGGATAAAGGAAAACCGTCAGGTACCCTCGCACAATGCTGACGCTGAGGCATTGAACGAGCATTTTGTATCCATTGGTGAACGCATACATAGGAAGATACAACCACCCTTAAGTGACCCGAGCGAGTTGATAAAAAACCTCAAAATAAATACAGTTAATTCAATGTATTTGAACCCGACTTCGGAGGAAGAAATTGTGAAACTAACAAAAAAGATGAAAAATAAACACATGAGAGATTTCTACGGCTTTTCAGTGGATTTGTTGAAGCAAATGGTTCCACATATAAAACAGCCACTGTGTAAGATAATTAACGATTGCTTTGAACAAGAAGTCTTTCCACAAGAGCTAAAAGTCGCTTTGGTAACACCAATATTAAAAAAAGGAACTGTTGAAGACAATCGACCAATTTCTGTTTTGCCTGTGATGACAAAATTGTTCGAACTACTCCTAAAGGAACGTTTGGTGAATTTCCTCCAGAGCAATATGTTTATACATGAGTCTCAACACGGTTTTCGAAAACGAAAATCAACAGTGACAGCGATGGTTGACCTACTAGATACCATAATCGAAGCTTATAACAACTGTGAGTAAGTGGAACTAGCTTGTATAGACCTAAGTAAAGCTTTCGACAGCGTTAGTCACAATATTCTTCTGAAAAAACTTGAATTCTATGGTATAAGGGGGAAGGCTCTGAAAATGTTCGAATCCTATCTGACAGAAAGGCGTCAGGTGGTGAAGTGGAATGACTCGGTGTCTGATCCGAGAGAGATTACTGTGGGGGTACCGCAGGGATCGATCCTCGGTCCGATACTCTTTATTGTTTTCATGAATGACCTACACATTAATTTGGAGACTGACCAACTTTGCAGCTTTGCAGATGACAACGCATTCATGAACAGTTCAGGAAGTAGAGACACACTCAGATTAAAGATCTTAACATCACTATCGGATGCTCAGAATTGGTTCGCATCAAATGGTCTCTTGCTGAACGAGGATAAAACCCAGCGGCTTTTATTTACTAACAAAGAACATACAACTGGTTCTCTGACGTGGTGGGTGTGACGTTTACCTCATCATTAAGCTGGAGTCCCTACGTAGACGAATTGTGTAACAAACTGTCGACCTCCATCTATCTTATAAGGAGAATAAGAATGATTTCTGGTAGTGACACGGCTAAGCTTGCTTACTATTCGGCATTTCACGCTAGAATGGTGTATGGTATCATACTTTGGGGACATACCAGTGCTGCGCAGAGAGTTCTCCTCAAGCAGAAGAAGGCCTTACGGAGTATATTCGGAATGCAACAGTCGGACAGTTGCCGGGATGTGTTTAAAAGAGAAGGAATACTCACCTGTGTTTCTGTTTTTGTCCTCACTGCTGTGGTCTATGTTCACCGACACCTCGAGAAGTTTCCAGCTAACTCAGATTTCTATGGTTATAATACCTATGGTTATAATACAAGGGGAAAGCAACTTCTGAACATCCCCTTCACTAGAATTGCGAAAGCACAGCAAGGAGTAAACCACATCTCACTGAAACTTTATAACAAGTTACCCGCACATGTGAAGAGCTTGAATGAAACTAAATTCAGCAAAAGTGTTAAAAAACTTCTATTAGAAAAGACAATATATAGCCTTGAAGAATTTTAATATGTCCTGTTTGTCTTAAATGTTATTATCTGTTATGTGATGTTTTATACTTGCCTTTTATATTATTATTGTTATTTTATACTTTTGACAAGCCGTGTAGCACTTGACGGCGACTATTTACCATGTAAGATTTTTGATTTATACTTACTTTACATTGGTAAATAAATAAATAAAATAAATAAATAAAATCTTTGTTGTCGAACACCCGGTATACATTCGACTAACTTTGAAATATGCTTATTTACCCCCACTAGTTTTTTCGCAATATACCTTCATTCACTTTATCGCAATGAGATCCGTGTCTAGGGTGGCCACCCAGTATATCAACAAATTATTATAGTCTTCCTCACCTCTAGTAACTTTTAAGAGAAAATTTATTATTTATTTTCGACCTCCAAAAGGTAACTAAGTCCTGTTTAGGTAAATAAATTCAATTTTTCGAACTTTTTCCTAATTCAAAAATTCATAAAAAAATAATTGTTGATGTGACAACTTTAAGCGATACCACAAATTGAAGCATAATTTAGCTCCTTCCTAAAAGCGAATCAATTATTCGTAATTCGAAATACAAAGTGTTTTTTCTACCCTCAACACTTTAAATGAGGATTAATGAGTCCGGCCCTGTAATAATGAAATAATTGATATCTTTCTGACTCGACCTATGCATGTGCCAATAATTTCCCAAGTTTCAATAATATCCGTCAATAAGTTTGGATTTTATGATGGTCTAAGTATTTCCATGAAGTTGGAAAAACACCCTGTAGTTTTCTAGGGAAATCCAGAAATTAATTTTTTATAGTCAATCAGTAGTCAGCTAGGGCAACTCTATCTCTGATAACAGTATGTACAGTTATTCCCCGGACACCCTGTATATCATTATTATAGGAATTACTCTGGAAACATGGAAACATTTTTCGAGAAACTTTCTTGTGTCCTTCAGGCTTGTGCTGTCCGTGTTGATTATGTGCTCTTATGTAGAGACTTGAACATTAATTGCCTTGATATTAACTGTTATAAGTCAAAATTACTTACCTATCGAATTGTTGGTTTTTTTTAATTTGAAGTTACACATTCTAAAGCAACTAGAGTGTTCACCAACATCAACGGTATTGTATGGTGTTTGCCAATATACTTACCAAAGAAGGCGGATGAATATCACTCATTGGCCCATAACCCTTTTGTGGTATAGGTTAATGTACCGGGTTTTTCACTATAATTTGACCCCCCCTTCAACTTTGTTACTAAAGGAGATACAAAAAAATGTTTCGTATGAAAGTTTCACGAAATCAACGGAGGTTTTTTGATATTAGTCCAGAAACTGAAATATATACAGGGTGGCCAAAATGTTGATGGCCACTTCATTTTTGAAATAGAACACCCTGTATATTTTTTATGTTTGGCTAGCTCTTTTTCCCCTGATTTCGAATATGTAACATATGTTACACTCTGGTAAGAGTATGTACAGTTAGTCCATGGACACCCTGTATAATATAATATATATTTTTTCACTGAGAGTACACACTCAAAATTATTCACGAGCTCATTCAAAAGTCAGGAGATGAATAAATATATGATATCACAGAAGCTTCAGCTCCGAGGAGCTATCGCTTGTACGTGATGTAATTCCATTTGAATGACTCTTTTTCTACATAGGGTGAACAAATATCTACCAAAAATAATTATAAAAATACAACACGAAAAACACATTTTATCCTATCATAATCAGAACTTTTTTAATACAACGAGGCATACTCAGAATATTCAACTTATTTCGTGTGTTGTCACAATGTGTGACGGGATTAGAACTCATTTTCGATTTCTTGATATTAATCAGCATGTGCATATTATAAGAAAGTTGTCTCGCACCCAGCATCTAGGCCTCTTTGAATTGTTCTTCATTGGGAAACGTGAGTGGTCTACTATATATGATTCGAAGAATCGATCTTTGAATCACAACCAAATATTTCAGATGGTTATCTGTAGTACCACGCCAACCTATTATTCCGTAAGTCAGCTGGGACTGTACTAACGCAAAATATAGCATTATGAGATGTCACACATCAAGATAATCTTTAAAAAATTTATATAAAAGTACTCTCAGTTTATTGAACCAGTTTTTGATTAGCAACCCACTTAAATGTCAATCGTCACAAATATTTAACTGAATCTGCTTCTGAGATGAGCTAATCAGGTGTGATTTCAAGTGATCCACTGCAGTAGGCAGTGAAGGGCAGATATTTAGTTTTTTCTAGGTTTCATGTCAATGGTTTATAACTAAACCACCCCTTTAAAATTCCGAAGTCATTCTCTGCCTCCGATTTCAAAGACTTCCACGAATCGGTGCAGTTAGTCCGCAAAACTAAGGATTTCACCCCTTATTCTGACACTGACCCTGGGTTTCACAAAGATCCGTTGATTCTCGAATCAACTGATTCCCTTGTCAAATTTTGATTGTCCAATCAATGGATTCGGGTTTCACAAAACAAAATTCCGCAATCAAGAACCTCAATCAGTTGATCGAGAAAACCATTCTGGCAACGTAGCATTCGTCAAGGTTTGATTGGGAAAAGCATAGAACATTATTTTATATTATTATTTCTGTGTGTGTATGTGTGTGCGTGAGGTTAGAACTGTTAGAAGTTTGGTTACAAGCGGCAGTTGTTTGTTGTTGTTTGAACTTTGAAGCTGATTCTAAATCAAAACGTAAAATTTAAAAAATTTTTATAGAGAAAGAATGACGACAAATACCTTCTTCTCTCCTTAGTTGAATCGTAAGTGAAATATTCCCTTGAAGAATCATAATGTTTAGTTTGGTGAAGGGAATTCCATATATCCAGAACTGATAGCGTTTTCTTTTGGGAAAACTGGTGCGCACCAGAATTGCCCCAGTGCGATCTGAGTGCAAATTTCTATGAGCATTTCATTGTTCTTTGTACCAATAGAACACGAAAAATTGCACTGGGGCAATTCTGCTGCGCACCAGTTTTTCCCAAAAGAAAACGTTATGAGAATATAATTACCTACTTTCTTGTTTTTTTAGAAAAAAAGATATATTAGAATTTAGAATCAAAATGTACGAATAAGGTAAGTCGTGAGTCTAAAAGGGAAGATTGGTCCAGTATAACTGAGGTGTACAATGCTGGAAGGAATACACCCAGGACAGCCAGTCAATTAAAAATTCTTTATGAAAATTTGAAGAGGAGAACAAAACAGGATGTGGCAATGGAAAATGTATGTGATAAATTGAATGAATGGTACTTAAATAAGCTATTTGTATTGATTTATATACTTAATTGTTTTTCAGAAGGAAAGATATAGGTAAATTATGTTTCCAGGCCAACAAATGCCTGAACAATTTGCACCAAGAGTTGATCAATTAAAATCCCTACTGAGACAGGAAAAAGTGTGCTATTGTTAGTTTGAAGTAAATATGGGATAGTCAAATTCTGTTTTTTGGAAATTGTTAAGGAACAATAAACTTTAATATTGGCTAAGTTCACATTACAGAAGGAAATTCAAAAAACAGGAGGTGGAACTATGGGGACATATCTGACGGATACTGACTGCCGAATAATTTCAATGGTAGGAGTAATAGTTATTTATTATACAAGGGAAAAAAGTGATAGATTTTAGCTCGAGGTTATATTGTTTCCCGACGCGAAGCGGAGGGAGACAAAAAGCCGAGAGCTAAAATCTAATATTTTTCCCGTGTATAATACACTATTTTTTTCTGTGACAGGAAAAACAACCATTTAATGGTGAAAGAAATATAACTCTTCACAAATTTACTTTTTTCCCCTGGAAAAAAGTGAGTACTTTTTTCCCGGCTACATAGAGAAACATTTTTTTGACAGGGAAAAAAGTAATTTCGTAAAAAGTCATATTTTGTGACCTGTCAATGGATATAAAATGTCACATTTTTTTCCCGTCACAGAAAAAATAATATTACTCCATTAAATAATGCATTTGATGATGCATCGATTTATTTTGTTGAGTCAATGTTCGCAGAAATTCAAGAAAACAGAGGTAAGTAACGTACAATTTGAAATCCTTCAAATTCCAAGGAAATATGTAATCAATAGTTCAAAGGGAAGTGAACCGAATAAGGAATCCTTTTAGGTTTAGCTTTTGCACACTTGTATTTGTTTGATCTATTTTGGTCAATGTTGATAATAAGGGATCAAACTGTTTTTTCTAGAACAAAATTATGATACATCAATAAAATTATCTCTGTGTACAATGAATTCAGTTGATGGTCCTCTACTAATATGTAAGAAAATTGCTTTGTCAAATTCTTATCTGGCGATGATTATTCATTCTCATTTCCTTTTGAACAGTGGAAGTTTTAATCTTTAAAATTCGCGAAATAGGTATGTTTCTTGTCGTCTTTATAAAAGTTATAACTTTTTCAGTTTTGTCGAAGTTTGTTACTTTCTTTGTCTTTTGATTTCCATACTTACGGTGTACCGATATACCGAAGCTCGGATTCAAAATGTTGCATCGCTTATCATACTGAGTTCTCATTCTATGAAATTCAAGTTTATACTTAAGCTTCGGATCAAAAGAACAAATGTCTTTGAATCTTTGGCAAGTACGATTAACGCTCTGTAGAGCATCGTCGTCTAAATATCGGAAAATCTTAGAAACAATTTCTGGTGGAAGCAATCTGAAAGGATCACTTCTGCTAACGAATGATTTCGGTAATATTCCGTAACTCATTTTATTCAGCAGGAAGATGCTTGCAAAGCCACGAGTTCTAGTTGTGAGTGACTGAATGACTGTTTTTATACTTAATGAATAACCCCCACTACACAGAGTTGATACTAAGAGGGGGAAAGTGTTGCACTTACTACAAAAAAATGACGTCTCTTCTGCTGAGGTGTGTGTGTGTGTATGAATCCTAAATAAACAGTTCGGGCTTTTTCAGTGTGCCCTGTGACGAGTCGAAAGGGGGTTCATTGAATATTTTATCTAATAATCTGAGAATTTCGATTGTCTCATCCGTGTAGAACAGTCGTAGAATCGGTGATTTTTTCAAGCGATTTCAATGGTGTTCAATGCGAATTCTCCGAGCGTTTCGTACAAAATTCGGAGGTTTTTGATATAAGTCCGACTGAAATATATACAGGCTGACCAACATATTGAGAGCAACTTTGATTTTTTCAAATGGAACATCCTGTATATTTTTCCATATTTGGTTAGCTCTTTTTCCCCTGATTTCGAATATGTAACATATGTTGGTCTATCTATCTTATTCTGAGCACTACAGAGTTTCAAATTTCATAACCATCCGACATAGCGTTTTGGAAGTTCGTGAATATTTAAGTGGCCATTTGATCTTTGGATTGGTAATGGCGCACCCATTTTATGGCCACCAAATAGTCCCGATTTAACACGTTGAAGTTTTTATAGCCGTTCCTGAAGGAAAAAATTTACTTCAGCAATAATGACAATCAATGAAAGGGAGAATAATATTAATGAAATAAAATCAACCAATATTAAACCCATAATTCGGAACTAATCCCTCAACGCACAAAGAATAATGATTATATTGTAATGATTAGAAACAAATTTTGAAGCTTTAATTTCTGACTTGAATCAGAGCCATAATTATGCTATCAAAAATAGTCTAAACAACTTGAGACAACTATATGAACTATGGTATTGAATGAAGGTGATTTTTTAAGAAATTTCTTTAATTGATTTATTCTTACCATACTAACTAAAAATATACTTGTTTGGATATAAAGAATTTCATAGGTATTTCACATATTTTTTATTCGTGTCATCATTTCAAAAAGTTTGAAACTCTGGAAATTGAAGAGACACATCCACATACGCATTTTTTTCGAGATCAGGAGGAAATAGCCTATCAAAAAAGGAAAAATATACAGGACAGGGTGTCCCATTTGAAAAAATATAGTTGTATTCAATGTTGTTCACCCTGTATATCTTCCCATTGACGTATTATAACTCCAAAAATGACATTTTCAGTAAACGCACTCTGCCACTTGTAAAATGATTACAGTCTTGGCCGGTGTTTCTTGAATTTGAAACTCTGTGGTTAAAGTTAAAGGGGGGGTTCAAATTATAGTGAAAAACCCGGTACGTTTAGACTTATGTTTAAATATTAAAACTGTTATTTCTTGTTGCAATATCTAGTGTTACGTTTTTTGTTTGTTTGACACATAGTCTGTCTGAATAATGGTTGAAAATTAAAACTAGGTTTTATCGTGTTTTCGATTATCCGGCGAAAGGCTTGGTCCCATTGGCACGGATAATGGGGTTTTCTGTATTCAAATTAAATTTATGTGAAAATTGAAAAAGAACATCATCAATCAAATTATTTCAGAGCGGCAACAGAGTGGGTTAATATGTGCAGTTAGATTTCTTTTGGTCATTCGTATAACACGAATGGTAGTTCAAAATGAAATGAGCTCATTATTGAGTAAATACTCATGAAAAAAATCAATATTTCGTTACCTAAAGAGCAGTTTCAGCTATATCAGTACTCTCTGTGATTAGTGTGTTATAGTTTCACTATAGAAGGTATTGTTATATCATGATCTATTTCTTATAAAGAATGTTATTTTAGACTTATTCCGATTGAGCTAATAATCTATTTTTCAATTGAAACGCGGCTGATGACATTCAGGAATGATCCTGAACATACTATGGAAATATGTGTAGTATTATAAAAGGACTTTCTCGCAAATGGAATATATCCACATAATAGTTGCAAAAGATTTTGAAGTTGCATAATTCGAGATGTAGGTATCAACTTCTACATCACACTTGTTGATGAGGCTCAATGCAATTTTTTCTAATTCGAGCAGGTGTGTCAGTCGCTTCTTTGTGTTTACTTTTGGTTGTATGCATCGTTTAAAAGATTTTGGTTCACTGATCTTTATGATCAATATCTTGAAGTAGAATGATGAGAAAGAAAGGGGAAAATTTGATACATCAATAAAATTATCTCTGTGTACAATAAATTCAGTTGATGGTCGTCTACTAATATGTTAGCATATTGCCTTGTCAAATTCTTATCTGGCGATGATTATTCATTCTCATTTCCTTTTGAACAGTGGAAGTTTTAATCTTTGAAATTCGCGAAATAGGTATGTTTCTTGTCGTCTTTATAAAAGTTATAACTTTTTCAATTTTGTCGAAGTTTGTTACTTTTCTTGTCTTTTGATTTCCATACTTACGGTGTACCGATATACTGAAGCTCGGATTCAAAATGTTGCATCGCTTATCATACTGAGTTCTCATTCTATGAAATTCAAGTTTATACTTAAGCTTCGGATCAAAAGAACAAATGTCTTTGAATCTTTGGCAAGTACGGTTAACGCTCTGTAGAGCATCGTCATCTAAATATCGGAAAATCTTAGAAACAATTTCTGCTGGAAGCAATCTGAAAGGATCACTTCTGCTAACGAATGATTTCGGTAATATTCCGTGACCCATTTTATTCAGCAGGAAGATGCTTGCAAAGCAACGAGTTCTAGTTGTGAGTGAATGAATGACTGTTTTTATACTAAATGAATAACCCCCACTACACAGAGTTGATACTAAGAGGGGGAAAGTGTTGCACTTACTACAAAAAATGACGTCTCTTCTGCTGAGGTGTGTGTGTATGAATCCTCAATAAACAGTTCGGGCTTTTTCAGTGTGCCCTGTGACGAGTCGAAAGGGGTTCATTGAATGTTTTATCTAATAATCTGAGAATTTCGATTGTATTCAAATTAAATTTATGTGAAAATTGAAAAAGAACATCATCAATCAAATTATTTCAGAGCGGCAACAGAGTGGGTTAATATGTGCAGTTAGATTTCTTTTGGTCATTCGTATAACACGAGTGGTAGTTCAAAATGAAATGAGCTCATTATTGAGTAAATACTCATGAAAAAAATCAATATTTCGTTACCTAAAGAGCAGTTTCAGCTATATCAGTACTCTCTGTGATTAGTGTGTTATAGTTTCACTATAGAAGGTATTGTTATATCATGATCTATTTCTTATAAAGAATGTTATTTTAGACTTATTCCGATTGAGCTAATAATCTATTTTTCAATTGAAACGCGGCTGATGACATTCAGGAATGATCCTGAACATACTATGGAAATATGTGTAGTATTATAAAAGGACTTTCTCGCAAATGGAATATATCCACATTAATAGTTGCAAAAGATTTTGAAGTTGCATAATTCGAGATGTAGGTATCAACTTCTACATCACACTTGTTGATGAGGCTCAATGCAATTTTTTCTAATTCGAGCAGGTGTGTCAGTCGCTTCTTTGTGTTTACTTTTGGTTGTATGCATCGTTTAAAAGATTTTGGTTCACTGATCTTTATGATCAATATCTTGAAGTAGAATGATGAGAAAGAAAGGGGAAAATTTGATACATCAATAAAATGATCATACTGAGTTCTCATTCTATGAAATTCAAGTTTATACTTAAGCTTCGGATCAAAAGAACAAATGTCTTTGAATCTTTGGCAAGTACGGTTAACGCTCTGTAGACCATCGTCATCTAAATATCGGAAAATCTTAGAAACAATTTCTGCTGGAAGCAATCTGAAAGGATCACTTCTGCTAACGAATGATTTCGGTAATATTCCGCAGGAAGATGCTTGCAAAGCAACGAGTTCTAGTTGTGAGTGAATGAATGACTGTTTTTATACTAAATGAATAACCCCCACTACACAGAGTTGATACTAAGAGGGGGAAAGTGTTGCACTTACTACAAAAAAATGACGTCTCTTCTGCTGAGGTGTGTGTGTATGTGTCCATGAATCCTCAATCGGGTTCGGGCTTTTTCAGTGTGCCGTGACGAGAAAGAAATGGGGTTCATTGAATGTTTTATCTAATAATCTGAGAATTTCGATTGTATTCAAATTAAATTTATGTAAAAATTGAAAAAGAACATCATCAATCAAATTATTTCAGAGCGGCAACAGAGTGGGTTAATATGTGCAGTTAGATTTCTTTTGGTCATTCGTATAACACGAGTGGTAGTTCAAAATGAAATGAGCTCATTATTGAGTAAATACTCATGAAAAAAATCAATATTTCGTTACCTAAAGAGCAGTTTCAGCTATATCAGTACTCTCTGTGATTAGTGTGTTATAGTTTCACTATAGAAGGTATTGTTATATCATGATCTATTTCTTATAAAGAATGTTATTTTAGACTTATTCCGATTGAGCTAATAATCTATTTTTCAATTGAAACGCGGCTGATGACATTCAGGAATGATCCTGAACATACTATGGAAATATGTGTAGTATTATAAAAGGACTTTCTCGCAAATGGAATATATCCACATAATAGTTGCAAAAGATTTTGAAGTTGCATAATTCGAGATGTAGGTATCAACTTCTACATCACACTTGTTGATGAGGCTCAATGCAATTTTTTCTAATTCGAGCAGGTGTGTCAGTCGCTTCTTTGTGTTTACTTTTGGTTGTATGCATCGTTTAAAAGATTTTGGTTCACTGATCTTTATGATCAATATCTTGAAGTAGAATGATGAGAAAGAAAGGGGAAAATTTGATACATCAATAAAATTATCTCTGTGTACAATAAATTCAGTTGATGGTCGTCTACTAATATGTTAGCATATTGCCTTGTCAAATTCTTATCTGGCGATGATTATTCATTCTCATTTCCTTTTGAACAGTGGAAGTTTTAATCTTTGAAATTCGCGAAATAGGTATGTTTCTTGTCGTCTTTATAAAAGTTATAACTTTTTCAGTTTTGTCGAAGTTTGTTACTTTCTTGTCTTTTGATTTCCATACTTACGGTGTACCGATATACCGAAGCTCGGATTCAAAATGTTGCATCGCTTATCATACTGAGTTCTCATTCTATGAAATTCAAGTTTATACTTAAGCTTCGGATCAAAAGAACAAATGTCTTTGAATCTTGGCAAGTACGGTTAACGCTCTGTAGAGCATCGTCATCTAAATATCGGAAAATCTTAGAAACAATTTCTGCTGGAAGCAATCTGAAAGGATCACTTCTGCTAACGAATGATTTCGGTAATATTCCGTGACCCATTTTATTCAGCAGGAAGATGCTTGCAAAGCAACGAGTTCTAGTTGTGAGTGAATGAATGACTGTTTTTATACTAAATGAATAACCCCCACTACACAGAGTTGATACTAAGAGGGGGAAAGTGTTGCACTTACTACAAAAAAATGACGTCTCTTCTGCTGAGGTGTGTGTGTATGAATCCTCAATAAACAGTTCGGGCTTTTTCAGTGTGCCCTGTGACGAGTCGAAAGGGGGTTCATTGAATGTTTTATCTAATAATCTGAGAATTTCGATTGTATTCAAATTAAATTTATGTAAAAATTGAAAAAGAACATCATCAATCAAATTATTTCAGAGCGGCAACAGAGTGGGTTAATATGTGCAGTTAGATTTCTTTGGTCATTCGTATAACACGAGTGGTAGTTCAAAATGAAATGAGCTCATTATTGAGTAAATACTCATGAAAAAAATCAATATTTCGTTACCTAAAGAGCAGTTTCAGCTATATCAGTACTCTCTGTGATTAGTGTGTTATAGTTTCAGTATAGAAGGTATTGTTATATCATGATCTATTTCTTATAAAGAATGTATTTTAGACTTATTCCGATTGAGCTAATAATCTATTTTTCAATTGAAACGCGGCTGATGACATTCAGGGATGATCCTGAACATACTTTGGAAATATGTGTAGTATTATAAAAGGACTTTCTCGCAAATGGAATATATCCACATTAATAGTTGCAAAAGATTTTGAAGTTGCATAATTCGAGATGTAGGTATCAACTTCTACATCACACTTGTTGATGAGGCTCAATGCAATTTTTTCTAATTCGAGCAGGTGTGTCAGTCGCTTCTTTGTGTTTACTTTTGGTTGTATGCATCGTTTTAAAGATTTTGGTTCACTGATCTTTATGATCAATATCTTGAAGTAGAATGATGAGAAAGAAAGGGGAAAATTTGATACATCAATAAAATTATCTCTGTGTACAATAAATTCAGTTGATGGTCGTCTACTAATATGTAAGCATTGCCTTGTCAAATTCTTATCTGGCGATGATTATTCATTCTCATTTCCTTTTGAACAGTGGAAGTTTTAATCTTTGAAATTCGCGAAATAGGTATGTTTCTTGTCGTCTTTATAAAAGTTATAACTTTTTCAGTTTTGTCGAAGTTTGTTACTTTCTTGTCTTTTGATTTCCATACTTACGGTGTACCGATATACCGAAGCTCGGATTCAAAATGTTGCATCGCTTATCATACTGAGTTCTCATTCTATGAAATTCAAGTTTATACTTAAGCTTCGGATCAAAAGAACAAATGTCTTTGAATCTTTGGCAAGTACGATTAACGCTCTGTAGAGCATCGTCATCTAAATATCGGAAAATCTTAGAAACAATTTCTGCTGGAAGCAATCTGAAAGGATCACTTCTGCTAACGAATGATTTCGGTAATATTCCGTAACATTTTATTCAGCAGGAAGATGCTTGCAAAGCCACGAGTTCTAGTTGTGAGTGACTGAATGACTGTTTTTATACTAAATGAATAACCCCCACTACACAGAGTTGATACTAAGAGGGGGAAAGTGTTGCACTTACTAAAAAAAATGACGTCTCTTCTGCTGAGGTGTGTGTGTATGAATCCTAAATAAACAGTTCGGGCTTTTTCAGTGTGCCCTGTGACGAGTCGAAAGGGGGTTCATTGAATGTTTTATCTAATAATCTGAGAATTTCGATTGTATTCAAATTAAATTTATGTGAAAATTGAAAAAGAACATCATCAATCAAATTATTTCAGAGCGGCAACAGAGTGGGTTAATATGTGCAGTTAGATTTCTTTTGGTCATTCGTATAACACGAGTGGTAGTTCAAAATGAAATGAGCTCATTATTGAGTAAATACTCATGAAAAAAATCAATATTTCGTTACCTAAAGAGCAGTTTCAGCTATATCAGTACTCTCTGTGATTAGTGTGTTATAGTTTCAGTATAGAAGGTATTGTTATATCATGATCTATTTCTTATAAAGAATGTTATTTTAGACTTATTCCGATTGAGCTAATAATCTATTTTTCAATTGAAACGCGGCTGATGACATTCAGGGATGATCCTGAACATACTTTGGAAATATGTGTAGTATTATAAAAGGACTTTCTCGCAAATGGAATATATCCACATTAATAGTTGCAAAAGATTTTGAAGTTGCATAATTCGAGATGTAGGTATCAACTTCTACATCACACTTGTTGATGAGGCTCAATGCAATTTTTTCTAATTCGAGCAGGTGTGTCAGTCGCTTCTTTGTGTTTACTTTTGGTTGTATGCATCGTTTAAAAGATTTTGGTTCACTGATCTTTATGATCAATATCTTGAAGTAGAATGATGAGAAAGAAAGGGGAAAATTTGATACATCAATAAAATTATCTCTGTGTACAATAAATTCAGTTGATGGTCGTCTACTAATATGTAAGCATATTGCCTTGTCAAATTCTTATCTGGCGATGATTATTCATTCTCATTTCCTTTTGAACAGTGGAAGTTTTAATCTTTGAAATTCGCGAAATAGGTATGTTTCTTGTCGTCTTTATAAAAGTTATAACTTTTTCAGTTTTGTCGAAGTTTGTTACTTTCTTTGTCTTTTGATTTCCATACTTACGGTGTACCGATATACCGAAGCTCGGATTCAAAATGTTGCATCGCTTATCATACTGAGTTCTCATTCTATGAAATTCAAGTTTATACTTAAGCTTCGGATCAAAAGAACAAATGTCTTTGAATCTTTGGCAAGTACGGTTAACGCTCTGTAGAGCATCGTCGTCTAAATATCGGAAAATCTTAGAAACAATTTCTGCTGGAAGCAATCTGAAAGGATCACTTCTGCTAACGAATGATTTCGGTAATATTCCGTAACCCATTTTATTCAGCAGGAAGATGCTTGCAAAGCCACGAGTTCTAGTTGTGAGTGACTGAATGACTGTTTTTATACTAAATGAATAACCCCCACTACACAGAGTTGATACTAAGAGGGGGAAAGTGTTGCACTTACTACAAAAAAATGACGTCTCTTCTGCTGAGGTGTGTGTGTATGAATCCTAAATAAACAGTTCGGGCTTTTTCAGTGTGCCCTGTGACGAGTCGAAAGGGGGTTCATTGAATGTTTTATCTAATAATCTGAGAATTTCGATTGTATTCAAATTAAATTTATGTGAAAATTGAAAAAGAACATCATCAATCAAATTATTTCAGAGCGGCAACAGAGTGGGTTAATATGTGCAGTTAGATTTCTTTTGGTCATTCGTATAACACGAATGGTAATTCAAAATGAAATGAGCTCATTATTGAGTAAATACTCATGAAAAAAATCAATATTTCGTTACCTAAAGAGCAGTTTCAGCTATATCAGTACTCTCTGTGATTAGTGTGTTATAGTTTCACTATAGAAGGTATTGTTATATCATGATCTATTTCTTATAAAGAATGTTATTTTAGACTTATTCCGATTGAGCTAATAATCTATTTTTCAATTGAAAGGCGGCTGATGACATTCAGGGATGATCCTGAACATACTTTGGAAATATGTGTAGTATAATAAAAGGACTTTCTCGCAAATGGAATATATCCACAATAATAGTTGCAAAAGATTTTGAAGTTGCATAATTCGAGATGTAGGTATCAACTTCTACATCACACTTGTTGATGAGGCTCAATGCAATTTTTTCTAATTCGAGCAGGTGTGTCAGTCGCTTCTTTGTGTTTACTTTTGGTTGTATGCATCGTTTAAAAGATTTTGGTTCACTGATCTTTATGATCAATATCTTGAAGTAGAATGATGAGAAAGAAAGGGGAAAATTTGATACATCAATAAAATTATCTCTGTGTACAATAAATTCAGTTGATGGTCGTCTACTAATATGTAAGCATATTGCCTTGTCAAATTCTTATCTGGCGATGATTATTCATTCTCATTTCCTTTTGAACAGTGGAAGTTTTAATCTTTGAAATTCGCGAAATAGGTATGTTTCTTGTCGTCTTTATAAAAGTTATAACTTTTTCAGTTTTGTCGAAGTTTGTTACTTTCTTTGTCTTTTGATTTCCATACTTACGGTGTACCGATATACCGAAGCTCGGATTCAAAATGTTGCATCGCTTATCATACTGAGTTCTCATTCTATGAAATTCAAGTTTATACTTAAGCTTCGGATCAAAAGAACAAATGTCTTTGAATCTTTGGCAAGTACGGTTAACGCTCTGTAGAGCATCGTCATCTAAATATCGGAAAATCTTAGAAACAATTTCTGCTGGAAGCAATCTGAAAGGATCACTTCTGCTAACGAATGATTTCGGTAATATTCCGTAACCATTTTATTCAGCAGGAAGATGCTTGCAAAGCCACGAGTTCTAGTTGTGAGTGACTGAATGACTGTTTTTATACTAAATGAATAACCCCCACTACACAGAGTTGATACTAAGAGGGGGAAAGTGTTGCACTTACTACAAAAAAATGACGTCTCTTCTGCTGAGGTGTGTGTGTATGAATCCTAAATAAACAGTTCGGGCTTTTTCAGTGTGCCCTGTGACGAGTCGAAAGGGGGTTCATTGAATGTTTTATCTAATAATCTGAGAATTTCGATTGTATTCAAATTAAATTTATGTGAAAATTGAAAAAGAACATCATCAATCAAATTATTTCAGAGCGGCAACAGAGTGGGTTAATATGTGCAGTTAGATTTCTTTTGGTCATTCGTATAACACGAATGGTAGTTCAAAATGAAATGAGCTCATTATTGAGTAAATACTCATGAAAAAAATCAATATTTCGTTACCTAAAGAGCAGTTTCAGCTATATCAGTACTCTCTGTGATTAGTGTGTTATAGTTTCACTATAGAAGGTATTGTTATATCATGATCTATTTCTTATAAAGAATGTTATTTTAGACTTATTCCGATTGAGCTAATAATCTATTTTTCAATTGAAACGCGGCTGATGACATTCAGGGATGATCCTGAACATACTTTGGAAATATGTGTAGTATTAAAAAGGACTTTCTCGCAAATGGAATATATCCACATTAATAGTTGCAAAAGATTTTGAAGTTGCATAATTCGAGATGTAGGTATCAACTTCTACATCACACTTGTTGATGAGGCTCAATGCAATTTTTTCTAATTCGAGCAGGTGTGTCAGTCGCTTCTTTGTGTTTACTTTTGGTGTATGCATCGTTTAAAGATTTTGGTTCACTGATCTTTATGATCAATATCTTGAAGTAGAATGATGAGAAAGAAAGGGGAAAATTTGATACATCAATAAAATTATCTCTGTGTACAATAAATTCAGTTGATGGTCGTCTACTAATATGTTAAGCATATTGCCTTGTCAAATTCTTATCTGGCGATGATTATTCATTCTCATTTCCTTTTGAACAGTGGAAGTTTTAATCTTTGAAATTCGCGAAATAGGTATGTTTCTTGTCGTCTTTATAAAAGTTATAACTTTTTCAGTTTGTCGAAGTTTGTTACTTTTCTTGTCTTTGATTTCCATACTTACGGTGTACCGATATACCGAAGCTCGGATTCAAAATGTTGCATCGCTTATCATACTGAGTTCTCATTCTATGAAATTCAAGTTTATACTTAAGCTTCGGATCAAAAGAACAAATGTCTTTGAATCTTTGGCAAGTACGGTTAACGCTCTGTAGAGCATCGTCATCTAAATATCGGAAAATCTTAGAAACAATTTCTGCTGGAAGCAATCTGAAAGGATCACTTCTGCTAACGAATGATTTCGGTAATATTCCGTAACCCATTTTATTCAGCAGGAAGATGCTTGCAAAGCAACGAGTTCTAGTTGTGAGTGAATGAATGACTGTTTTTATACTAAATGAATAACCCCCACTACACAGAGTTGATACTAAGAGGGGGAAAGTGTTGCACTTACTACAAAAAAATGACGTCTCTTCTGCTGAGGTGTGTGTGTATGAATCCTAAATAAACAGTTCGGGCTTTTTCAGTGTGCCCTGTGACGAGTCGAAAGGGGGTTCATTGAATGTTTTATCTAATAATCTGAGAATTTCGATTGTATTCAAATAAATTTATGTGAAAATTGAAAAAGAACATCATCAATCAAATTATTTCAGAGCGGCAACAGAGTGGGTTAATATGTGCAGTTAGATTTCTTTTGGTCATTCGTATAACACGAATGGTAGTTCAAAATGAAATGAGCTCATTATTGAGTAAATACTCATGAAAAAAATCAATATTTCGTTACCTAAAGAGCAGTTTCAGCTATATCAGTACTCTCTGTGATTAGTGTGTTATAGTTTCAGTATAGAAGGTATTGTTATATCATGATCTATTTCTTATAAAGAATGTTATTTTAGACTTATTCCGATTGAGCTAATAATCTATTTTTCAATTAAAACGCGGCTGATGACATTCAGGGATGATCCTGAACATACTTTGGAAATATGTGTAGTATTATAAAAGGACTTTCTCGCAAATGGAATATATCCACATTAATAGTTGCAAAAGATTTTGAAGTTGCATAATTCGAGATGTAGGTATCAACTTCTACATCACACTTGTTGATGAGGCTCAATGCAATTTTTTCTAATTCGAGCAGGTGTGTCAGTCGCTTCTTTGTGTTTACTTTTGGTTGTATGCATCGTTTAAAAGATTTTGGTTCACTGATCTTTATGATCAATATCTTGAAGTAGAATGATGAGAAAGAAAGGGAAAAATTTGATACATCAATAAAATTATCTCTGTGTACAATAAATTCAGTTGATGGTCGTCTACTAATATGTAAGCATATTGCCTTGTCAAATTCTTATCTGGCGATGATTATTCATTCTCATTTCCTTTTGAACAGTGGAAGTTTTAATCTTTGAAATTCGCGAAATAGGTATGTTTCTTGTCGTCTTTATAAAAGTTATAACTTTTTCAGTTTTGTCGAAGTTTGTTACTTTTCTTGTCTTTTGATTTCCATACTACGGTGTACCGATATACCGAAGCTCGGAATTCAAAATGTTGCATCGCTTATCATACTGAGTTCTCATTCTATGAAATTCAAGTTTATACTTAAGCTTCGGATCAAAAGAACAAATGTCTTTGAATCTTTGGCAAGTACGATTAACGCTCTGTAGAGCATCGTCGTCTAAATATCGGAAAATCTTAGAAACAATTTCTGCTGGAAGCAATCTGAAAGGATCACTTCTGCTAACGAATGATTTCGGTAATTCCGTAACTCATTTTATCAGCAGGAAGATGCTTGCAAAGCCACGAGTTCTAGTGTGAGTGAGTGACTGAATGACTGTTTTTATACTAAATGAATAACCCCACTACACAGAGTTGATACTAAGAGGGGGAAAGTGTTGCACTTACTACAAAAAAATGACGTCTCTTCTGCTGAGGTGTGTGTGTATGAATCCTAAATAAACAGTTCGGGCTTTTTTCAGTGTGCCCTGTGACGAGTCGAAAGGGGGTTCATTGAATGTTTTATCTAATAATCTGAGAATTTCGATTGTATTCAAATTAAATTATATGTGAAAATTGAAAAAGAACATCATCAATCAAATTATTTCAGAGCGGCAACAGAGTGGGTTAATATGTGCAGTTAGATTTCTTTTGGTCATTCGTATAACACGAATGGTAGTTCAAAATGAAATGAGCTCATTATTGAGTAAATACTCATGAAAAAATCAATATTTCGTTACCTAAAGAGCAGTTTCAGCTATATCAGTACTCTCTGTGATTAGTGTGTTATAGTTTCAGTATAGAAGGTATTGTTATATCATGATCTATTTCTTAAAAGAATGTTATTTTAGACTTATTCCGATTGAGCTAATAATCTATTTTTCAATTGAAACGCGGCTGATGACATTCAGGGATGATCCTGAACATACTTTGGAAATATGTGTAGTATAATAAAAGGACTTTCTCGCAAATGGAATATATCCACAATAATAGTTGCAAAAGATTTTGAAGTTGCATAATTCGAGATGTAGGTATCAACTTCTACATCACACTTGTTGATGAGGCTCAATGCAATTTTTTCTAATTCGAGCAGGTGTGTCAGTCGCTTCTTTGTGTTTACTTTTGGTTGTATGCATCGTTTAAAAGATTTTGGTTCACTGATCTTATGATCAATATCTTGAAGTAGAATGATGAGAAAGAAAGGGGAAAATTTGATACATCAATAAAATTATCTCTGTGTACAATAAATTCAGTTGATGGTCGTCTACTAATATGTAAGCATATTGCCTTGTCAAATTCTTATCTGGCGATGATTATTCATTCTCATTTCCTTTTGAACAGTGGAAGTTTTAATCTTTGAAATTCGCGAAATAGGTATGTTTCTTGTCGTCTTTATAAAAGTTATAACTTTTCAGTTTTGTCGAAGTTTGTTACTTTCTTTGTCTTTTGATTTCCATACTTACGTGTGTACCGATATACCGAAGCTCGGATTCAAAATGTTGCATCGCTTATCATACTGAGTTCTCATTCTATGAATTCAAGTTTATACTTAAGCTTCGGATCAAAAAGAACAAATGTCTTTGAATCTTTGGCAAGTACGGTTAACGCTCTGTAGAGCATCGTCATCTAAATATCGGAAAATCTTAGAAACAATTTCTGCTGGAAGCAATCTGAAAGGATCACTTCTGCTAACGAATGATTTCGGTAATATTCCGTAACCCATTTTATTCAGCAGGAAGATGCTTGCAATGCCACGAGTTCTAGTTGTGAGTGACTGAATGACTGTTTTTATACTAAATGAATAACCCCCACTACACAGAGTTGATACTAAGAGGGGAAAGTGTTGCACTTACTACAAAAAAAATGACGTCTCTTCTGCTGAGGTGTGTGTGTATGAATCCTAAATAAACAGTTCGGGCTTTTCAGTGTGCCTGTGACGAGTCAAAAGGGGGTTCATTGAATGTTTATCTAATAATCTGAGAATTTCGATTGTATTCAAATTAAATTTATGTGAAAATTGAAAAAGAACATCATCAATCAAATTATTTCAGAGCGGCAACAGAGTGGGTTAATATGTGCAGTTAGATTTCTTTTGGTCATTCGTATAACACGAATGGTAGTTCAAATGAAATGAGCTCATTATTGAGTAAATACTCATGAAAAAAATCAATATTTCGTTACCTAAAGAGCAGTTTCAGTATATCAGTACTCTCTGTGATTAGTGTGTTATAGTTTCACTATAGAAGGTATTGTTATATCATGATCTATTTCTTATAAAGAATGTTATTTTAGACTTATTCCGATTGAGCTAATAATCTATTTTTCAATTGAAACGCGGCTGATGACATTCAGGGATGATCCTGAACATACTTTGGAAATATGTGTAGTATTATAAAAGGACTTTCTCGCAAATGGAATATATCCACATTAATAGTTGCAAAAGATTTTGAAGTTGCATAATTCGAGATGTAGGTATCAACTTCTACATCACACTTGTTGATGAGGCTCAATGCAATTTTTTCTAATTCGAGCAGGTGTGTCAGTCGCTTCTTTGTGTTTACTTTTGGTTGTATGCATCGTTTAAAAGATTTTGGTTCACTGATCTTTATGATCAATATCTTGAAGTAGAATGATGAGAAAGAAAGGGGAAAATTTGATACATCAATAAAATTATCTCTGTGTACAATAAATTCAGTTGATGGTCGTCTACTAATATGTAAGCATATTGCCTTGTCAAATTCTTATCTGGCGATGATTATTCATTCTCATTTCTTTTGAACAGTGGAAGTTTTAATCTTTGAAATTCGCGAAATAGGTATGTTTCTTGTCGTCTTTATAAAAGTTATAACTTTTTCAGTTTTGTCGAAGTTTGTTACTTTCTCTGTCTTTTGATTTCCATACTTACGGTTGTACCGATATACCGAAGCTCGGATTCAAAATGTTGCATCGCTTATCATACTGAGTTCTCATTCTATGAAATTCAAGTTTATACTTAAGCTTCGGATCAAAAGAACAAATGTCTTTGAATCTTTGGCAAGTACGGTTAACGCTCTGTAGAGCATCGTCATCTAAATATCGGAAAATCTTAGAAACAATTTCTGCTGGAAGCAATCTGAAAGGATCACTTCTGCTAACGAATGATTTCGGTAATATTCCGTAACCCATTTTATTCAGCAGGAAGATGCTTGCAAGCCACGAGTTCTAGTTGTGAGTGACTGAATGACTGTTTTTATACTAAATGAATAACCCCCACTACACAGAGTTGATACTAAGAGGGGAAAGTGTTGCACTTACTACAAAAAAATGACGTCTCTTCTGCTGAGGTGTGTGTGTATGAATCCTAAAAAAAACAGTTCGGGCTTTTTCAGTGTGCCCTGTGACGAGTCGAAAGGGGGTTCATTGAATGTTTTATCTAATAATCTGAGAATTTCGATTGTATTCAAATTAAATTTATTGAAAATTGAAAAAGAACATCATCAATCAAATTATTTCAGAGCGGCAACAGAGTGGGTTAATATGTGCAGTTAGATTTCTTTTGGTCATTCGTATAACACGAATGGTAGTTCAAAATGAAATGAGCTCATTATTGAGTAAATACTCATGAAAAAAATCAATATTTCGTTACCTAAAGAGCAGTTTCAGCTATATCAGTACTCTCTGTGATTAGTGTGTTATAGTTTCAGTATAGAAGGTATTGTTATATCATGATCTATTTCTTATAAAGAATGTTATTTTAGACTTATTCCGATTGAGCTAATAATCTATTTTTCAAATTGAAACGCGGCTGATGACATTCAGGGATGATCCTGAACATACTTTGGAAATATGTGTAGTATTATAAAAGGACTTTCTCGCAAATGGAATATATCCACATTAATAGTTGCAAAAGATTTTGAAGTTGCATAATTCGAGATGTAGGTATCAACTTCTACATCACACTTGTTGATGAGGCTCAATGCAATTTTTTCTAATTCGAGCAGGTGTGTCAGTCGCTTCTTTGTGTTTACTTTTGGTTGTATGCATCGTTTAAAAGATTTTGGTTCACTGATCTTTATGATCAATATCTTGAAGTAGAATGATGAGAAAGAAAGGGGAAAATTTGATACATCAATAAAATTATCTCTGTGTACAATAAATTCAGTTGATGGTCGTCTACTAATATGTAAGCATATTGCCTTGTCAAATTCTTATCTGGCGATGATTATTCATTCTCATTTCCTTTTGAACAGTGGAAGTTTTAATCTTTGAAATTCGCGAAATAGGTATGTTTCTTGTCGTCTTTATAAAAGTTATAACTTTTTCAGTTTTGTCGAAGTTTGTTACTTTTCTTGTCTTTTGATTTCCATACTTACGGTGTACCGATATACCGAAGCTCGGATTCAAAATGTTGCATCGCTTATCATACTGAGTTCTCATTCTATGAAATTCAAGTTTATACTTAAGCTTCGGATCAAAAGAACAAATGTCTTTGAATCTTTGGCAAGTACGGTTAACTCTGTAGAGCATCGTCATCTAAATATCGGAAAATCTTAGAAACAATTTCTGCTGGAAGCAATCTGAAAGGATCACTTCTGCTAACGAATGATTTCGGTAATATTCCTTAACCCATTTTATTCAGCAGGAAGATGCTTGCAATGCCACCAGTTCTAGTTGTGAGTGACTGAATGACTGTTTTTATACTAAATGAATAACCCCCACTACACAGAGTTGATACTAAGAGGGGGAAAGTGTTGCACTTACTACAAAAAATTGACGTCTCTTCTGCTGAGGTGTGTGTGTATGAATCCTGAAAAAACAGTTCGGGCTTTTCAGTGTGCCCTGTGACGAGTCAAAAGGGGGTCATTGAATGTTTTATCTAATAATCTGAGAATTTCGATTGTATTCAAATTAAATTTATGTGAAATTGAAAAAGAACATCATCAATCAAATTATTTCAGAGCGGCAACAGAGTGGGTTAATATGTGCAGTTAGATTTCTTTGGTCATTCGTATAACACGAATGGTAGTTCAAAATGAAATGAGCTCATTATTGAGTAAATACTCATGAAAAAAATCAATATTTCGTTACCTAAAGAGCAGTTTCAGCTATATCAGTACTCTCTGTGATTAGTGTGTTATAGTTTCAGTATAGAAGGTTTTGTTATATCATGATCTATTTCTTATAAAGAATGTTATTTTAGACTTATCCGATTGAGCTAATAATCTATTTTCAATTGAAACGCGGCTGATGACATTCAGGGATGATCCTGAACATACTTTGGAAATATGTGTAGTATATAAAAGGACTTTCTCGCAAATGCAATATATCCACATTAATAGTTGCAAAAGATTTTGAAGTTGCATAATTCGAGATGTAGGTATTAACTTCTACATCACACTTGTTGATGAGGCTCAATGCAATTTTTTCTAATTCGAGCAGGTGTGTCAGTCGCTTCTTTGTGTTTACTTTGGTTGTATGCATCGTTTTAAAGATTTTGGTTCACTGATCTTTATGATCAATATCTTGAAGTAGAATGATAAGGAAGAAAGGGGAAAATTTGATACATCAATAAAATTATCTCTGTGTACAATAAATTCAGTTGATGGTCGTCTACTAATATGTAAGCAAATTGCTTTGTCAAATTCTTATCTGGCGATGATTATTCATTCTCATTTCTTTTGAACAGTGGAAGTTTTAATCTTTGAAATTCGCGAAATAGGTATGTTTCTTGTCGTCTTATAAAAGTTATAACTTTTTCAGTTTTGTCGAAGTTTGTTACTTTCTTGTCTTTTGATTTCCATACTTACGGTGTACCGATATACCGAAGCTCGGATTCAAAATGTTGCATCGCTTATCATACTGAGTTCTCATTCTATGAAATTCAAGTTTATACTTAAGCTTCGGATCAAAAGAACAAATGTCTTTGAATCTTTGGCAAGTACGATTAACGCTCTGTAGAGCATCGTCATCTAAATATCGGAAAATCTTAGAAACAATTTCTGCTGGAAGCAATCTGAAAGGATCACTTCTGCTAACGAATGATTTCGGTAATATTCCGTAACTCATTTTATTCAGCAGGAAGATGCTTGCAAAGCCACGAGTTCTAGTTGTGAGTGACTGAATGACTGTTTTTATACTAAATGAATAACCCCCACTACACAGAGTTGATACTAAGAGGGGGAAAGTGTTGCACTTACTACAAAAAAATGACGTCTCTTCTGCTGAGGTGTGTGTGTATGAATCCTAAATAAACAGTTCGGGCTTTTTCAGTGTGCCCTGTGACGAGTCAAAAGGGGGTTCATTGAATGTTTTATCTAATAATCTGAGAATTTCGATTGTATTCAAATTAAATTTATGTGAAAATTGAAAAAGAACATCATCAATCAAATTATTTCAGAGCGGCAACAGAGTGGGTTAATATGTGCAGTTAGATTTTTTTGGTCATTCGTATAACACGAATGGTAGTTCAAAATGAAATGAGCTCATTATTGAGTAAATACTCATGAAAAAAATCAATATTTCGTTACCTAAAGAGCAGTTTCAGCTATATCAGTACTCTCTGTGATTAGTGTGTTATAGTTTCAGTATAGAAGGTATTGTTATATCATGATCTATTTCTTATAAGAATGTTATTTTAGACTTATTCCGATTGAGCTAATAATCTATTTTCAATTGAAAACGCGGCTGATGACATTCAGGGATGATCCTGAACATACTTTGGAAATATGTGTAGTATAATAAAAGGACTTTCTCGCAAATGGAATATATCCACATTAATAGTTGCAAAAGATTTTGAAGTTGCATAATTCGAGATGTAGGTATCAACTTCTACATCACACTTGTTGATGAGGCTCAATGCAATTTTTTCTAATTCGAGCAGGTGTGTCAGTCGCTTCTTGGTGTTCACTTTAGGTTGTATGCATCGTTTAAAAGATTTTGGTTCACTGATCTTTATGATCAATATCTTGAAGAAGAATGATGAGAAAGAAAGGGGAAAATTTGATACATCAATAAAATTATCTCTGTGTACAATAAATTCAGTTGATGGTCGTCTACTAATATGAAAGCATATTGCCTTGTCAAATTCTCATCTGGCGATGATTATTCATTCTCATTTCCTTTTGAACAGTGGAAGTTTTAATCTTTGAAATTCGCGAAATAGGTATGTTTCTTGTCGTCTTTATAAAAGTTATAACTTTTTCAGTTTTGTCGAAGTTTGTTACTTTCTTGTCTTTTGATTTCCATAATACTTTTGTTGTACCGATATAGCGAAGCTCGGATTCAAAATGTTGCATCGCTTATCATACTGAGTTCTCATTCTATGAAATTCAAGTTTATACTTAAGCTTCGGATCAAAAGAACAAATGTCTTTGAATCTTTGGCAAGTACGGTTAACGCTCTGTAGAGCATCGTCATCTAAATATCGGAAAATCTTAGAAACAATTTCTGCTGGAAGCAATCTGAAAGGATCACTTCTGCTAACGAATGATTTCGGTAATATTCCGTAACCCATTTTATTCAGCAGGAAGATGCTTGCAATGCCACCAGTTCTAGTTGTGAGTGACTGAATGACTGTTTTTTACTAAATGAATAACCCCCACTACACAGAGTTGATACTAAGAGGGGGAAAGTGTTGCACTTACTACAAAAAAATGACGTCTCTTCTGCTGAGGTGTGTGTGTATGAATCCTAAAAAAACAGTTCGGGCTTTTTCAGTGTGCTGTGACGAGTCAAAAGGGGGTTCATTGAATGTTTTATCTAATAATCTGAGAATTTCGATTGTATTCAAATTAAATTTATGTGAAAATTGAAAAAGAACATCATCAATCAAATTATTTCAGAGCGGCAACAGAGTGGGTAATATGTGCAGTTAGATTTCTTTGGTCATTCGTATAACACGAATGGTAGTTCAAAATGAAATGAGCTCATTATTGAGTAAATACTCATGAAAAAAAATCAATATTTCGTTACCTAAAGAGCAGTTTCAGCTATATCAGTACTCTCTGTGATTAGTGTGTTATAGTTTCAGTATAGAAGGTATTGTTATATCATGATCTATTTCTTATAAAGAATGTTATTTTAGACTTATTCCGATTGAGCTAATAATCTATTTTTCAATTGAAACGCGGCTGATGACATTCAGGGATGATCCTGAACATACTTTGGAAATATGTGTAGTATTATAAAAGGACTTTCTCGCAAATGGAATATATCCACATAATAGTTGCAAAAGATTTTGAAGTTGCATAATTCGAGATGTAGGTATCAACTTCTACATCACACTTGTTGATGAGGCTCAATGCAATTTTTTCTAATTCGAGCAGGTGTGTCAGTCGCTTCTTTGTGTTTACTTTTGGTTGTATGCATCGTTAAAAGATTTGGTTCACTGATCTTTATGATCAATATCTTGAAGTAGAATGATGAGAAAGAAAGGGGAAAATTGATACATCAATAAAATTATCTCTGTGTACAATAAATTCAGTTGATGGTCGTCTACTAATATGTAAGCATATTGCCTTGTCAAATTCTTATCTGGCGATGATTATTCATTCTCATTTCCTTTTGAACAGTGGAAGGTTTAATCTTTGAAATTCGCGAAATAGGTATGTTTCTTGTCGTCTTTATAAAAGTTATAACTTTTCAGTTTGTCGAAGTTTGTTTTTTTCTGTCTTTGATTTCCATACTTACGGTGTACCATATACCGAAGCTCGGATTCAAAATGTTGCATCGCTTATCATACTGAGTTCTCATTCTATGAAATTCAAGTTTATACTTAAGCTTCGGATCAAAGAACAAATGTCTTTGAATCTTTGGCAATACGGTTAACGCTCTGTAGAGCATCGTCATCTAAATATCGGAAAATCTAGAAACAATTTCTGATGGAAGCAATGCTGAAAGGATCCACTTTGCAACGAATTATTGCGGTAATATTACGTAACCCATTTTATTTCAGCGATGCTGGTAAAGCAAACATTCAGTGTGAGTGAATGAATACTGTCTTGCTTGAATGCAATCGTTTGAAGATGGTCACTTATCTTATGTCAATAGCTGAATAGAATGATAAGAAAGGAGAAAATTGATACATCAATAAACTTATCTCTGTTGTACAATAAACGTTGATGGTCCTCTACTAATATGTAAGCATATTGCTTTGTCAAATTCTTATATCGATGATTATTCATTCTCATTTTCTTTTTGAACAGTTTTAATCTTTGAATCGCGAAAAAGTATGTTTCTTGTGTCTTTATAAAGATAAAATTTTTCAGTTTGTCGAAGTTTGACTTGCTGTCTTTGATTTCCATACTTACTTGTTTTGTACGATATACCGAGCTCAGGAATTCAAACATGTTGCATCGCTTATCATACGCTCGTAGAGGCATCGTTCGTCTAAATATCGGAAAATCTTAAAAACAATTTCTGCTGGAAGCAATCTGAAAGGATCACTTCTGCTAACGAATGATTTCGGTAATTACGTAACCCATTTTATTCAGCAGGAAGATGCTTGCAAAGCAACGAGTTCTAGTTGTGAGTGAAGAATGACTGTTTTATACTAAATGATACCCCACTACACAGAGTTGATACTAAGAGGGGAAAGTGTTGCACTACTACAAAAAAATGACGTCTCTTCTGCTGAGGTGTGTGTGTATGAATCCTAAATAAACAGTTCGGGCTTTTTCAGTGTGCCCTGTGACGAGTCGAAAGGGGGTTCATTGAATGTTTTATCTAATAATCTGAGAATTTCGATTGTATTCAAATGAAATTTATGTAAAATTGAAAAAGAACATCATCAATCAAATTATTTCAGAGCGGCAACAGAGTGGGTTAATATGTGCAGTTAGATTTCTTTTGGTCATTCGTATAACACGAATGGTAGTTCAAAATGAAATGAGCTCATTATTGAGTAAATACTCATGAAAAAAATCAATATTTCGTTACCTAAAGAGCAGTTTCAGCTATATCAGTACTCTCTGTGATTAGTGTGTTATAGTTTCAGTATAGAAGGTATTGTTATATCATGATCTATTTCTTATAAAGAATGTTATTTTAGACTTATTCCGATTGAGCTAATAATCTATTTTTCAATTGAAACGCGGCTGATGACATTCAGGGATGATCCTGAACATACTTTGGAAATATGTGTAGTATATAAAAGGACTTTCTCGCAAATGCAATATATCCACATTAATAGTTGCAAAAGATTTTGAAGTTGCATAATTCGAGATGTAGGTATTAACTTCTACATCACACTTGTTGATGAGGGTCAATGCAATTTTTCTAATTCGAGCAGGTGTGTCAGTCGCTTCTTTGTGTTTACTTTTGGTTGTATGCATCGTTTTAAGATTTTGGTTCACTGATCTTTATGATCAATATCTTGAAGTAGAATGATGAGGAAGAAAGAAAGGAAAATTTGATACATCAATAAAATTATCTCTGTGTACAATAAATTCAGTTGATGGTCCTCTACTAATATGTAAGCATTGCCTTGTCAAATTCTTATCTGGCGATGATTATTCATTCTCATTTCTTTTGAACAGTGGAAGTTTTAATCTTTGAAATTCGCGAAATAGGTATGTTTCTTGTCGTCTTTATAAAAGTTATAACTTTTTCAGTTTTGTCGAAGTTTGTTACTTTCTTTGTCTTTTGATTTCCATACTTACGTGTGTACCGATATACCGAAGCTCGGATTCAAAATGTTGCATCGCTTATCATACTGAGTTCTCATTCTATGAAATTCAAGTTTATACTTAAGCTTCGGATCAAAAGAACAAATGTCTTTGAATCTTTGGCAAGTACGATTAACGCTCTGTAGAGCATCGTCGTCTAAATATCGGAAAATCTTAGAAACAATTCTGCTGGAAGCAATCTGAAAGGATCACTTCTGCTAACGAATGATTTCGGTAATATTCCGTAACTCATTTTATTCAGCAGAAGATGCTTGCAAAGCCACGAGTTCTAGTTGTGAGTGAATGAATGACTGTTTTTATACTAAATGAATAACCCCCACTACACAGAGTTGATACTAAGAGGGGGAAAGTGTTGCACTTACTACAAAAAAATGACGTCTCTTCTGCTGAGGTGTGTGTGTATGAATCCTAAATAAACAGTTCGGGCTTTTTCAGTGTGCCCTGTGACGAGTCGAAAGGGGGTTCATTGAATGTTTTATCTAATAATCTGAGAATTTCGATTGTATTCAAATTAAATTTATGTGAAAATTGAAAAAGAACATCATCAATCAAATTATTTCAGAGCGGCAACAGAGTGGGTTAATATGTGCAGTTAGATTTCTTTTGGTCATTCGTACACGAATGGTAGTTCAAAATGAAATGAGCTCATTATTGAGTAAATACTCATGAAAAAATCAATATTTCGTTACCTAAAGAGCAGTTTCAGCTATATCAGTACTCTCTGTGATAGTGTGTTATAGTTTCAGTATAGAAGGTATTGTTATATCATGATCTATTTCTTATAAAGAATGTTATTTTAGACTTATTCCGATTGAGCTAATAATCTATTTTTCAATTAAAACGCGGCTGATGACATTCAGGGATGATCCTGAACATACTTTGGAAATATGTGTAGTATTATAAAAGGACTTTCTCGCAAATGGAATATATCCACATTAATAGTTGCAAAAGATTTTGAAGTTGCATAATTCGAGATGTAGGTATCAACTTCTACATCACACTTGTTGATGAGGCTCAATGCAATTTTTTCTAATTCGAGCAGGTGTGTCAGTCGCTTCTTTGTGTTTACTTTTGGTTGTATGCATCGTTTAAAAGATTTTGGTTCACTGATCTTTATGATCAATATCTTGAAGTAGAATGATGAGAAAGAAAGGGAAAATTTGATACATCAATAAAATTATCTCTGTGTACAATAAATTCAGTTGATGTCGTCTACTACTAATATGTAAGCATATTGCCTTGTCAAATTCTTATCTGGCGATGATTATTCATTCTCATTTCCTTTTGAACAGTGGAAGTTTTAATCTTTGAAATTCGCGAAATAGGTATGTTTCTTGTCGTCTTTATAAAAGTTATAACTTTTTCAGTTTTGTCGAAGTTTGTTACTTTCTTTCTTTTGATTTCCATACTTACGGTGTACCGATATACCGAAGCTCGGATTCAAAATGTTGCATCGCTTATCATACTGAGTTCTCATTCTATGAAATTCAAGTTTATACTTAAGCTTCGGATCAAAAGAACAAATGTCTTTGAATCTTTGGCAAGTACGATTAACGCTCTGTAGAGCATCGTCATCTAAATATCGGAAAATCTTAGAAACAATTTCTGCTGGAAGCAATCTGAAAGGATCACTTCTGCTAACGAATGATTTCGGTAATATTCCGTAACTCATTTTATTCAGCAGGAAGATGCTTGCAAAGCCACGAGTTCTAGTTGTGAGTGACTGAATGACTGTTTTTATACTAAATGAATAACCCCCACTACACAGAGTTGATACTAAGAGGGGAAAGTGTTGCACTTACTACAAAAAAATGACGTCTCTTTGCTGAGGTGTGTGTGTATGAATCCTAAATAAACAGTTCGGGCTTTTTCAGTGTGCCTGTGACGAGTCGAAAGGGGGTCATTGAATGTTTTATCTTATAATCTGAGAATTTCGATTGTATTCAAATTAAATTTATGTGAAAATTGAAAAAGAACATCAATCAAATTATTTCAGAGCGGCAACAGAGTGGGTTAATATGTGCAGTTAGATTTCTTTTGGTCATTCGTATAACACGAATGGTAGTTCAAAATGAAATGAGCTCATTATTGAGTAAATACTCATGAAAAAAATCAATATTTCGTTACCTAAAGAGCAGTTTCAGCTATATCAGTACTCTCTGTGATTAGTGTGTTATAGTTTCAGTATAGAAGGGTTTGTTATATCATGATCTATTTCTTTAAAGAATGTTATTTTAGAATTATTCCGATTGAGCTACTAATCTATTTTTCAATCGAAACGCGTCTGATGACATTCAGGGATGATCCTGAACATACTTTGGAAATATGTGTAGTATTATAAAAGGACTTTCTCGCAAATGCAATATATCCACATTAATAGTTGCGAAAGATTTTGAAGTTGCATAATTCGAGATGTAGGTATCAACTTCTACATCACACTTGTTGATGAGGCTCAATGCAATTTTTTCTAATTCGAGCAGGTGTGTCAGTCGCTTCTTTGTGTTTACTTTTTGTTGTATGCATCGTTTAAAGATTTTGGTTCACTGATCTTTATGATCAATATCTTGAAGTAGAATGATAAGGAAGAAAGGAGAAAAATTTGATACATCAATAAAATTATCTCTGTGTACAATAAATTCAGTTGATGGTCCTCTACTAATATGTAAGCAATTGCTTTGTCAAATTCTTATCTGGCGATGATTATTCATTCTCATTTTCTTGAACAGTGGAAGTTTTAATCTTTGAAATTCGCGAAATAGGTATGTTTCTTGTCGTCTTTATAAAAGTTATAACTTTTCAGTTTTGTCGAAGTTTGTTACTTTCTTTGTCTTTTGATTTCCATACTTACGGTGTACCGATATACCGAAGCTCGGATTCAAAATGTTGCATCGCTTATCATACTGAGTTCTCATTCTATGAAATTCAAGTTTATACTCAAGCTTCGGATCAAAAGAACAAATGTCTTTGAATCTTTGGCAAGTACGCTTAACGCTCTGTAGAGCATCGTCATCTAAATATCGGAAAATCTTAGAAACAATTTCTGCTGGAAGCAATCTGAAAGGATCACTTCTGCTAACGAATGATTTCGGTAATATTCCGTAACTCATTTTATTCAGCAGGAAGATGCTTGCAAAGCCACGAGTTCTAGTTGTGAGTGACTGAATGACTGTTTTTATACTAAATGAATAACCCCCACTACACAGAGTTGATACTAAGAGGGGGAAAGTGTTGCACTTACTACAAAAAAATGACGTCTCTTCTGCTGAGGTGTGTGTGTATGAATCCTAAATAAACAGTTCGGGCTTTTTCAGTGTGCCCTGTGACGAGTCGAAAGGGGGTTCATTGAATGTTTTATCTAATAATCTGAGAATTTCGATTGTATTCAAATTAAATTTATGTGAAAATTGAAAAAGAACATCATCAATCAAATTATTTCAGAGCGGCAACAGAGTGGGTTAATATGTGCAGTTAGATTTCTTTTGGTCATTCGTATAACACGAATGGTAGTTCAAAATGAAATGAGCTCATTATTGAGTAAATACTCATGAAAAAAATCAATATTTCGTTACCTAAAGAGCAGTTTCAGCTATATCAGTACTCTCTGTGATTAGTGTGTTATAGTTTCAGTATAGAAGGTATTGTTATATCATGATCTATTTCTTATAAAGAATGTTATTTTAGACTTATTCCGATTGAGCTAATAATCTATTTTTCAATTGAAACGCGGCTGATGACATTCAGGGATGATCCTGAACATACTTGGAAATATGTGTAGTATTATAAAAGGACTTTCTCGCAAATGGAATATGTTTAATTTTCATAAAATAGCGTGCGTTCCATGTCATATTAGTTTCTAGGGTGATTCGTTAATATAAAAAGACAGTCAAAAAATACATCAGTCAATCATCAGAAGCTTTTCAATTTTTTATCCTAAAATAATCAATTCTAAAAAGAATATTCGTTGAGTGACCAGGACCGACCTACAGTATTTGTTCAATTCTTCGTTCCCTAATAAAAACAGAACACAAATATTTATGTGTTCATCTTATTGAATGGATACATAATTGGTCCAATTCGAGCCGTATTTGAGAGTGAAGGTTGATTTCAATTCCCATCCCGAGGAGTAGTGAAGACGTTTGCTGTTTCATGGTTGGAATTTAATCACCCCCAGAAGACAGAGGAATCGGGTGACAGCTGGTGTTCAATACTTCTACTGAGCGAGTTCATCGCTGGATTTCGATAAGTAGCACTTATCATCGTGCAAATTTCGTCTCATTGTTATTGAGCTTTGTTCCGACTGTGCTTATACAATTACAATGTCTGAAGATAATTCAATGAGTGAAGTCATGATGATGTGAAGTGAGAACTCTGATTAAAAACAGAGGTATAGTTAAAGCCAAGATGACTAGAATGGAAAAATTGGTTCAAACAAGATAAACCTCTTGATATGTTCAATGAAATTACGTTTGGAAAACTAATGCAAATTTTCAAAGACTATGACAATTTTCAAACTGAATTAGAGGTTATGAATTATGAATCACATCATCAAGACAGAGAAATTATGGAAGATAAATATTTTGATTTGATTTCTTTTGTAACTAAAATTGTTAATCAGTCTGAGGACACTCAACAATCCAATTCTTCAACTGATAATCGGTCTACAATATCTCATTCAAGTATAAAGTTACCTGAAATTTCTATTCCAAATTTCTCGGGCGATATCAAACACTGGCCAAGCTTCTTCGAACTATTTACTGCACTGATAACAAATAATCAAAAATTATCTTATGTTCAAAATTAATGTATCTGAAATCTGCTCTAACAGGGGAGCCATTACAACTCATAGAAAATTTGGAAGTGATCGGGTTGAACTTTCCCATAGCTATTAATACGTTGAGGGATAGATTCGATAATAAATACCTAATTGTTAACGCATATAAAGAAATTTTGAATGTTCCATCCTTAACAAAAGGTAATGATAACAATCTGAGAAACTTTATTTCACAAATTATAAAACAAATTTGGCAGCCTTAAAACTATAATTTATCAGAAAAACTTACTGACTTGATCCTTATTCAAATTTTCACACAGAAGCTAGATTTTGGTTTGAGAAAAGAATTTGAAGGGGAAAGAAATGTTCGCGATTTTCCAACGCTCCCAGAATTTATACAATTTTTAGAAAGAAAATATAAGGTTCTCGAAAATTTGAGTGAGTCAACTCAAAATTCAAAATTAAATTCTTCGCACAAAAATAATAATACTTCTCGTAGTTCTTATCATGTTGATACTTCAGATAAAACTAAATTCTTCAAATGTTTCATCTGTGGTACCGATGAGCACAGAATATATTCCTGTAAAAGGTTCCTGAATTTATCTCCCACGATCGTCATGCTGCTGCGCAAAATGCAAAAAATGCCTGTTTGAATTGTCTTTCATTAGGCCATACTGTTCAGTCATGTTCTAGTCAACGCAAATGTTCAATTGTCAAACGTCTCATCATAGTTTATTGCATTTCAATAAGAATTCATCTCGAAATTTATTTTCCCATTCCAGATCTTATGATGAACCATCCAGATCAACTAGTTCGACGCAAGCATCGTCCCATTTATCCACTAGTGCTCAACCATACATTCCAGTGCGAGAAGAGGTTGATTCTTCTGCTCAAAATTTGTCTTCTCTTTCAGTACAGTCCTCTAATAATGAAGTGCTTCTAGCTACGGCATGTGTCAAATTGTATAATTCACACAACCAGACAATTATAGCTCGTTGTTTGACAGACTCAGCAAGTCAAACATCATTTGTAACTGAAGATTTAGTTTAAAAACTCAATCTCAAAACTTATGAAAATTCAAATTTCCGGTATCTCTCAAAGTTGTTCTATGTCAAATAGAATGATTGATCTAAAAATTCACTCATTAGTACACACCGACCGAAAATTTAGTGTTTCTTGTGCTGTTCTTAAAACTATAACTTGTAAACAACCACAGTTACCAATTAGTTTGAGTTCTATTCCTATTCCAATGAACATTCAATTAGCAGATATCAATTTCAACACTCCATCTAATATTGATATACTTTTGGTTGCAGACATATACTTTGACATCATTACTGATAGTATAATTAAATCAGGTCCTGGATTGCCTGTTCTTCAAAATTCACATCTAGGATATTTAATTGCTGGAAATATTCCTCAGTCAGGATGCATGTCTCGTGCAACTCATTTAACTGCATCACAATATTATTCTAATGTACAGAATCTACTGCCAATCCAGATGATATGTTGAATGATACTTTAATCAAATTTTGGGGAAATTGAAGAAGTACAAATTCAATCTGAATCTATATTGACTCAAGCAGACCAACAAGCTGAACAAATATTCAGACACAACCATTCGGTTGCCGTCTGGTAGATTTCAGGTTGACCTACATTCAAAGGTCCAAATGAACCTTCCAAACTAGGTGATTCATTCTCTCAAGCAAAAAAGAGATTTTTAAATTTAGAAAAGAGACTTGAAAGTTTCCCTGAACGAAAGGCCCAATATTCAGAATTCATCAATGAATATTTATCCTTAGGACATGCAGCAATTGTACCTTTAACTCTAACCAATGAATTGTCCCTTAACAAATATTTCGTACCTCATCATTGTGTCATTCGTGATCAAAGTATCACAACTAAGCTTCGTGTAGTATTTGATGGTTCTATGAAAACATCAACTGGTTTTTCTCTTAATGATATTATGCCTAAAGGTTATACAGTACAACCAGACCTTTTCGATATATTAATACGTTTTCGTACATTCAGGTACGTTCTTATTGCTGACATTGAAAAAATGTTTAGGCAAATTCAAATAAATCCTAATCACACATATTTATTGAACATCTTGTGGCGCGACAATCCTCAAGATGAACTGAAGTGTATAGATTGAAAACAGTTACTTATGGCACAAATTCAGCTTTTGAAAAGAACTAGCAATGCAAAATAGGGAGAAATTTCCTCTCGCATGCGAAGCAATTCTGAACTCCTGTTATGTGGATGATTTTCTTTTTGGCTGTCATGAGGCTCACCATCAACTCACTAATTGCTTACAATCAGCTTGCATATCACTCCACAAGTGGGGTTCAAATTCTCAGGAATTCTTCAATTCTATTTCAAAAAATTCTCACAAGGAAAATTATACTTTAGATTCAGGAAAATCTTCAAACAAAATTTTAGGTATGCTATGAGATTCGCGTTCTGATAATTTTAGAATTGCATTGCCAAAATTTTCAATGAAAGAATCTTATAGTAAACGAGAAGTTCTCTCCACCATTGCATTCATTTATGATCCTCTAGGAATCATAAATCCTTTTGTTGTTAGTTTGAAAATTCTCTTGCAAAAAATTTGAATTTCAAAAATTGGATGGGATGAAAACATAAGTTCAGAACTTCTTTTTTGATGGAAGACTGCCTTAAAAGGTCTTTCAATGCTTTCCAATTAAAAATTCCAAGAACTATTCTTCAATTTGAATAAAAAATTTACGACATGAAATTCACGGATTTGCCGATGCCAGCTCTCAGGCATATGGAGCCTGTATTTATTTAAGGACAGTCTATTTGAATAAATCTGTCTCTTCACAGCTGATAACAGCTAAAAGTCGTGTTGCAACATTAAAATCTTATCTATACCTAAACTAGAATTGATGGGAGTTGTACTCTTATCAAAACTCATTTCAAAAATCTCTAATTCATTGTCATCTCACTTACAAAATATTGATTCCATTAATCTATGGTCTGATTCAGAAATAGTGTTAGCATGGATCAGATCTCATCCATCCGTTGGTCTGTGTTTGTTTCTAATAGGGTAGTTCAAATCCAAGAAAATTCAAAAGGTGCCACATGGAGACATATAAGTTCCAAACTCAATCCTGCTGATTTACTCTCCAGAGGTACATTGCCAGCACAATTGATAGTCTCAGATTTGTGGTGGCACGGTCCCAGTTTCTTTTTCAACCAGACCTTGATTGACCCAATTCAATGTCAAGGAATTCATTGGTAATCTTCCAGAGCAAAAGAAAACTGTTCACTTCGTTCAAAACACTTTGGATATTTATGATGTTTTCACGCAGTATTCTGATTTATTTCACTTAAAAAGGGTAATGGCCTATTGCCTCAGATTCATTCAAAATTGCAGAAGACCATTCAAAAATTAATTGATTCGTTTTCTGTTACTGAACTCAACTCTGCAGAGATGAAAATTGTTGAAGTTACTCAACGACGGTATTTTTCTGTGAAATAGAAAATATAAAGAACGGAAAGATATTGAAAAACAAAGTTATTCAAAAACTCAATCCATTTATCGATTCCATAGGTATTCTGAGAGTTGGAGGTAGACTCTCAAATGCTATTCTTCCCTTCAATCAAAGGTTTCCCATATTACTTCCTTCTAAAAATCATATTTCAACACTTTTATTGAAATCAGAACATTTGAGACTATTGCATGCAGGTCCTCAAAACACGCTTTCGAGTATCAGACTTAAATATTGGCCACTAGATGGACTGAGAGAAATAAAACGTATTATTAATAAATGTCATACTTGTTATAAATTCAAACCACAATTGTGTTCACAATTAATGGGAGATCTTCCGAAGGAAAGACTTCAAGTATCACGCCCTTTCACAAACACCTCTGTTGACTTTGGGGGTCCTTATTTAATAAAATCTTCTCCGCTGAGAAGGTCTCCACTTATGAAATGCTATATGGCAGTGTTTGTTTGTATGACAACTCGTGCAGTTCACATCGAATTGGTTTCAGGGTTAAGTACAGAGTCATTTCTACTCACTCTAAAAAGATTCATAGCTAGACGTGGTAATCCTTTTATAATATTCTCTGACAATGCCACTAATTTCCTGGGCGCAAAAAACCAGTTGAAGGAATTAAATGAATTCTTCAAAAAACCTGGAACTTCTGAAATTGCAAAGGTATGCTGTTCAAAACAATATTCAGTGGAAATTTATTCCCCCTCGTTCACCTCATCATGGTGGCCTGTGGGAGGCAGCCATTAAGAGCGCAAAATATCATCTCATAAGAATGAAAAATTATATTTTCACTTTCGAGGAATTTAGTACTGTACTAGCCCAAATTGAGGCAGTACTAATTCACGCCCCATCTGTGGCATTTCCAATGACCCTTCAGATTTTAACGTTTTAACACCAGGACATTTTTTTGATTGGGACTAGTTTGACAACTTATCCAGAAAAAGATATCACTTGTTCTCCAATGAATAGATTATCGCTTTGGCAGAAATGCGGCCAAATTCAACAGCATTTCTGGGCACGTTGGAAAACCGACTACTTGAATAGATTACAAAATAGACCTAAATGGTTCATTCCTTATAATGATATTCATGTAAATGATATTGTATTATTGAAGATGATGAAGCTCCACTCAAATGGCCACTAGCACGTGTTATTGAATTGATCAAGGGCAAAGACTCACGCGTTCGTATTGTCAAGTTAAAACTCAAGGAGGAACATTTACTAGATCTATCACTAAAATATGCCCTCTTCCATATTGCGATAACAATATTGAATCTTCATATGAAGTGTAATATATCGTAATTTTAGAACTCTTTATTTTCAATTCTTAACCTCAACGGTTCAGCCCGGGAGTATGTTTAATTTTCATAAAAATAGCGTGCGTGTCCATGTCATATTAGTTTCTAGGGTGATTCGTTAATATAAAAAGACAGTCAAAAAATACATCAGTCAATTCATCAGAAGCTTTTCAATTTTTATCCTAAAATAATCAATTCTAAAAAGAATATTCGTTGAGTGACCAGGACCGACCTACAGTATTGTTCAATTCTTCGTTCCCTAATAAAAACCAGAAACACAATATTATGTGTTCATCTTATTGAATGGATACAGAATATATCCACATTAATAGTTGCAAAAGATTTTGAAGTTGCATAATTCGAGATGTAGGTATCAACTTCTACATCACACTTGTTGATGAGGCTCAATGCAATTTTTCTAATTCGAGCAGGTGTGTCAGTCGCTTCTTGTGTGTTTACTTTTGGTTGTATGCATCGTTTAAAAGATTTTGGTTCACTGATCTTTATGATCAATATCTTGAAGTAGAATGATGAGAAAGAAAGGGGAAAATTTGATACATCAATAAAATTATCTCTGTGTACAATAAATTCAGTTGATGGTCGTCTACTAATATGTAAGCATATTGCCTTGTCAAATTCTTATCTGGCGATGATTATTCATTCTCATTTCCTTTTGAACAGTGGAAGTTTTAATCTTTGAAATTCGCGAAATAGGTATGTTTCTTGTCGTCTTTATAAAAGTTATAACTTTTTCAGTTTTGTCGAAGTTGTTACTTTCCTTGTCTTTTGATTTCCATACTTACGGTGTACCGATATACCGAAGCTCGGATTCAAAATGTTGCATCGCTTATCATACTGAGTTCTCATTCTATGAAATTCAAGTTTATACTTAAGCTTCGGATCAAAAGAACAAATGTCTTTGAATCTTCGGCAAGTAAGGTTAACGCTCTGTAGAGCATCGTCATCTAAATATCGGAAAATCTTAGAAACAATTTCTGCTGGAAGCAATCTGAAAGGATCACTTCTGCTAACGAATGATTTCGGTAATATTCCGTAACTCATTTTATTCAGCAGGAAGATGCTTGCAAAGCCACGAGTTCTAGTTGTGAGTGACTGAATGACTGTTTTATACTTAATGAATAACCCCCACTACACAGAGTTGATACTAAGAGGGGAAAGTGTTGCACTTACTACAAAAAAATGACGTCTCTTCTGCTGAGGGTGTGTGTATGAATCCTAAATAAACAGTTCGGGCTTTTTCAGTGTGCCCTGTGACGAGTCGAAAGGGGGTTCATTGAATGTTTTATGTAATAATCTGAGAATTTCGATTGTATTCAAATTAAATTCATGTGAAAATTGAAAAAGAACATCATCAATCAAATTATTTCAAAGCGGCAACAGAGTGGGTTAATATATGCAGTTAGATTTCTTTTGGTCATTCGTATAACACGAATGGTAGTTCAAAATGAAATGAGCTCATTATTGAGTAAATACTCATGAAAAAAATCAATATTTCGTTACCTAAAGAGCAGTTTCAGCTATATCAGTACTCTCTGTGATTAGTGTGTTATAGTTTCAGTATAGAAGGTATTGTTATATCATGATCTATTTCTTATAAAGAATGTTATTTTAGACTTATTCCGATTGAGCTAATAATCTATTTTTCAATTGAAACGCGGCTGATGACATTCAGGGATGATCCTGAACATACTTTGGAAATATGTGTAGTATTATAAAAGGACTTTCTCGCAATGGAATATATCCACATTAATAGTTGCAAAAGATTTTGAAGTTGCATAATTCGAGATGTAGGTATCAACTTCTACATCACACTTGTTGATGAGGCTCAATGCATTTTTTTCTAATTCGAGCAGGTGTGGCAGTCGCTTCTTTGTGTTTACTTTTGGTTGTATGCATCGTTTTAAAGATTTTGGTTCACTGATCTTTATGATCAATATCTTGAAGTAGAATGATAAGGAAGAAAGGAGAAATTTGATACATCAATAAAATTATCTCTGTGTACAATAAATTCAGTTGATGGTCGTCTACTAATATGTAAGCATATTGCTTTGTCAAATTCTTATCTGGCGACGATTATTCATTCTCATTTCCTTTTGAACAGTGGAAGTTTTAATCTTTGAAATTCGCGAAATAGGTATGTTTCTTGTCGTCTTTATAAAAGTTATAACTTTTTCAGTTTGTCGAAGTTTGTTACTTTCTTTGTCTTTTGATTTCCATACTTACGGTGTACCGATATACCGAAGCTCGGATTCAAAATGTTGCATCGCTTATCATCTTAGACAAAGGAAGAGGAGACGCGGTATGCAATGATAAATACTGAAGCCAACATTCCTACCTTCAGAACTGAACTGGACGACTGTATTACTACGGATTGGTAATTACGCCAAAATATGCACAACGTTGTCAAGTTTCCGAAGATATCAGATTTATTTACATCAAATCGCTTAGAAATACTGAAATAGCAACTTGGAATACCTACAATTATGTAGATTACTGATATATGATATTGATTTGTTTGTATCGTACGAAACGAGTACTAATAGAATGAAATATAAGAATTTCAATGAATTCCATAAACAACCACAAACTACATCCACATAATTGATCCTTTCGGTGGAATTTATACCCTCTTAAAAGCTTCATCCACAGAAAACTTGGGTAAAATCATATAAAAGCTAATACCCAACCTATTCCAAGTCATTTCGACGAACTTTCAAGGCAGTAAGAACAGAATTCGTAGTTATACAACCAAATTCAAGCATTTTTAACATTCATTTCTCTTAAACGTGACAACACCGGTTTTCTCAGTTTCATTCATAAATTGTTTCTCATCCGATCGATAAATCTCTAGGCCAATCAGGTGAGTTTGCTCCGATTTGACATTTGATGTATGATACACCGTTGCCGAGATGAATCCGTTTAGTTTTCTGGGATTTCGACGATTCTGTCAACGGTCTACTCGAGTTCAAAGTTGAAAAAGTGTTTTTCGGACCTATTCCATATATTTTGTGCAAAAAATATTGATAAAATGGTTCTTAAGTGTCAAGTATGTGGTGAAGTGGACTCTTACAACCCTAATTTGAGTTTTTACAGATTTGTTCTGTTTTGCAAATCATTGGCGTAGATTGTCAAGTTCTTCTCATTCTCAGTTTCTTTAAGACTTATTTGATATTGGGACGAGGAATATATGGATTTCAATTATGGACTTAGCTGGAGATAGAAACTTGCCACAGAATAGTTATGTTCGGAACATTTTGAACCAAAAGACAGTTTTCTACTAAATGGTACCAATTCTTAATAATGATGCCAATCCTATTCCTGTGAAACCATTCTTCAGACTAACGTATTCAAGGTAAGATTACAGGAGCTTCCTGGATTTTAATTCAATCAATTAAATAGAGATGTCTGTGGAAAATCTTTCCAAATTATTCTACATATGTACAACAGGTATTATAATAGTGATGTAGTAACTTAGTAATGTTTCAAATGAAGAGAATTGTTTAACTTGATGGATAGAGAAAGAGGAGATATGTATCAGTAATCATTGTATATGCTTAGACTCCTGTCTAAGGTTATATGTATGCAGAATCATTTGGCTAATTTCATTAATTAATTGCGAACTCGTTTGCAGCCTCAGCTCCACTAGAATGAAACTCCCACAAGTGCTTAAAGATAATTATGCAGTTATAATTCACACTACAGAAGTGAATATTCGAAGAATTATATTTGCGAAGATCAAATTTCATCTTTCGATGAAGAAATCTATCAGAATGATGATGCTATTATTCTCCGAAAAGAAGGTAAAACTTGTATTCTTGTTATATTGCTGACTAACCATATTTGTGTGATTTTGTATTCATTGTAGAAAATGTGGAATATCCTGTTGTCAAACTGGAGCAAGCTGTTGAGAATACTGATTTAATGCCTTCCAGCTTTACCGAGAAACCATGAACATCTCAAATAGGAAGGGGAAGGTGAATATTTCATTTGAGTGCTCCACTTGTTCATGATTAATTTTACTGTTTCATTTGTGTGATAAAGAGCTTATGTGGGAGATCCGCACACTAGTGGTTTTTCTACAGCCTGAGGTATTGAAACGGGATATTAACATTATAGAAAAGATTCCAGATTCAAAATAAAAAGATTCGTTCATAGCAGCAGTCTGTTGAAGGATGAAGCTCAAAATAACTTCAATGAAAACATGCTCGATTGTTTGAGAGAAAATCACTCGTATTAGAATCAATAGACGTTATAATATTGGTATGTTTCCTTTTCGCTCATTGTTAAAAGTACATACATGAATATTATCAGGCAACCTGATTGAAGAATCTTTCTTTTTCAGCATCTGTCAGTCCTGGAGCTGCAGGTAATTCATTTCAAAGATTGTTGAAAGGAACAACTAGGCAAAATTTGGCCTAATTTCAGTACATTAATTGCGAACTGTTTGCAGCTTCAGCCACTACGAATGAAACTTCCACAAGTGCTTAAAGATAACAATGCAGTTATAATTCACACTACAGAAGTGAATATTCGAAGAATTATATTTGCGAAGATCAAATTTCATCTCTCGATGAAGAAATCTATCAGAATGATGATGCTATTATTCTCCGAAAAGAAGGTAAAACTTGTATTTCTTGTTATATTGCTGACTAACCATATTTGTGTGTGATTTTGTTTTCATTGTAGAAAATGTGGAATATCCTGTTGTCAAACTGGAGCAAGCAGTTGAGAATACTGATTTAATGCCTTTCAGCTTTACCGAGAAACCATGAACATCTCGAATAAGGAGGGGAAGGTGAATATTTCATTTGAGTGCTCCACTAGTTCATGATTAATTTTTCTGTTTCATTTGTGATAAAGAGCTTATGTGGGAGATCCGCACACTAGTGGTTTTTCTACGCCTGAGGTATGGAAAAGGCATATTAACATTATAGAAGAGAGTCCAGATTCAAAATAAAAAGATTCGTTCATAGCAGCAGTCTGTTGAAGGATGAAGCTTAAAATAACTTCAATGGAAACATTGCTCGATTGTTTGAGAGAAAAAACACTCGTATTAGAATCAATAGACGTTATAATATTGGTATGTTTCCTTTTCGCTCATTGTAAAAAGTACATACATGAATATTATCAGGCAACCAGATTGAAGAATCTTTCTTTTCAGGCATCTGTCAGTCCTGGAGCGGCAGATAATTCATTTCAAAGATTGTTGAAAGGAACGACTAGGCAAAATTTAATCCGACGTTGAGAGCCTTCGCATTAACTTTGGTCTTCTATTCACCGAAAGGATATAACTCTCAACAACAGTTTGCCTCATTTAGATACGATCTCAAGGTGGTACAGATCTGTGGATGGTACCTAGTCCTACCTTACATTCAAAACTTATCACTACTTTTTTTCTCTGATATTGAGTTAGAACTGCAGAGTATTCTAATTGTTATGATTTTTTCATAAGAATAATTCAAAATCAATATTACTGATTTATGATGTGTGAATCATGCGAATACATTCTGAGAGAGTGAAATCATGTCACCGTTGTTTTTATGTCCTAATAAATACTTTCAAGATTAATTCTATATGTTACTTAATTGATGATTTGTTTCATTTTGTGAATACTGTTTTCAATTTTTTTATAGTACTTTATGATATATAACATTCCAACTTTATCTACTGTCTCTTCCTAGTTATTCTCTAAGCTTCAGTACAATTGAATAAAGAATTTTCAATTCGATTCTTGATTTTTTAAGAACCGTTTAGAAGCAATATATTACTGATTTATGTTTTGAATGCATTCTGATTTCTGAGAGTGAACTGTAGCACCATTTTTTCTGTCCTGTAATAAATAATCTGAAGATATAAATTCTGTATGAACAATTTTTTTCTTAATAATCTGCTTCATTTGTTAGTTATGTTGAATAAATCTTCAAGAGTTTTGAGTGCAATTTATAACCATTAAGAAGCTTTCATTCCCTGAGCATTTGCTTTTGAGCGCTCATTCATAGGTGGAGCAATGAGGCTATTACCCAAAATGTTGTATAGGACTTGAGATAGATACAATTAAAAAAACTATGGTTCTGATGATTCGATCTTCTTGAAATTTGCATAAACATTCAGCATATCAATATTCATACACAAAATGAATTTGACTTCAAGTGGCTAACTTGTAATGGAAATATAGAGATTCTCCTTTTCAATATTCCAATTGACTTTCTTAAGGTTCAGATGATCCGATGTTCTTGAAATTTGCATGATCATTCAGTGTATTAGTCTTCATATAAAAAATAAATTTCACTCGAATCGTACATTTTCTTATGGAAATATAGAGATTTTTCTTTTCAATATTCCAATTTAATTTCTATGGTTCAAACAATGTTATTGTTATCTTCTTGAAACTCTGCATGAACGTTCAGTACATCAGTCTTCATAACAAAATAAAATTTCACTTTAATCAGATATCTTTAAAGAAATATAGAGATTTTTCTCAACATAAATTTCACTCGAATTAGATATCTTGTTATGGAAATGTGAAGTTTCTTTTCTTCAATATTCCAATTGAATTTACTATGATTCTGTTGATAATTTTTTCTATTAAATGATAACGATGAACAACAAAAACGGCCCAACGAAAGAATTGAATTTGACCACGAATTCGTCTTCAGGTAGTCGATCCTATCGTTTGAAACCGTTATCGGCTCAAAGTTCCAAAATTACATACATTTGGGCCAAACGATATAACACTCGTTTAAGTAGAACGAGCGTATACGGATCTATACCATGTTACAAAAGAAATGTATTATGGTTTTATACCATAGTGATTAGTGAATGTATGTGAGAATCAAAGTTATTTTAAAATGAAAATTATCAAGAGGTAAAAATTTTTTGTGCCAACGATTCCCCATTTGATTCAATTAATCCATACAGGAAAGTTTATTTCGGTATAAAATATTAATTTCAAACCTTTCTACAGCGGCAACTCCACGCCACTGGTAGTTGTTCGATTTACGCGTTCGAAGTCTCTGCATTGTTGCCGGGTTCGTGCCGGAACAAGAACAGTTATATCAAGCTGTCCTTGTTCTACTCATGGAAAATACTTTTGGATGTTGGCTCCAACTATTCCTGAATTATGAATGACATGCCGCGTCTCCTCTTCCTTTGCTTCGGATCAAAAGAACGAATGTCTTTGAATCTTTGGCAAGTACGGTTAACACTCTGTAGAGCATCGTCATCTAAATATCGGAAAATCTTAGAAACAATTTCTGCTGGAAGCAATCTGAAAGGATCACTTCTGCTAACGAATGATTTCGGTAATATTCCGTAACCCATTTTACTCAGCAGGAAGATGCTTGCAATGCCACGAGTTCTAGTTGTGAGTGACTGAATGACTGTTTTTAATTAAATGAATAACCCCCACTACACAGAGTTGATACTAAGAGGATGAAAGTGTTGCACTTACTACAAAAAATGACGTCTCTTCTGCTGAGGTGTGTGTGTATTGAATCCTAAAAAAACAGTTCGGGTTTTCAGTGTGCCCTGTGACGAGTCAAAAAGGGGGTTCATTGAATGTTTTATCTATAATCTGAGAATTTCGATTGTATTCAAATTAAATTTATGTGAAAATTGAAAAAGAACATCATCAATCAAATTATTTCAGAGCGGAAACAGAGTGGGTTAATATGTGCAGTTAGATTCTTTGGTCATTCGTATAACACGAATGGTAGTTCAAAAGAAATGAGCTCATTATTGAGTAAATACTCATGAAAAAAATCAATATTTCATTACCTAAAGAGCAGTTTCAGCTATATCAGTACTCTCTTGTGATTAGTGTGTTATAGTTTCAGTATAGAAGGTATTGTATATCATGATCTATTTCTTATAAAGAATGTTATTTTAGACTTATTCCGATTGAGCTAATAATCTATTTTTCAATTGAAACGCGGCTGATGACATTCAGGGATGATCCTGAACATACTTTGGAAATATGTGTAGTATTATAAAAGGACTTTCTCGCAAATGGAATATATCCACATTAATAGTTAAAAAATTGCAAAGATTTTGAAGTTGCATAATTCGAGATGTAGGTATCAACTTCTAATCACACTTGTTGATGAGGCTCAATGCATTCTTTCTAATTCGAGCAGGTGTCTCAGTCGCTTCCTTGTGTTTACTTTTGGTTGTATGCATCGTTTAAAAGATTTTGGTTCACTGATCTTTATGATCAATATCTTTAAGTAGAATGATAAGAAAGAAAGGGGAAAATTTGATACATCAATAAAATAATCTTGTGTACAATAAATTCAGTTCAGCATATTGCCTTGTCAAATTCTTATCTGGCGATGATTATTCATTCTCATTTCCTTTTGGAACAGTGGAAGTTAGTTTTAATCTTTGAAATTCGCGAAATAGGTATGTTTCTTGTCGTCTTTATAAAAGTTATAACTTTTTCAGTTGGTCGAAGTTTGTTACTTTCTTTGTCTTTGATTTCATACTTACGGTGTACCGATATACCGAAGCTCGGATTCAAAATGTTGCATCGCTTATCATACTGAGTTCTCATTCTATGAAATTCAAGTTTATACTTAAGCTTCGGATCAAAAGAACAAATGTCTTTGAATTTTGGCAAGTACGGTTACGCTCTGTAGAGCATCGTCATCTAAATATCGGAAAATCTTAGAAACAATTTTGCTGGAAGCAATCTGAAAGGATCACTTCTGCTAACGAATGATTTCGGTAATATTCCGTAACCCATTTTATTCAGCAGGAAGATGCTTGCAATGCCACGAGTTCTAGTTGTGAGTGACTGAATGACTGTTTTTATACTTAATGAATAACCCCCACTACACAGAGTTGATACTAAGAGGGGGAAAGTGTTGCAATTACTACAAAAAAATGACGTCTCTTCTGCTGAGGTGTGTGTGTATGAATCCTAAATAAACAGTTCGGGCTTTTTCAGTGTGCCCTGTGACGAGTCCAATGGGAGTTCAATGAATTTTTATCTGATAATCGAGAGAATTTCGATTGTATTCAAATTAAATTTATGTGAAATTGAAAAGAACATCATCAATAAAATTATTTCAGAGCGGCAACAGAGTGGGTTAATTGTGCAGTTAGATTTTTTGGTCATTCATATAACACGAATGGAAGTTCAAAATGAAATGAGCTCATTATTGAGTAAATACTCATGAAAAAAATCAAATTTCGTTACCTAAAAAAGCAGTTTCAGCTATATCTGTACTCTCTGTGATTAGTGTGTTATAGTTTCAGTATAGAAAGTATTGTTATTTGTATCATGATCTATTTCTTATAAAGAATGTTATCTTAGACTTATTCCGATTGAGCTATAATCTATTTTTCAATTGAAACGCGGCTGATGACATTCAGGGATGATTCTGAACATACTTTGAAAATATGTGTAGTATTATAAAATCAATTACCTATATTAATTTGGGTATTCAATTATCAGAGAGGATCAAAAATAAACATTTCAATAAACAAATGGCTCGTCGAACTTTGTAATTTAGTTAACAAAAAAAACATTTCGATTAAAATGGGAATTAAGTTCATGCATACTTATCTGCCATGGAACAGATCCTCTTTCAGAGTTGAAATATTGCAAATACCGCTGTCTTATAATATGTCCAGTTGATGATAAAAGAGGATTTGCTGCCTGTGGTAAAACTGGGCTCCATTATATCCCCAAGTTCGAGAACGCTATGTATGTCGGAAATGTTGTCCTCTTTTTCCCGGAGCATGTTGTGTAAAACACATGCTGCTGAAGTTAGTGTCAACAACACTTCGGGTGGTAGCAAAAGCTCTGTTTTGAGAAAACCGAACTTGGTCAACATCAAAAGCGCACTCCACTACTCTGCGGGCACGGAAGTCGATAATTAAAGATCCTTTTTTTCCGAAAGTGAATTTCTTCTTGCTCGGTAATCAAAACCGCGGCTCAATTTTTTGCCAAAATTTGATTTTGGATTACGCCTCTGTCGCTATTTCTTTCATAATCCCTACGTCGATGAACAGGAATTTCCATCCAAGGGCGCACCCAGGGGGGGCTATGGGGCTGCAGCCCCCTCCCCGAAATTTATTATCGTTAAAAAATTGGCCACGATTACAATGGAAACGCTCCTTCCATTAATCTATACATCAAATGGTTTCTGAAGAATTCTGATTAGAGAATCAGCCACACCATTGATATCGATCATCCATGGCCTATCAGCCAGAAGATCATAATAATATATAATTATATTTGGAAATACCTATAACGAATTATTAGTGCAAGGCAACGAACACCAACTAGTAAACACAATACACAATTCAGTTCATTCGGGTAACAATTTTCAAACTGACCCCGGTGTATTGTCAATCACAGTCCTAGCAGTTGTTTTAAAACCATTTTAATACAAAATTACATTTTCATCAAAACATTATTTCGAATATGCACGATACCTGTTACAACATCAACGGCGGAGCGGACTTTCTCGACACTGAGACGTTTAAAAACTTATCTGAGAAATTCTATATCAGAAAATAGATTAACAGGTTTAGCTTTGTTGAACATTTTTTATGAGACTGATATAGATTCAGAAAAAAATAATGAAAAAACGTCGTCTGGATTTTGTGATTTGATTCATTTTAGTTTTATAGTATGTTTATATTTAGAATAGTAAGAAATACATTTATATTTAATGTGATATGTATAATTTATATGATGACAGAATAATAGTTATTTAATCAACTAGGTTATTAAAGACAGCGACTAATGGTCAAGATATTTTAATGCGTGAGCGGAGCGAACGCGTTGATAGTTCGAGACCATTAGTCGCTAGATTAATAACCGTGTTGGTTACAAGATTTTTCGACGATCTCAACATGAATAGTGTATAAATTCTTGATTGAAATACATCTCATTTTGCACAAGACATACATTTGACATATGGGAATTTCTATGTTCTATGTTCCAGTAGAGTTTTGACATTTCTCGTAGTGCTTCTGCACATTAAAATGGCCTAAAAAAATTGAGCAATAAAATGAGTGATTAATGCTCAATTTCGTACACATTAAAATCACCTTTTATTTCGAGGTAGGCGGAAAAATATTTTATGTTGCATGTTGATTCATCCCCCCCGAAATTCAATCCCGGGTGCGCCCTTGTTCCCATCTGCATCGGGTACAGCTTGTAAAACAATTGAATGGAATTTTTTATAGTTGAAGAACTCAGACCCTGCACCTAATGGCCTTGTATAAGGAAATTTCCTTATACAATGCTAATAGGCACTAATCCTTACGTGCTCCCCATCAATTGCGCCTAAACAGTTGGGAAAATTCCATATACGTTCGACATTCTCTGCGACTTCGAAAATTACTCACGAGTAGGCGTCTTCAAAAAAATCGGTCCTCCCAAATCTAGGGTTACCTCAATAATTATTGCAGATATCGTCCTTTCTCCGAGACGGAAATGGTAGTGCAATGACTTAAAAGATTCTCCCGTTGCAAGATACCTAAAAAAGGACACTAACATTTCTTTAGTACTTAAAAATTTTGTTATTAATAAATATTAATTATCATTATTGTTGCAGTTGCCGATTGCGGATCGAAATGGACAAATTAAGGAGCTCGTACAATAGAATTATGAGGTAATCAGAAAGACCCTCAGGCAGCAGAGGTGAAAAAAAAAGGAAGAGGTACTTCTTGAGGACGATTGCATTTTCTTCGCGACTTTACCTGTAGTCACAGGGCAGGTTTAAATAGCGAAGAATGCCAAGAACCTCCAAAAAATCCCAAGAAATTCTACAGACTTTAGAATTAGCCGTAGAGGAATCGACTCTTGAAGAGCAGGCCATGTAAACTTCGGTATCTGCAGGGGAGAGAAAAACACCAATCATTGGCTAGCAAGGTAGCAGAGCCAATGATTAAGTATTTAAAATCAAGGACGGGAGTTCGGGAAAAGAAAGTCCCATGCTGACATTTTGAGGAGTAGCGTGGATTGGATTAGTTGGATAGGCTGTCGGAGCAACAGAAAAGGAAATTCAAACTCGATATTTTGAAGCTCGTAGACAATACATGTCCGAGGCAGAATTAGAAAATATAATCCTTATTTGACTTGAAAAAAAAATTACTGCCTCGGACATATATTTGTATACGAGCTTAAAAAAATTTTTGTTGAATGATAAATTACAGGGTGTTCGACAACTGGACAGCCACCAAAATGAAATATTATATCTAAAATAGAATTCTAATCCTAACAAAGAATAACATTTTTCCATATCGAGCTACGTTTAGGAGGTATTTGAAAAAACTTCAAAAAATGCATGTTATATATATTCTACAAAATTTAAATTTGAACATGTAGGAATTTCAAGTTGTTTATTATTTGACAGCCTGTCATTAACTAGTTATGTGTGTACAAAGTGCATGACATTCGGTTAGTATCTTTCAAAATTCAGTTCAGTAATGAAGAAATGCTGATATTATTACGTTTATGGATACTGTGATGGTAGCGCGAGAACTGCATGTCGGAAAATGGCTTAAGGTTTCCAAATAGAAGGCAGCCTTATCGTGAAGTTTTTTCCAATGCTTTTTCGAAGACATCGTGAATTTGGAATTAATAAACATCGTACTGGAGGTCCACATCAACAACACAATGTTGCACAAGAAGTTGCCATTATTGACGCAAGTACTTGATGATCCAACGACGAGTACTAGAAGAATTTCCACACAATTAAAATTGCCGCATAATTTTGTTTGGAGAACTCTAAATCGAGAAGAATTACATCCATATCACTACCAAAAAGTTCATCACTCGCATCCCGGCGACGAGGTACAGTGGTTAGCATTTTGTAATTTTGTACTTCGAACGAAATCCTAACTTTATTAGGGAAACTCTGTGGACAGATTAATCAATCTTTACGAGGGATGGGTGTAACAATAGTCACAACCAGCATAAGTGGTCATTACAAAATCCACACGTAGTAGTTAGAATTAGAGGATTCCAAGAAAGATTTTGAAATAAACACTTGGGGTGGTATTTTTAATGGAAAATTGCTACCTATTCAAATATGCCTAATAATTAGATATAATATTTTATTTGGCTGTCAGTTATCGAAAACCCTGTATGTAATAAAAAAATTGCTTTACTAAAATTTCTTACCTTAATGAAACAAAAAGTTTTTCTTCTGGAGGTACAGCTTTCCTGTAGTTAGTATCTTGTTTTTTTTTCCTATCTTCAATCAGTTCAATAAGAAATTG
>CM024239.1:91099307-91156855 GCA_013421045.1 Propylea japonica
CTAGTTGAATGCAAATCAAAACCTATTTTTATGATTCTGGAAAATAAGCAGAACTGGACGTACAATATCTGCGCTTTAAAACCATTTCTTTATTTTCAGGATGTCCACCTGCTGACTAACCATATCCGAACGTCCAATATCAATTATCCATTTTCTAAATAGCTAAATATAACCAACGATTATAAACATTTAGAATAACGATCTGAATTATTCAACTAATCATTCCATGAAAATTTTTCAACTCACCCCTTTATCTCTCGGAAATCTACATTGACTTTATAACTTATTTTTTTTTATGTTCTCTCGAGAAGGTTGTGAAAAAAGACACATTAAATAGATGAAAAATTCAGGATTTCAGCGAATCTTATGAGAAAGAAGAGAAATGAACAATTTTCAAAATACTGGGATAATTATAAGTGATTCAATATTTGGTATTTCCACCCCTTGCGTCAATTACAGTTCGGCAACGACGGTTCATACTCAAAATGGGTGATCGCAAAATGTTCTGATCTAATTCTTTCCTGATTTCTCTGAATTGGTCATTAAGAGTAGCTGGATGATTTTCTGAACTTCTCAGTCTTTTATTGAGGTTGTCCCAAACCTGCTCAATCGGATTGAGATTTGGACTTCTTGCTGGCCATTCCATTCGAGAGACTTCAACCTCTTCAAGGTACCTACTCCTGAACGATGCGCGCACGATGGGGTCTGGCATTATCGTCCATGAGAATGAAATTTTCACCAATGAATGGGGCAAATGGCACTACATTCTCTTCAAGAATGTTCCTTATATACCTATCAGCATTCATAGCTCCATTATCAGCGACCACTAGGTCTGTGCGAGCAGTCAAAGATATTTCACACCATACCATAACCGATCCTCCCCCGAAACCAGTAGTATTCAGGAAATTGCACCGAGCATATCTTTCATGTAGACGTTTGTATATGTAGCAGTATTTCTCCCCAGATTTAAGAATATAAACAAGGCGACAGTGACAACAGGGTAAGTTTCGGCAGGTACTAGAAAGCCGAACCGCCCGAACACGGGCAGTCCCCCGAGAAAGCTCAAGCGGTACGTCACGTCGTCCCTTTCTAAATTTGTACGAATCTTTTCGATTTCAATAAACAATTAAATCAGAAAAGTGTTTCAGTGTAAAAGTCCCTAACAATTGGTGACCCTCGATTAAAATAACGTTACGAATAGTGAAATACGGACACGTGAGTGAGTGAATGAGTGAACAGTAATTATCAACATGAATGAAAACAACGCTCAACAGACCGCCATGACGCAACCACTCGAAGAAGCAGGAGTCAGCATACGAATTCCACCATTTTGGGTTGAAAAGCCCGAAATATGGTTCACACAAATAGAGGCACAGTTTGTTACTTCTAGGATTACCCGAGAGGAAACCAAGTTCAATTACTTGGTGGGACAAATCGAACCGAAATATTTGGAAAACATATGGGACATTATTAAAGGTAACTCTCCTGATAAATTTTCTCTAGCCAAAGCTCGCCTCATCGACATTTATAAGGTCAGCGACGATAAGCAGTTAAAAGTTTTGTTGACGGGTATCGAACTAGGAGATATGAAACCTAGTCAATTAATGAGGAAAATGCAGGCACTCGCAGGCTCCGAAATTACCGACATAGCTCTGAAGACGCTGTGGTTAGACAAGCTGCCGGACACAATAAAGAACATCATAATGGTCAGTGATGAATCTTTGGATAAATTAGCTGTAATGGCAGATAAAATATTAGAAATAAATCCTCGGAAAGAAATATTTTCAGTCAGTAGTTTGAATCAGAACAGTTCTCCTATAGACGATATAAATGCAAGATTCGAGAGTTAAGAAGCGAAAATAGACGCGATTCAATCGAGGAGACGAGATTCCCGATCTCGAGATAGTAGCAGGAGCAGATCTCCTAGCACAGATCGTAGAAATCGTAGAAGATATAATCCTAATGGAAGATTCTGTTATAGACATTTTCGTTACGGAAAAAGATGCTTGTCAGAAAAGTGCACACCACCTTGTGCATGGAAGACGTCGGAAAACTCCAATCGGCAGTAGAGCAAGCGGAAAGCACTGCTGCCACACAAGAAAACCGCCAATTCCGCTTATTTGTTAGGGACAAAAAAACAGGTTGGCAATTTCTGATAGATAGTGGCGCTGATATATCCATTTTTCCAGCAAATAAAAATAAATTAAAAACAACAACCGACTCCGAATTCAAGTTATATGCTGCAAATGGAACAACCATCCCAACGTTTGGTACAAAAATTTTAACCTTAAATTTAGGACTGAGAAGACAATTCCAATGGCCTTTCATAATAGCTCAAACTAGTAAAGCTATCATAGGAGCTGATTTCTTGAATTGTTTTAATTTGTTGATTGACATACGAGGTAGAAAATTAATAGATGGACACACGAAATTGGACGTCACCGGAAATATTGCCGTTGTGAACTGCCAAAACATAATTCAGACCGTGAGTAATACCGGCGAATTCGCTGACATTCTTGCTGCGTTTTCCGATATTACATCCCCAAGTCCAGTGCCAATTGAAATAATGCATGATGTGAAACACGAAATACATACTAAAGGTCCTCCAGTATATAGTAAAGCAAGACCATTGGATCCTCAAAGAATGCGACAAGCAACAGAAGAATTTCAATTTATGCTAGATCATAATATAATAAGACCTTCAAAGTCAAACTGGTCTAGCCCACTACATATAGTACCAAAAAAAGATGGATCTATCAGACCATGTGGAGATTATAGAAGATTAAACGCACAGACGTTACCTGACAGATATCCTATTCCAAGAATAGAAGATTTTCACCACATACTATCCAACTCAAAAATATTCGCTAAAATAGATTTATTCAAAACATATTTCCAAATACCAATTGCAGAAGAAGACAAATGTAAAACAGCCATTATAACACCTTTTGGTCTTTTTGAGTTTAATTGTATGAGTTTTGGTTAAAATATTTTTAAGTGTCGTTCGCAGATAGTTTGGTGGGTACCGGGAAGGACTTGAAGGTATGTTATTGTAATTTTCAGATAGATCATTTATTGAATATTATATCTAAGTTATTAAATACCGAGTTTAAAATATTTTTTAGTAAAAATTGTATCATTTGAAAATAATCGGTAATTTTATGAGATGGCATACAAAAATTTTTTTGAGATGGCATAGTATGCCATCTCTGCAATTCAATTATTAATTCTGAACAATGTTTTTCAGAAATGGGTCGCTACAAAAGAAAATCAAATAGAGAGTCACGACGAAATTAATATGCAGGAAGCCATCTTAGCTGTGAAGGCGAAACGTATGGGGTGGCTTCTGGCGTCAAAAACCTTTAATGTCCCTTTTGGGACTTTAAGACGTAGGGCAACAAAGGAGGAAGGCTGGAAAAAGGTTACATAGGAGGTCACAAGAGCACATTCAGTGAAAATCTAGAAATTGAACTGGTCCAGCATATCAAAAAAATGGAATCCATGTTTTTTGGGCTTACAACGGATGACGTCCGAAAACTGGCGTTTCAAATTGCTGAAGCAAAACAAATCCCCCATCGATTTTCTACTGTTACTAAAATGGCTGGGTGGACCTGGCTGAATGGTTTCAGGCAACGTAATCCTACGATATCCTTGCGATCTCCTGAGAGTACTTCTGCAGCTCGAGCTAGAGCTTTTAACAAAGTTCAAATTGACAAATACTTTCAAATGCTTTCTGGAGTATTGGATCAACATAAATTCCTGCCGAATGATATTTGGAATATGGATGAATCGGGTATTACCACCGTTCCTTCGAAGAATACAAAAGTTTTGGCCACCAAAGGCAGAAAACAAGTAGGCGTTTTAAGTAGTGCCGAACGAGGTCAGCGACTAACGGCCGTTTGTTGTATGAACGCAGCAGGTAAGTTTATGATTTAAAAGAAGGTAACTACCTATAAAAAATATTATTTATTTTTTTAAGGGACATATCTTCCTCCTGCTCTCATATTTCCAAGAAAAAACATGAAAGCTGAGTTAATGGATGGAGCACCTGTTGGATCTGTCGCATTCACCCAGGAAAATGGGTACATGAATAGTGACATATTTCCTAAATGGTTGAAGCACTTTGCGAAATATGCCAAACCATCAAAGCAAAATAAAGTCTTGCTGTTATTGGATGGACACACTAGCCATAAAAGCTTAGATGCACTTTTATATGCTAAAGAAAATGGCATAATTCTTTTTTGCTTTCCCCCACATTGTACCCATCGGTTACAACCGTTGGATGTTAGCTTTTTTGGTCCACTTAATGCTTACTACAATCAAGAGCTAACTAATTGGCTTAAAAATAACCCAGGGCGTGTAGTAACTCATTTCCAAGTAGCCTCTTTATTCAACGCAGCATATATCAAGGCAGCAACCATTCCCAATGCTCTAAGCGGATTTTCAGCGACTGGCATAGCACCATTCAACGACAACATTTTTCCCGATTGGATGTTTGCTGCCGCAGAAGTAACTAACGCTGAAGAGGATGACAATCGGGATGAAAATCCAGTACAAGATGGTCAGTTAAATGAAGTCAACGTCATGACAAACTCGGTGCAAAGTTTCCAATCTACCAAGGTCTCTAACGAAAAGACTAATGAAACTTTAGTTTTGCCAGTTCCAGGAATAAATCTTGACCCATCAATTGAGGAAATTTCACCAATGCCCAAAGTAGCAGAGATAGTGCGACGAAAGAGAAGAAAAGGGTCATATGGTAATCTAACAACAACCCCTGAAATTGAAAAATTAAAATATGAGGAATCACAAAAGAAAGAAGTAATGTTGAGAAAGGCGGCAAGAACAGTTAAGAAGAAAATTGGTAGAGAGATTGAGCAGGACGAGGATTCACAAAAAAGAGAAGGGATGATAAGAAAGTCGGAGAGAACTATGAATAAGAAATGTGTTATGGAGGATGAGAATGAAGATGAGCAAGCCGAGGGTTTTGACGTAGGGGATGACCTAGATGAGGAGGACTCGGCTTGTATTTATTGCAATGAACTTTACTCCTGGTCTCTATCAAAGGAATTATGGTTCCAGTGTAAAATCTGTAAGAAATGGGCCCATGCAGAATGTGCTGGAGTAGACAGAAAGACAAAAATGTTCAAATGTGAAATTTGTACCTAGTTTTATATTTTTTTTAATACTATGCCATCTTATCAATAGTTGCTTTCATGAGATGGCATACCATGCTTTATTTTTAAAATTTATTTTTTCGTTTGTTAATAATAAAACCGTTTAGTTTTTGTGAAAACTTACTTTAATTATTCCATTTTTATATATTTCCTACATAAAAATATTTTTTTGGCCATAAATTAAAAAATTATTCCACCCAAAAAAAAAGTATGCCATCTCAGGCACACTTCCCCTACATAAAAAATGCAGCTGAAATGCAAGCCATTCTACATGATTATTTAAAAGGTTCCAAGAAAAATGATCATCGTTTAATTGATTGGACACCTGAAGCTGAAACCCAATTCAATAATTGTAAAAAGAGTTTAGTAGATGCCACAGCATTAACATTTCCACATCCTGATGCCCAAATAGCATTATTTACAGATGCATCAGACAAATCAATAGGGGCAGTATTACAGCAATTCGAGCCATCAGGTTGGAGGCCTATTGCATTTTTTTCAAGAAAGCTTAATTCACCTCAAAAAAACTACAGTACTTACGATAAGGAACTTTTAGCAATCTACCTAGCTGTGAAACAATTCAAACATTATTTGGAACCGAGACAATTCACAATATTTACAGATCACAAACCAATTACTTTTGCATTCAAACAAAAAAACGAGAAAGCTTCGCCACGCCAACTTCGCCAGTTACAATATTTTTCCCAATTTTCTACAGATATAAGGCACATAAAAGGAAAAGACAACATTATTGCTGACGCTTTATCTAGGATAGACGAAATCAACGTGATTGATTATGCAGAAATTGAAAAGCAACAGCAAAATGATCCAGAACTGGAAGAATTACGTGCAAACCCACGATTACAGTTCAGAAAATATCAAATAGACTCTGGAAAAAATATTTGGTGTGATATATCAACAGAAAATATTCGACCATATATCCCCAAACCGTTACGATTACAAACATTCAAGCATTTTCATAATTTTGCACATCCTGGAATAAAAAGTAGCGTTAAACAAATTTCCTCTAAAATAATTTGGTCAGGAATGAAGAAGGATATCCGAAAATGGGCACAAACCTGTATTGACTGTCAAAAAAACAAAGTCACAAGACATACAAAGTCAGAACTAAGCAAGTTTCAGAAAGTCGACGATAGATTCAGCGTAGTGCATTTGGATATTATTGGACCATTACCACCTTCCCGAGACAAAACATATTGTCTAACATGTATCGACGGTTTCACAGGATGGATGGAAGTCATACCAATGACAAATATGACCGCAGAGGTAGTCGCGAAATCGTTTTATAAAAACTGGATTGCCAGATTTGGGACACCGGCGACAATCGTTACCGACCAAGGCAGACAGTTCGAAAGCCAACTTTTCAGAAATCTGACGGCACTCTGTGGAACATCACTGAAACATACAACGCCATATCATCCCCAAGCAAATGGTAAAATCGAAAGACTGCATAGAACTTTGAAAGCAGCGATTAGAGCCCATAACAATCCAAGTTGGACTGAAGCCTTGCCAACAGTTTTGTTGGGACTTAGAACAGCAGTAAGAGAAGATGCTGACCATTCAATTGCAGAAATGCTATATGGACGAACAATACGTCTCCCAGGTGAATTTTTCAATCCACCAACAATACAGAGGATTTTGCAGCAGAATTGCGCCAACATATGGCACAACTTAAACCCGTTGCCACAAAAGAAAATACCTCTAGGATAGTTTATGTGCATAAAGACCTAAGTACCTGCACTCACATATTTTTGCGGACCGACCGAGTCAAGAAATCTTTGGAGCCACCATATGAAGGACCATTCAAAGTTCTCCAACGATTCGAAAAGTATTTCACAATCAATATTAGAGGAAAACAAGTCAATATATCTATCGATAGACTCAAACCCGCCTATATTCTTAGTAACGAGACACCAGCAACTAGCACCACTACAGACGATACCGTTAGTGCTAATAATCCGACAACTCACGATAAAGAAATAAGGACAAGAGTGGGTAGGAGAGTGCGGTTTCCCAGCAAATATCTTTCGTGATAGTTCGGTAAATCTAAGGACAAGTGCGGTTTTTTTTCCAGCTGATAGTGCGGTAAAACCAAAACAAGTGCGATTTCCTAGACGCAGTGCGGTTAAAAAGTGAGTGTCTCGCTAGTAAAGAAAAAACAATATAGACGATCATGACCAACATGAACTGTTTCAAACCCGTACAACAAGTACCTAATATGTACCAATTGTTTATATGTATTGTACTAACTATTGAATGCACAACAAAACATGTTAAATCATCAAGAACTTGTGTATTTAACTAATCTTATGTTCAGATTTTTTTTTCTCTAGAAATAATAATTTTGATCATTAGTTGCATAATAATAATTCGTATCGTAGCGGATGAAATTGTAAATTTTTTTAAGATAGCCGCTACTGAGGAGAGAGTAGTGTAGCAGTATTTCTCCCCAGATTTAAGAATATAAACAAGGCGACAGTGACAACAGGGTAAGTTTCGGCAGGTACTAGAAAGCCGAACCGCCCGAACACGGGCAGTCCCCCGAGAAAGCTCAAGCGGTACGTCACGTCGTCCCTTTCTAAATTAGTACGAATCTTTTTGATGTCAATAAACAATTAAATCAGAAAAGTGTTTCAGTGTAAAAGTCCCTAACATATACAAGGGAACGTCGATCACAATGGTAGAGGCAGAATCTAGACTCATCTGTGAAGAGAACTCTGAAGAGCTCTTAAATCATATTCTCTGAGGCGATTTCCTTTTGTCTGAGTGCTAATTCGCACCCCATGAGTTTGGTCAAGCTGATTTTGAAGGAGGCGAGCGGCTGCAAACCGTTGTCTCAACGAAGAAACTCTCAAGTATCGTTCTTGAATAGCCCAGTCAAATTAGATGAAAAAGGGGGCCAACCTCGGAATGAAAGATAATAAGCTGATAATTGGTATGAACCTTTGTTTTGTCATTCTAAATGTTGTCTCAAAAGTCACAAATGCTATCGTGCCGGCGTCTTAAGATATTGAAGGTCAAAGGTCATAAAAATCGGTTTTTTGCGAATATCTGCCTTCCTATTGTTTTAATGAGATTTGCAGTTATTATAAAAGTTGTAGACTATAAAATTGTCTACAACTTTTGTTTGAACTTTTTTTTTCATTCGACCAACCGTTTTTGGGGTAGAGCGCGAAGAGTGCGCAGCGTAGTCATATATGACCTAATGCAAGGTCAAGCGTGAGTTACGGTTAGCAGTTCGTTGTACAAAGTCAATTATTACCTAACCATTATAAATATTAAACAATGCCCACTAATTATGTACTAATTATTAGTTAACTATTTAAAAAAGGAAAAAAAAACTGTTACTAGAGCATTGGAGAAAATTTCCAATTTGGATGAACTGGTGGAAGTATTTCAACAAGAAAATTGCCCGGAACAAACATTATTTGAAAATGGAGTGCGCATCTTGTTGGCATTATATAATGCTCCAAAATCTGAGGACAACATTGACCATTTCCGCTACACGCAATTCATCAAATTAACGAAACTAAATAAACCTGTACAATTGTCAACACTTCCACCAACAAGTGTAGCAGCTCGTCAATATTCAATCGTGTCTACTACCAGATTCAAACGTGTTAAAGGAAGGACATAGAACCTCAAGAATGGGGCTGGATGCTCGAAAATGAAATCCTGGAGCCCATAAGAACGTTACTACCTCCAGCACCAGCCGAACTACAAAACGTTATATTTGCAATTGCAAAAATGGTTGTGGTTCCCGCTGTGGATGCAGAAAGTCAGGGCTACTATGTTCTTCAGCTTGTGGCCAGTGCAACGGACAAGCTTGCCTCAACGCTTCACTAAATCCAAGTAATCCCGATTCCCGATGAAGAAAGTACATATGAGCCTGAAATTCTGGAAGGTTTGTAGATGAATATGACCGATGATGAGGATGATGACAATGAACTGAACTTTTTGGAGCGACAACAAGGAGAAGACGACGAAGAAGAAGATAATTAGCTTTCTTTTACAATTTTATTATAATTAAAATCAATATGCCATATTGAATGATAAATAAAGATATGTGTGAAATATATTCCCTTACTTTTTAATATAAAATATAATTGAAATATATAATCCAGAATTAATAATATACTATAGTAAAATAATAATTATAATAATTATACAATATGAATAATTCAATTACATATTTTAATTTAATATAAATAATTAACAAATAGAACATAAATAATGGGCATTGTTTAATAATTATAATTGTTAAGTGAATAATTGACTTCATACAACGAACATATATGACTGTACGCTGCGCACTCTTCGCGCTCTACCTCAAAACGGTTGGTCGTATGAAAAAAAAATCAAATAAAAGTTGTAGACAATTTTATAGTCTACAACTTTCATAATAACTGCAAATCTCATTTAAGCAATAGGAAGGCAGATATTCGCAAAAACCGATTTTTATGACCTTTGACCTTCAGTATCTTAAGACGCCGGCACGATAGAATTTGTTATGTTATCTTATCTTATCTCGGAATGCCGAGGTGAAATCCTAATTTGACTGGGCTAGAATGACAGTTGTTACCCGTGCCCCGTGGTCTACCCTGTCCTGGTCTTCGGACATTCATACCTGCCTCCCTGAATCGTTGCAACATTCTGGACTCAATTGTGTGGGAAACTCCAAACCTTTCTGCAATTATTGTGTATGTCCACCCTTCTTCTCGCAAAACTACCGCATGGGCACATTCCTCTTGGGTCAAATTGCGTGTTTCGCGTTGCATACCGATCGAGTGTAGAAAATCAAACGAAAGAAAAACTATTGATCACTAGAATTGATCGAGATAAACTGATTTCAGAATGTAGCCAATATATTCAAAATCTGATAATCTCATCTTTTTTTATTCTTGCTGGAAAAAAAAACATCTATATTGAAGAAGAACGTTGAAAGTGGATAACATATGTATGCATAATTCTGATAAAAATAATTATCATTGAGAACACCTTCAGTTGTAAAATAAATTTAAGATTTCCATAATGTGCGTTGATTTTTTTGCGCAGTGTATTTTCCAGATTTGTTACGAAATTACTATTCTTTACGAATTTTTCATCCATTACTCAAGAAATCATTGAATGAAAAGTATAGCTAATAAAACAATATTGAGTACTCACAACAGCAAAAGCCACTAAACCGAAAAATACCAGTGCTTTCAACATTTTGTATATTATTCCAAACACACCAAGTAAACTGTGTTACATTGTAGGAGGTTCTTTTTATTATATCCCATATCAGCTTGATTCCTGACCCTATTTAGACAGTAGATAACTCATCAGATTACCGTCAATGCTGAATAAGACTAAATTTTAAAAACTTTCTTCGAACTGTGTCCTAAGCATATAGGTTTAGAAGATACAGGCTGTTTTCCGTATTTCCCAAATATATTAAATCGGCATAACTCATCAACTTCTCTATGTTTTCATATAAACTTTTACATTCAACTCAAAGACACTTCTAGTGTTTTGTTTTTTTTTTCGAAAACGCAGATCCGGACTGAGGTTATACGGTATTTTATGTAACATTTTATCGTACATCATTTCCATCAAATTTTTGGAAAGCGAAAATATTTTCAGAAACTACATAATACTCGTATATTGAACAATCGACCAAACAAGACAATAGATATGGCAATTATGTAATACTCCGTATCAATATTTCCTTCGTCATTGAATAACAGAAATTGCAATTCACAATAAACTCGTGCATATGGATCTTCGACTACTGCGTTGATGCGTTTTGGATGTTCAATTCCAAAAAAATGAGTCAAGTGCAATAACCAATAGTTATTGTTCTAGAAGTGACTATGTCGATAGTTAGGTTGGGACTGAGGAACTTATAGTTTTCTCTTTTATTTTGTAAAACACCCTGTACATCAAATTTTCGGTATGCTGAGGGAGTTACATAGATATAGAAAACCCTCTCAAAGAATTTGAAATACTGTCACAATTATACAGGGTGTCCTGAGAAGTACATCAAGGAGGACTCGGATCAAGAGGTTGCAATCGTTTGACGGCCTTCGTTTGGGATCTAAAGGATGATATTCATCTTATGGTTGAAATTTCAAAGTTTAATAACTCTTAAACTATAGGATCGAATCATTTCAAATTTGGAATTTTTGTCACCTTTAACGATTGTCATCTCTCAATATTTCAGAAATTGAATAAATCAGATCCGGACTAAAAAAGTTTCGGGCTTTTTCTATTTTCATGAATATTGGAACCCTGTAGGTGACTATAATGTTTTTCTTCAATTGTCGTAACTACGAAGAATCAATTAATGAGAAAAATTTTGAATCTCTGGCAAGGTCATACAGGGTGATCAAGAAGTGATCGAAAAACATTACCTCATGAGTGAAATTTAAAAGTTCAGTAATGTTTTATTATATATTCAACATGACTACTTGTATTTCATGTTGAAAATATTATAGAAACCCGAGCACAGTTGATAAAAAAAATTATATTTCTTTCTTGGACTGCCAACTCAAGTAGTAATCAATGATATTTTTCCTATTTAAAGTAAGCTTTTTTCAGTTTCATGTTGAAATTGTTCCCATTCCTCGATATCGTTTTATCTGAATTTTTTCAATTTAAATTAATTGTTCAATCAAGAAATTGTTTCACTCACCTGGGAAATCATTGAATCTTTTCACTATTCATTAATTAATGTCACTTGGATCTATTATTCATTGAAATATATTCAGCGCTCAACACTTGGTGAAACATTTTTAAAAGACAAAAAGAAAGACAAAATATTAAAAACGATTTTGAATATATTTATGTGAACTTAGTCAAGTGCTTTCTTTTTTTTCGTATCTAGAGCCAAGTTTGGAGTGTTTCCAGCGTTTTCTTCAAATTGAGTATCTAATTTATGGTGTTCTGATTTCCACGAAAAATTTTTGGTCAAATTTCCAAAACTTTGATTTGAATAAAAAAACTAGTTTCACTTCAACTATCGATGATAACAATGGATATAGTCCGTATATCAATGTTGTTACTTTGATTAATAATTCAGGTCCGTATATGTCAATTTAGGTGAATTATCTGTCAGTTTTGGTATAGTGAATTCGGTACCTACGTCAATTTGTCGGTCATTTGAAATTTAATTATTTTATTTAGTTTTACCTAGGACGGTTGTGGGATGTGAAGGAAAGAATTAGTTTATTAGAGAGAAATTATATAGTCTTAATGCGTTTTGTGCTTTCAGTTAACCGCCAATTTTCTGTCGATGAAAATTTCACATTATTTGGACAAGAGTGAGAAGAGACCAGTGGTCCGTCAATACCGTCAAATACCGAATTCTGATTGGTAAGTTTTGAGATGGATTGAAAAACTAGAGAGAATCCTGAATTACTGACTGTTACAGATATGAAGATAATATAATATTTATGTCATTGTTACATATGTACCCATATATACCAAATATAGCATAGTGTATTCAAAAACGTATCTAAGATACCTTCTTTTTTCATTCAGGATAAGACTTTTTCATTATCACTTGAACTTGATTTCTCTCTGTATTATCACTTGAACTTGAAGCAAACAAATCACTACCGTTTACAAATTCGATATCGCTCATTATTGAAGTTTTATCTAGGTACACTTGAAAATGTAAACAAGAATCAGCTGAATTGTCGGGCTTGACAACCGAATTATAAATAAACGCACTCGTAGTTCAGTGCTTTTAACAATTCGTCTCTTAAAATTCTTGTTCTGTATTCAGAACTGATTTCATCGGTTGTGAAACGATTTGAAAGTTTATTTTTTGTGAGAACAGATAGTGAAAAAGTTCCGAACCGGTTCGAATTCGGTTAAAAAAATTATTTCATTTCGGCATGAAAATGAGTAACAATAACCGTTTCAGCACCAGAGTAGTTCTGGAACTGCGCAGAACTGATGCACTGCCTCCTTTCAGAACTGTTCCTCAACTGTTATGGAAACAGTGTGACCCAAATAGGAATCAAGTCCCGATCAAAAAAATTTAAGAAAATCCCTGAGCAGAAGCTTTTGAGCGCTCGTTCATTGGGGAAGCAATAAGACTAATACCTCATTACTTTTTATGAGACTTGCAATGGATACCAAATATATATAAATGCAAAATCTCAGCATAATCGGAATTATATGCTGAAAGTTAATCAGAAAATGAAATATGAAAAAATATAAATTAAAATAATTTAATCATTTGGTTCTGATGAAGCGAAATTTTGCATGAACATTCAGTATAGTTGTTTCCATTCTCAAAATGAATTTCACTCGAATCGGATATTTCGTTATGGAAATATAAAGATTTTTTTTTTCAATACTCCAGTTCAATTTTATATGCTTCTGTTAACATACGGGCTACAAAATGTAGCATAAAAATTCAGTATATCATTCTTTATCCACAAAAAAAATTCACTGGAATCGGACATCCTGTTACAGAAATATAAAGATTTTTCTTTTCAATATTCCAATTGAATTTCTATGGTTCTGTTCAAACTGTAGCCACGAAATTTTGAATGAACATTCAGAATATCGATTTCCATGCACAAAAAAATTTCATTCGAATCGGATATCCTTTTTATGGAAATATGAAGTTTCTTTTTTTCAATATTCCAATTGAATTGTGGTTTTGTTCACACCATGGCAAACAAATTCGCAAGAGGCTTGTTTTGAGCATCTTGCAAGTGGCCGCAACATATTTCATTTTGATTGATTTCGTTTTGTATGAGATATTGAGGAACCAAAATTTTGAATAGTCACATTTTATGGACGATTTTGGCTGGTTGACAAACTTTAACGAGGCATTTGGTACCCGAACTCATCCTGAAAATTTCGAGTCTCTGGGACCATCCCTTCGGATGCTAACGGCCGGACGAACGAATTTATTGAATTTGACCACGAATTCGTCATTAAGGAGTCTCGACTCAAAACTAGACAATTACAGAAATTAGAGCAAAAATATATTGCACTCGTTTAAGTAGAACGAGCTCTCAAAACCAAGAGTATGTAACTTGTAATTGTTCTGATATGATTCTACTGATCCATTTCTTGAAAGAACATGATATGACAGTAAAGAAATTCCTTAAAAAACATCTTAATATTCATAAATGAGATCACTTTCAATTAAATGTTTGAATGTTTTCCCATCTGTATCAATTCTTGAGGTACATGAGGTACCTACTATTTTATCAATTTATAAAAAAAAGATTTTAACTTTACATATTTCAGTTCGACTCAAACATGTTGTACATGATAAGGAAAAATAATTGCTGGGGTTTTTGTTTAATCGAAATTCCAAATCCGCTAGTTGCTCTGTCCCACCCTGTATTATTAGTTGCAAATAATAATGTTGATTGATAACTAGTTTATATTCGATAAATGGTGAAGAGTAGAGTAAAATATGTTGAAATTATATATTTCTCACTGTATATTTTTTATGAGTTATGTCGTTATTTATAATTATTCAGGCCTGATGAAGCAAACGGAAGTTTGCGAAACGTCGCTTAATATATTTTAAGAATATTTGAGAGTGTATCCTTATCCTACAAATTTCCCTCCAACAAAGAAATATTGTAAAGAAAATTTATCATAATTTGTGATTAGATATAATGCCGAAAATCAGTGAACTATTTTGTAATTTACACATCATGGAAATGGTGAAATGAAAGAATCCTCCAAATTACTTTCGATTTTTTTATATATTGATTGAGGTTCAAATAACAAAACTAACTACAAAATTCTTGAACTAATAAATTTGAATGAAGTTAAAAAGATAGCATACTCAAATCAGCGATACTCCTGAAAATGATCCAGTGTGTGAATTTCAGTGATGACGACTAAATCTGTTTGCCCTTGGATTCAAAAACCTTACGAACGCAATTGTAGCTGGGAGCAACATCAGCGCATGTCTTGATAGGTGGTAGGTTCTTGATGCAGTCTCGGATGGAAGTTTTATCAGCTTCATCTAAAGGTTGTCTTTCGGCTATTTTTGTCATGTACTTTTCAACATCTATGACTCCTTCGCTGTTCATTGTTCCTGTTTGTTCGTGCCAGCATTTGAATAAGCACAACATCTTTTCGGCAGGTTTGGCAGAGTCAGCGCGCAAAGTTTTCCAGTCTGCCTCGTCAATGTTGAGTTGAACCTCGCATTGCGACCTGTCTCTTGCCTGAAAATTTCGAAAGTCACAAAACAAACATCTAGAAAAAATCATCGAAGGTTTCGAAAAAACTGCCCATCAACAATGAGGTTCATAATAACCTTTTTCAGTTGAAAGCCTTGCTGTAGTTAGTACATTGCTATTTCATTCCAAGCATATTTTCGTTGTGTAGACCTCTCAAACTTTTTCTACTTTTATTATATATAAAGCTGTATTGTTCTACTTTCTACTTTCTCTAGTTTTTGGATGCCAAAAAAAAATACATTTTCGTTTCGATTCGACCCCGTTGAAAATATACAGGCCATTGAAAATGAATAGGAAATTCGATTTTCAGTTATATCTCGCAAAGGATCAAATCGAATGAAATCATTTTCCGGATATAGTTATTCATTGATTAGATTATTATCCTTTTCATTTAAATTTCCCCCCACATCCTTCAGTTCGTTAAAAGTGGTCATTAATTTTGTAAAAATACCAGAAACTGAAATAACTCTTGCATGTGAGTTGAATATTATTTGATGGATTATTATTACTTATGATTTTTCGTATGATGCTCGGTTTTTGAGTCATTTGAATTTCAAAAACAAAAAGTATTTGTGAAGTTTCTAGAATTGGGTTCTCTAGTTGATTGCAATCCTTACATAAATTACATAATTTAATTTTTACCATGTTGCCCTGTCTAGAAGTTAAAAATGGAGTCGGTGTCTGGCATGTTTTTATTTGAAATGATTGGTCAATTTATATACTGAAGCTAATCAACAAAATCAAATTCCAGTCTACAAAAATCCATACAATTAAGTGATGTATTCATCAGGTTCACCATACAGCTATTATAATTCAGAAGTATAATAATGACATTTCACATAGAAATAAATCAGTCATTTTATTAGAATCGGGACCTTTTGAATTCATGGTCCAGCAGACGAGTGACAAGATTTCAAAACAATATTGTAAAAGTTGAACCTAATCAATATATTTTCATCAAACAGATTTATTTGAAAAAAGCCCTGAGCACTTTTTTTGAGCGCTCGTTCAACGGTGGAGCTTCTACCCCAAAATTTTGTATAGGACTTGAAAATTACGCTGAGTATATGAATTCAGAATCGCAGCACGATCGTAATTATATACTGAACATTATTGGAAAACTGGAATTTGTAAAAAATCATTGGTTGAATTAAATGAATTCTATTGATTTGATGATACTTCTTTAAATTCTTCACGAACATTCAGTATATCGATCTCTTTTTACAAAATAAACTTCACTCGAATCAAATATCTTGTTATGGAAATATAAAGATTCTTCTTCTCAATATTCAAAAAAATTTTGCATGCATTTTTTCTGTACGATTTAGCTGGTTATCGAACTTAATTGCGGCATTTGTGAATCGAATTTGCCCTGACAATCTCAAGTATCTAGGATAATCCCTTCGGAGGTTATCGTGCTTACGGTCGGACGGCCCTACGGGCAGAATTGAATTAGACCAAGAATGCGTCATCAAGGAATGTAAACCTGTCGTCTGAGACCACTTTTAGCCCAGAATTCGAAAATTTCAGACATTGAGGCAAAACGATTGTAGCACTCGTTTAAGTAGAACAAGCGCTCCAAAACGTACTTGAGTCGAAATTAATTGTAGTCAACAAAAAAATACATATTCGAATATAGTTCACGTCAAGTGGTGCCATTATTAGCTACATTATTGTATGCAAATCAAGTACTTCAGATTTCTTTCTGTGGGGTTAGTTAATAAAGAAAGTATCCCACCAACTACTTTTGGAGGTCTCATAGAACAAATGCGTCGTAGCTGTTTCATTGAAAACCTTACGGACAGTCACTAGCATCTTAGCACTTCACATATAACAATGTTTTCGTATTTGAAAAACTATTTTTTGTTATCCCTAATATAAAGAGCTATGGTTGGAAATATTTTGATTTCAACTTTTGCATTAGTGTTTTGAGATCGTGCCACATCTTGGCCAGACTCTGTGTATTTGAAACTCAAACGAGATGAAATCTTGTAAAAACTGACATATCGTATAGTCTGGGAGCAAAAATATAATTTTCTTAGTCATATAATTAATTGTTTCATGTGTCAGTACTACAGGTGTCACTAATTTGTCGTGCTCTGTGAATGGTTTTGATACGCAACTAGATATCGGAAGTAATTATTATTGAGTGGAATCAATTCGACAGATATAAAAGATCATGTGTTTTGAATATCGCAAAAACGTACTGAAATTATTCAATAATTTTTGAATGCCCCTTAATCGCTGTTTGAAAACAACTTTTCGCTAACGAGAAAGTTTTGAATTTTTCTATCATTTGAGCGAATTAAATTTTGCGGATAAAAGTCCATCTGATTGAAAAATAATTTTGCTCGAATGAAGAATATTTTTGAACTTGGCTTTCATCTCCCGAAAAGTCATTCGATGGAAAGAGTAACTGATGAAACTTATATATTAATATATATTCAGGGAGAATTATTGAAAAATATATACTCACAACAGCGATCACCACTAAACAGAAAAACACGACTGCTTTCAACATTGTTGTATCTCGTTTCAGGTACGAAAACTCGACTGCCAAATTTTTGGACAAAATTCCTTTTATTATAAACCCTATCAGCATGAATCCTGACCCCCATTTTGAATTCCGATAACAACAAAAAAAATCATGCACATCAATGCCCAAGTACATTTGGAACATGACCTTGTTATAAATATTACAAAAAACACACATAAATGTAACTTCTCTGAATTTCTCGGAATGATAAAAACATTGCATATTTTTCCGCTTGTTCCTAGAAAAACAGAATGCCACCGTTCTGTCTGTTGTGGTTTTCGGATTTTATTATAGAATTATGGTGGTAATCTGCTTTCATCTGTAACTTTTTATAAGTTATGGAAAATTTGCCATTTTAGACTTCTTCAAAACACTTGTAGTTTACAGAAATCGTTAAATATTTTCGTGTACACAACGGGTGATCTGAAGCATTATCGAATGATAACGTTTCGGTATGAGAAGTAATGAAAAAAATAATAATTATAATAATGTTTATTTTCCAACAAAATTACAATAATAGAAAAAGGTTTTTTGTCTTTCCAAAATTAAAAAATAAACATGCGTCAAATCACTGAAGCATATACAGTGTGTTTGGTCATGACTTAGTGATAATTTAAGGTCATCAAATATACCTAATATTATCTATAAAAACACCCTAACTTGGAAGTTCACCCCTTAGTTTTGGAGTAGCACCCATTTTAAATTTACTTCTTTATTTTCGTTGACCCTTCCAAATAATATCGATTTCTTTGGACATAAAGGTCCTAAAGATGTGAAAAATTGTTTTTTGGAAGATGATACTACCACGTTTTATTGAAGTATAACAATAAAAAAACATTCAACTTGAAAACGCTATAAAAAAAATTCTTTAAAAAAGTTCATAGTGAAAATATGTACTGATTTCCTCAATAAATCCGCAATAGTACAAGAACTAGCAAATTGAAGTATAATTTTTTTTCAATGATTTAACACGCAAGGACACAAGCTACAAAGCAACACTCACATCATTTCTGTAAGTTACATAATTTGAGAGTTCGAACATGACCCTTATGAAAATTGATAAAATAAAAAAAACTTCAGTACTGTACTTTCGATAATTTTCAATGATCAAACAAACAAATTGATCATAAAAATTGCTGAAAATGGCCGTCTCTGCTCTGTAGACAGGCAGTGGCCTTCATGACGACCTGTCTTGTGTCTTTTGCTCGCGTAGTGATCATGTTCGAGCAGCAATAACTCTCAAATTATGTAACGTACAGATATAATGTGAATGTTGTTTAGTAGCTAAGATCCTTTCGTGTTAAATCATTGAAAAAAATTATACTTCAATGTGCTAGTTCTTGTACTATTGCGAATTTACTAAGAAAATCAGTAAATATTTTTACTATTAACTTTGTTAAAGAATTTTTTATGGCGTTTTCAAGTTGAATGTTTTTATAATATTATATAATACTTCAATGAAAGGTGGCAGTATCATCTTTCAAAAAACATTTTTTTTACATCTGTAGGACCTTTATGTCCAAAGAAATCGAAGTCATGACCAAACACACTGTATATGCTTGTGCGTGATATAACAAAACATAATTATTAATTCCGATATATTGATGAATAGTTTATGTGTCACAATCAGTCAAATGGTCAGAATCGGTAAGGTGGAACAAACGAGCAAGGCTCTATTGTTCAGTCACATCCGGTGTGTATGTCCCAATCATGTGTGCACTATTTTTGATATCTTTCAATCAATTAGATTCATCCTACCTGATCCATTTCAGGTTGACAGGTCATTAAGGACCTTTCGCCCAGATTCGCGGATCCACAAGTTGATAGCCCTTCTGTAGGAGGAGTATGTTCTTAGGGATCTGAAATTATGTTGTAACAGATTATATACAGGGTGAATCATGTTGAACTGTACATACTTTACACAGAGATAGAGGACACTTTGTTGGTTTCAAAAAGACCCCACATGAAAGGTCTCAAACGATTCGTTTGAATTATACAGGGTGATTTCCAGTTTTGGGTCATATTTTCAATATGCTCTATTGGACGAACGAATAATCACAAATTGATCAAATTTTGTACGTAGGAGGACTGTATCGATCTCCATACAGCTGAGTTAACAGATTATCAGTTTCCTGGACCGGACTCTATTTTTCTGATATTATCGAAATTTATTAAGAAAATCAGCCTGTAGATGAAAAAGTCAATAAACCTGTCATGGCCGTTCAAACTACACCGAATACTCTTCAATAAAGAGTAATAAAATCACGTGGCACACCTACAGATTCAGAGAAAAAATATTGAATATGGGTACTCGGAGATATTTTTTTTTGTACGGCCTAATTCACAAAACAACATACCCAAATGTATCAAAAGTTGAATATTAATGATTAAGATATTCTACGTATTCAAATATTCCAATATTCAGGGACGGACTCCCATTGCAGATTGGGTTTTTCAATAGATGATAGGTAGAAAGATTCGCCCTGAATATGGAACACCCCAAAAACTGTTACGGGAGACTGAACAACATTAAATAACCTAAGTTTTTCAATAGGATGTTGTCTCTGAGGGATATGGGACACTGATGAGGCCTAATGAGGCCGCAACCGGTCTGTCTCTCCCCTCATTGACAACATCTTGAATAATCATCCCAGTCCGCCTGAAGAAGGTTCTGTGAGCCTATAAATTGAAGATTGTATTCATTTCGATGATTACTATTTTCAATTTATCTATGTTTCAAAAATTAAATAACCTACAAGAAATTTTCATGAAATCGCGAATATTATCAGGTTAATATTCGACATTTCATGCATTTCGGTATAGTTCTTCTACTAAACTTTAGCCGCCGAAAAAAATTATCTCTGAGTACGATTATTCAATTTTTTTTAATCTATTTGTGTGTCTCGCGATTTCATGAAAATTTCTTGCAGGTTATTAATGTTGTTCGGTCTTCCGTAACAGTTTTTTGGGGTGTTCCATATTCAGGGCGAATCTTTCGACCTATCATCTATTGAAAAACCCAATCTGAAATGGGAGTCCGTCCCTGAATATTGGAATACTTGAATGCGTACAAGATCTTAACTATTAATATTCAACTTTTGATACATTTGGGTATGTTTTTTTTTGGGAATTACCCCGTACAAAAAAAATCTCCGAGTAGACATAATCAATTTTTTTTCTCTGAATCTGTAGGTACGACAAGTGATTTTATCACTCTTTATTGAAGAGTATTTAGTGTAGTTTGAACTGCCATGACAGGTTTATTGACTTTTTCATCTACAGGGTGATTTCCTTTATAAATTCCGATAATATCAGAAAAATAGAGTCCGGTCCTGGAAACTGACGAAAATTACCTGAATATTGGAATATTTGAATATCGAGAGGATTTAAACTGATAATATTCTCCTGTCTTCAACTTTTGATACATTTGGGTATGGTTTTCCATGTGAATTAGGCCGTCCAAAAATTTATCTCCGAGTACGCATATTCAATATTTTTTTCTCTAAATTTGTAGATGTGCTGCGTGATTTTATTACTCTTCATTGAAGGATTTTCAGTGAAGTTTGAACTGTCATGACAGGTTTATTGACTTTTCCATCTACAGGGTGATTTTTTTCATGAATTCCGATAATATCGGAAAAATAGAGTCCGGTCCTGAAAACTGATAATCTGTTAACTCAGCTGTATGGAGATTGATACAGTCTTCCTTCGTACCAAATTTGATGAATTTGTGATTATTCGTTCGTCCAATAGAACATTTTGAAAATATGACCCAAAACTGGTAATCCAGGGGTATAATTCAAACGAATCGTTTGAGACCTTTCATGTGGGGTCTTTTTGAAACCAGCCAAGTGTCCTCTATCTCTGTGTGCAGTATGTACAGTTTAACAGGATTCACCCTGTATTTAGGTGCAAGTAATTCAGCAAAACGAGGTCCTATAGTTTTTGAACAGCTTGCGATATTCATATAATTTTGTCAATACTTTCATTCTGGTATCGTAGTTATGTTGGACATATAAGTAATTCAATCTTTTTTTGAATATGTTCGTGAGAATTTTTTGGCAAAATATTTCTCTTATATCAAACAAAAAAATACAAAAAAATTTCAGTGTACCGCAGGATATCTTCTGTTTTTTCTATGAATTACTTTTAGTGTCCTTCTGTACATTGCTGAGGCCTTGTAGGCTTTCAGCAATTTCTCCTCAACCTAAGACTCCATTGACAGCTGAGACTGCTGGGGTGCAGAATACAGCAAGGTTCTTTGCGCTCAAGAAATGAACCAGGAATCTGAACCTGGTCAATAATCCCCTCAATTTGTTCTTCAGTGAGTTGGCGTGCAGATCCCATCTAAGAAGCCTGTCGATTGTTACTTCTAAATAGCGGGTTTTTATCTTTTTCCACAATCTGTATGTCTTCATTCACAAGTGAGGGTCTTATGCGGCCCATACACAAGCTACTTTCTCGGCGTTTTGGCAGCTAGCCGTAGGGCTGCCATAAATGTTGGAGCATCTACCGGGACAAGTGGCATAAAAAAAGGTTAAAATACCGTAAAAAAGCTCATCTTATAGGTGTTATATATACAGGGTGTCCCGAAAACAATGGATAAGCCTGCAACTATAGATAGACCCTGTCGAGGTCTAACTTATTTCAAATTTTTACCTTAATGAAAATTCCACGGTTTCCGAGATATTTATGGTTTTCGTATTTTTAGAAAATTTCCAAGTGCGATTAGTTTTTCTAGTGCCATTTATACAAATGAAGATGTATTTCGATATGTTTTTTTTCAATTTCACATGAGATGGTTCAGCTATCGGAAACAAAGAATTAAATTCATCAAACTAGTGTAAAAAGTTAAAAACTCGTGATTTACAAAGAAAAATTGAAAACTAAATGAAATTTCCTTCAAGTTTGATGAGCTACAGTGTAAAAAAAATGTAGGATGCCCCTGGTACACATCATCTTAAAAACTTGCTCAGTTATTGCAGATTCCAAAAAGGTATCATAAGCCTAGGCATTCTGTAGTTTTTCATTCTCGTAACTACTTGATTACCAAATAGTCGAAAATTTTCGAAAAACTGTTTTTGTTGTAATCGTTATTCTGAGCTCATGTGTTAAAGTCAGGAGGCCATTTTTGTTGGAATCTAGTGGAAAATTACGAAAATTATTTTTATTTTGAAAAAAGCAGTAGCGTATCGTTTATCTGGTTGAATAGAAATATGGCATTATTTGCATTCAACACCCTGTATCTCGAAAACCTTACCGGACCTAATTGTATTTGACATAATTTCTTATTTTCTTACATTCTGTACAGTGTTAAAAGGAAAATATCAACTTAAAAATATTCTGTGTTGCTACGATAGTGGTATATGGAATATTCATTACAAATAAAATAAAACGGATTATTACCAAATTACTACTCCATAGAAAAAATGAAACGAATTAGTACCAATTACTTATTGATAAAGAATTCGAAATGAAACAATGAGTTCAGTCATTCTTAGCATAAATTTATTCATAATAATAATAACACTTTTGTGGACACTCGTTCACAGTCAGTAACTTAGGTAATTTTAATTTTATTTAACTTCTAATGACAATAGTTTTGAAACTGACTGTGAACGAATTTTCATAAAAGTATTGTTATTGTTCTAGTGTTCTACTGGTACTTTTTCAAATTTTTTTACTGTTAAATTTGAATTGACTAGCTTTATGATTTGGATATTGTAATAATAAATTGTTTACTGACTGTGAATGAGTGCCCACAAAAGTGTTATTATTGTTCTATGCAAGCAGGGTTTCATTTTTATGAATAAATTTAAGCTATGAATGACTGAACTCATTGTTTGATTTCGAATTCTTTATTCATTTCCAATGAATAAGTAATTGGCACTAATTCGTTTTATTTTTTCCATCGAATAGTAATTTGGTAATAATTCGTTTTATTTTATTTGTAATGAATATTCCACTTACATCTATTGTAGCAACACAGGGTATATTTAAGTTGATATTTTCCTTATAACACTGTACAGAATGTAAGAAAATAAGAAATTATGTCAAATACAATTAGGTCCGGTAAGGTTTTCGAGATAAGGGTGTTGAATGCAAATAATGCCATATTTCTATTCAACCAGATAAACGATACGCTACTGCTTTTTTCAAATAAAAATAATTTTCGTAATTTTCCACTAGATTCCAACAAAAATGGCCTCCTGACTTTAACACATGAGCTCAGAATAACGATTACAACAAAACAGTTTTTCGAAAATTTTCGACTATTTGGTAATCAAGTAGTTACGAGAATGAAAAACTACAGAATGCCTAGGCTTATGATACCTTTTTGGAATCTGCAATAACTGAGCAAGTTTTTAAGATGATGTGTACCAGGGGCATCCTACATTTTTTTTACACTGTAGCTCATCAAACTTGAAGGAAATTTCATTTAGTTTTCAATTTTTCTTTGTAAATCACGAGTTTTTAACTTTTTACACTAGTTTGATGAATTTAATTCTTTGTTTCCGATAGCTGAACCATCTCATGTGAAATTGAAAAAAACATATCGAAATACATCTTCATTTGTATAAATGGCACTAGAAAAACTAATCGCACTTGGAAATTTTCTAAAAATACGAAAACCATAAATATCTCGGAAACCGTGGAATTTTCATTAAGGTAAAAATTTGAAATAAGTTAGACCTCGACAGGGTCTATCTATAGTTGCAGGCTTATCCATTGTTTTCGGGACACCCTGTATATATTTGTAAACAAATGCGAGGGACTTAGGGAGATGATTCATAGATGAAAATAAGCGGGGATATTTCATATATTTTTTTTTTTAAATCGACCTCCCTTCCAAGATATAGCCTTTGGAAGGCGATGACGAGTTGACAGTTTCGAAACAGTCGATAGTTTTCTCGGAAAAAAAAACTTACAAGCAGATATGATCACTGTTCATTCCATTTCATCGTATGTTCCATAGAATGAATTTTCTAAAATACTGTTTATGCTCAAAATTGGTTTTGTCAATTATGCTTATTAATGGAAAAAAAGTTTATTTGTGAAATTAAAATATTACGGATATAATTTTCTTCTTGAAATAACTAATTGAACCTTCAGAAAGATTTATAAAACATCTTTATCTCCGGTCATAGACATACAATATCTTAGAATATTAATTCCATGGAATACTTATACGATGAAATGGAACAGTGATCAAAATTGCATGTAAGTTTTTATTTCTTTCGAGAAAAGTATCGATTGTATCGAAATTTTGCAAGAGACTTTTTTCTCCAGAATTGAATGGAAAATCATAAGAGAATTTTATTTTTCGAAAATCTATCCCACGAAAACAATTTTCGAACAAAAATCATTGGGGGTTGTTATTTCAAACCCTAGTAATAAAGTTATGAGATCTAAAAAAACTACATCTACTTAGTGCTTTATATTAAGTTAGTTTTATGACTCAGTGTTTTCGAGAAAGTGTAAAAAAATCAAAACTGTGAACTCGTCATCGCCTTCCAAAGGCTGTATCTTGCTCATTTTCATCGAGAATTATCTCCCAGAGCCCCTCGCATTTGTTTACAGACACCCTGTATATGACCTATTTCATATATAAATATCATATATGAAATTACTGACCGGGACAATTGAATAACTGACGGGGACACCGGGACTCAATGCTTCAAACCGGGACATGTCCCGGCGTACCGGGACGTATGGCAGCCCTAAGCTAGCGTCACCGCAAGCGACCAAAACGCCTAAAAGTAGCCCGAAAAACGTCTGTGTATGTCTATGTGCTGCCACGCTGGCGAGTCGCCGAGCTGGACGCTACACCGGACGCCAAGATCAAACGTGTTTGATTTTAGCGTCAAGATAGCCGGCAAAACGCTTGTGTGTGTGTGTGTGAGAGCGTCTAGAATGGCAGAGAATCATGCAAGATTTCCACATTCAGAAGAATTCATCACCAATTTTATAGAACTAATTAGAAAGAATAAGTGTTTGTGGTTGATTAGGAGCAAGGAATATTCGAGCAGAACACTAAAGAATAAAGCCTACGAAGAATTGTTAGCTTTATCTAAACAATGTAAGGAAGAATGCGATATTGTTTCCGTAAAGAAAAAAATAAAAAGCCTCCGAGACTCATTCCGTAAAGAATAAAAAAAGTTACGAGCTACGGAAAAGTCGGGTGCAATTACGGAAGACATTTTAAACCTCTCTCGTCAGCGATCGGTGAGCTACTGAGACGCTTGTGTGTGGTGAAAATTGCACGAGCGTCTAGGACGCTCGCAAAACGCTAGCTGCCAAAACGCCGAGAAAGTAGCTTGTGTATGGGCCGCATTAGATCAGGGAGATAACTGTTATATTATAACTATATCATAACAGTTATCGGGGAGATAACAGTTATCTCCCCGATCTAAGACCCTCACTTGTTAATGGAGACATACAGATTGTGGAAAAAGATAAAAACCCGCTATTTAGAAGTAACAATCGACAGGCATCTTAGATGGGATCTGCACGCCAACTCACTGAAGAACAAATAAATCTTATTAGGATGTACATATACGGCAGGTAGCATGTCTTTCTACTGTTCAATGTTAGCTTTTTATGCTTGAACCAATGACATATATATTTCATATCTTTTTGACTGTTGGGTTACCCCTCAACTTTCTGATCACAATCGAAACCGATAGAAATTGTGTTATGATCTGTTATGTACCGCTCGAATACACATTACTGGATTTTTTTTTCATCTTGATAACTTCCACAAAAATGTGATCGAGACAGGTTTACTTTATTGGTCTTGTTATTACATTAATGTATGAAGTAAAACCTAAAGAGCTCAGTATATTTTTGTACCCTTCTATATCAGGTTCGTTATTCTTAAGTAAGTTTATATTTATATCTCCAAGAAAAATATGAAATTTATTTAGTTTTCTTTCCTCCAAATAGTTGTATAGCTCTAGGTCTGGGTCATCTATAAACTGATATCACAAGTAACCTACAGTGGTTATTATTGATATGCACTTCTATAGCAGTACTCTGAGCAATAGGAACAATTTTATATTCATACCGAATGCCAGCTCTGATGATTACTTAATTTCAAAGTTGAATGGAACCCAGTAATTCCCCCTTACAGTTTAAAATTTACTCTCTCAGAGATTCCATTCTTTTTGAAAACCTGGCAACAGCGCTCTACGCTTCTGAATAACTATCGCTGACAGAGTTTTGAGTTTTTGAAAATTTAAGATTCGCTTCAACTGACTTATTCAGACTATTTTTATCGCGGAAAAAAACACACATTGTCATAAGACGACTTGAATCGTAGTATCCAAGGATATGTTTATTGGATTGTTATTGGAGGAAAATCATTCTTCTTTATAATAGGATCTTAGAAAATTTGAAGGAAAAGGTTGCGTGATGAAATGAATCCATTTTAAATACCGGATGCCCAGTTTGTTGTAATGTTTGGATTGAAGAAATGCCGAAGTCCCGCATATTAAAAAGTTAATGTTGAAAAAGCAGTGTACTATAAACTTAATAAACTCTACAGCAATTTTCACTTTTTTTTCTGTCTCCAATTTCCTTAATGAAAAAACAAATCAAAACCAATAACATATAAGAAATAAAATTCATTATCAAATTTACGATTGAAGGTTATGTTTTTCGATGAGTAGTTCAAAAGTAGTACTGTAAATAAGCACAGCCGTCTATTAGAGTCTTTAGACGGCTGTGAAATAAGATAGCTAAAGGAACAATTCCAGAATAGCATTATTTACGAATTTGTTAGTCGGCCAGTTATAGATCAATCGTACGCTACAATATTGTAATCATGATGAAAAGCAGAATACCACCATTAGTCTTGGATTCAGTGATGAAGAATATCAGGTTAAAAGTAATTCTGTCCCTCCAGCCAAAAACACGACAACTCTAGAACTGATATTAGGGCTCCGAAATTTTTTGGATACATTCGTGACCCAAGTGCCGTAGTTCATTTCGTTAACGGGCCAAATCGATTCGAATTTTTCCTTACTACTTTCTAGATATTTCTGAGAACACACTCCTGGTCTTTCAAATTAACCGAATTTTGTGACAATCGTACAATAAAGAAACAAAAAATATTTTGTGTGAGTTTTATGGGCCGACCAATTTCTCGTCACTGGTAGTCCCGAACGGAATAGATTAGAGACTTGAATATCTTACGGTAGATTTAAAACACACCATGTCATATGCGTTTGAAACATTGCAAAATAGGTTGATCGGTTTCGAAATTACTCTCAGTTGAACTTCGTCTAATTCGTTTTTCAATACCAACGAACTGATATTTAAAACAAAGAGAGAAATGTTAATGCTAGTGCCGATGTCGCAGAATTGTATTATCACAATATTTCCAATAAAATGAAAACTGTGGCTTTAACTGCTTGTGGAAATACGTTTCTATTATAGAAACAATGACAAACTGATTCTATTTTGTGTACAAATGGTATAGGAACTGATTAGTAACGCTTTGTTGCTTGGTATATCAGGCATGATAATTAATAAATGGAAAGACATCGGAATTCGAGAGCAACCACATAAAAACAACTTCCAGCAAAAGATTTGGGGATAAGCTTTGCATCACCGAGTGAAAGTTACAGCCATTTATAATAACTGACCAAATTCTATCATCCTGTAGCCCGGAAACTAGACATTGTAGAGTCTTTCAGTTTTCAGCTATTAAATGTTTCTGAAGAAAAAGTCATAATTCATTTTTCATGTTTTCTCTTTGAATTGGGGAGATGTATTACCTACTGAATCGCCGAAATCTGACCACCATGTACAATGAATCAAATGTTTTCATCGATATCAGCGTAGACGGCAACCTGTAATATTATTTTGTTCAATTCGCTGAATAATATTGTATAGCACCATTGAGGTAGCCAATGACTTTAACAGGGAAAATAACTTTTTCTCATTTCGACAAATTTATTTTATCAATGGGTTACAGACAAATGATCATTATTGGGATTACTGTATTCATGGAAGCTAAATTGATCGCATACAGAATTTTTCAACAATATTTCTTCATTTGCGTTTCATTAAAAGCGTCAGTCTGTATACGTTTTTTGATTTTTTGCCTGAAAGTCTGAATCACCTACCCTGAGGTTTGATCTATCCATGTACAGAGCCGGTAAGCGAGATGTGAAAGATTTTTTTTCCTATTGTGAATTGGGCTTCATTAATATTTTTTTTTATTTTTTATTTATTTACAAGATAAAAGTGTTGCATCAACCATTCAAGTTATTAGCAACATCGGGTATACACTATATGTAAGTATACAGGTTAATGTTCTTAAGGTATTGTACAACTTTGCATGATTGATCCGCACTTAACATATCTGGTAATAAGGCACTTGAAAACAGAAGTCTATGGTTGGCGTATTTTGGGCACTCTGATAACACGTGTTTCACGGTGATTGTGGTGCAGCATAGTTAGCATCTTGGAGGTGGTTCACGTTTCAGGAGAAATCCGTGTGTAAGGTTTGTATGACCAAGACGGAGACGAGTCACTTTGATTTGGTACTGGCGATTTGATGGAAAACATTGCCATTTTTGGTAAATTGGTTTTATATCGCGCAGTTTTGATTCACACTGAGACCATTCGGATTGCCACGAGGTTATAAATGTTTTCCTGATGTAACTCTTCACATCAGCACACACTAGTACCTTTGAACTTATTATTGGATTTGAGCTTGTGGAGGTTGCTTTGCGTGCGCAGATGTCTGCTTTTTCATTGCCAGATATGCCGATGTGAGATGGAAGCCAGAAAAGGACCACTTCTTTGCCATTTTGGCTACTCATTAAGAGCTGACTCTTGATGTCTTGGGCTACCTGGTGCTTGCTATATAATTGTTTCAGTAAGAGTATTGAACCAAGCGAATCGGTGAAGATTACAAATTTTTTCTCGGTTGTCTGGCTGAGGCTGTTGATGTGTTTTGTTGCCTGATGTATCGCGTATAATTCTGCAGATAAAATGTTAGTGTGTGCATGTAACCTGAATGATAACTCCCGGTCTGACGTGATCATCGCAGCTCCAACTCCGGTTGATGTTTTAGAGGCGTCTGTGTAAATGTGATGGTACTCCTTGTAGTTTTCGAGTAATTCGTTGAGTTTAGCCTTGATAATAAGAGGACTGGTATTATGCTTGTCGTATCTAGTTAGGGTTGTAACGGTTTTTAGAGATGGATTTAGCCATTAATATTATATTTATGTTCACATATCTAATGTTATATTGTGCCATCGTGGACAACAAACGTCAAAATAAATCTAGAAAATTTAACTATTTCATGCCAAAGCCTCATTTAGTGAACTAAAAAACGCCAAATATGCTCTGTAGAGTCGTTCAGTTTTCGCTTGCCGCTTCTGTAAATTGATGAATGCAATGCGCAATAAAACCATAAATGCCGTTGACAATAAGCGTCAAAATTAATTCATAGAATATAAGTATTCTATGCGAAAGCCTAATTCAGTGAACTAAAAAATGCTAAATATGCTCTGTATAGTCGTTCAGTTTTCGCTTGCCGCCACTGTGAATTTATCATTCTTCGAAAGAAGTCATATGTGTACTGGTTATTGAAGGTGACAAACATTAATGAGTTTCAACTTTTTTCATCATTTTGACTATTGAAATGGCTTTTTTGTCTTTCTCCTTGTCACAAGGAATTTGGCGAATTTTCCTAACAATTCAATACTTAAATGGTCCAATCAAGTGATTCTCTCTTAATGCGTGTTTTCACAGAACGAGTTCTCTTGGATATAGTGCGATCTGAAACCTACTCGGTCGTTATCGTATTGTGTAAACACCTAATTGCCAAGAAAGTGTGGGAGGTTTGTCTCGACTTCGTAAAAACCATCTCACCTGGTACACAGATGGGTTCCTAAGGAAACGAGGAGCAGGCAAAGGTATATACGGTCCCAAATACAGGGAATCGGTGCCTTTGGGAAAGCCAATAACAACGCTCTAAATTGAAATTCTGGCCATAGAAAGATGCGCCCAAGTCTGTCTGTCCAGACAGTACAAAGAAGCCAGAATTTGCATTGTCAGATGGCACTGGGGCAGCTTATGGCCGTTGATTGTAGATCAAGGACCATTTGGAGCTGGAAATAGTACCTCAAAACACTGGCGGAGTACAACAAGCTAGTTTTAGCTTGGGTACCACCAGAACATTGAGGTAAATGAGAGAGCTGATGCCCTTGCAAAAAGAGGAGCAAATACACCCTTCACCGGACCTGTGCCCTCCTGTTGGCTATCACCTACACTGATTTGGGAAGAGGTCGACGTTTGGGAAAAAAGAGAGAAACGCTCACCTACACAAGATCGGTAAAGAAAACTCCGACATTTGTAGGTTATGTGAATCGGCCACTGAAACCACCTAGCACATACTATGCCAAAGCACTGCGCTGGCGCAAACCAGACTTACTCTACTAGGTGGCGCGTTATTAACGCCAGCCGACATAAGAGCGAAGTCTCCTATGGAAGTACCCAGCTTTGCTAAGGAGGTTAGATTCCTGGAAAAAACGTAGTTTTAGTATGGTAACGCACAAAAGTCCTTATTGGTCGCAGTGCAGAAGGGTAATCAACGTCTCGATCGACCACTATCTAATCTAATCTAATCTAAACACCTAATTCGAGCCTACTCAGATTTCGGTAACTTATCCGAACGGAGTACGACCGTGTCCTATCTTTCAGCTTCACTCGGGATAATTTCAATCTAATACCGATGGTAGAAACTGAGATATAGAGCTTTGGGGCATTCTTAAGTTCCTAAACTTCGAAACAGTCACGAGCAGCTAAATTTCTCAATGATTTTTGGAGTTTCACTCTGGCAGGTAATGTTTTTCTCATATGGGTACTAGTTTTCTGTATTTTGGTTTTTTTTTCTAGTGAATATTCAAATTGTGTATTGTTTAATCCCAAATGTGTTCTGTATGTTTTTGGATCTCCTTTTTCCACTTCCTTCATAAAACTATTCGAAGCACCTTGTTGGTAAGATCTTAAAATTAATTGCTGGGTCCTAATTTTTTTTGCATCGTTTTCATTGCCTTCCGTAATTTTTAACTTCATCTTCCAACATGTCGGCTACAACTCCCTTACCTCGAAGCAGCAGATCATCATGTTGCTTGGTTCCCAGAGAACTCGTTACGTGAAAACTACAATTCGAGTAGATTCTCCCTTAAGATGTAACTCGTACAAGAGCACTCTTTCCGAGCGAACTCGTACTGTGGAAACCCGGTTTTAAATTCAATAGTGATTGATTTATTGACTGAACTCCTGGTGCGGTTCATCTACTGCAAAAGTCAAAGTTGAAAATATTAAGTGATTAGCTGTTGAATCAAAATCTAATTTTTCATTTCAAATATGTGATAACCAATTCGGTACTGTTCAATAGTTCAAAACTTTGGTAAATGAAGAGGTTTTGAAGTAAATTATAACCTCATTTGCATATATTATGGGATAGGCCTAACAACTTGTAATTTGGTTTGTGTTTTTTAGTCCATATTTTTCCCCTAGGATTCTCAGACCTGTGGCTATCCAAAAATTACCTATCTATGTTATGGGATGTTTTGAGGTTGTCGTGTTATGATTTTTTGACACGACACGACACAACGAAACAATTGAGGCAAAAACTTTCAGGAGCGCAAACAAAAATAAAATAAGAATTTTCGACACGTCGCCTTCTTAAACATTGCCGATTATGTATTCAAATTGTAGGAACTGATCCTGAAGAACTTATTGAAGTGAATAGTTATTTTGTAGTATTACGTGCCTCTTATGGGTATTTTCTATTTCAAAACAGGTAATTTCACAACAAGCAACTCTGTCGAATGTTCAGATTTTCCATCAGTGGTGTAAGACCAAAATATTGTAAAAGCGACACGATATATAGTTAGTTTATAAGAATTTAAATCAAAATCGATTTAAGAACCTATTTTCAACATAAAGATGATGAGAAGAAAAAAACATATTCCAGTTTCAATGATTTTCAGCCTATCCCCATTCCAAGGCAGATTACGACCAAAAAATAATTCCAATCAAGTACCTATTTTTTTCTATGACTTTTGTAGCTCAGGACTATACGAAGTTATACGGCCGAATTCATAGTTCACCCTTGAGGGCGAGTGTGAGTCTGAGATCGAGTGTGAGTAGCTGTTTCTGTTTCATAAATCATACTCAGTGAGTGGAGTGTGAGTTTTTCCAGCCTCAACTTGAGGGGCGGCGATAGAACCCTTGAGATGAGTTTTCGGTCATTCTGACAGGTTCTCTTCTGCCGTTCCGGATATTTTTTGGTTAAATTTTGTTCACATCGTAGCTAAAAGTGTAATGAATATTGAAGTTTCGTTATAAAATGTAGGATTTTGATCATATTTTCGAATCTGACAGTGAAAATGAGAGTCGTGAACAACCGTATACGAAAAAGCTGCATTCAAGATATGGAGAATCCTCTAGCAATTCACTACTTTTTCTCAACTGAACACACATATAATTATATCTGCTGAAGTAAAATGCCCAAATAAGTAAATGCAAAATATAAATTCAATATGAGGTTTCATCTTCTGAGGAATACATCCTTTAGGAAATAACAGGAAGATAATCCATTATAAGTTTTTGGAACAATGATGTTTTTGTGAATACCCCTCTTTAACTTTGAATATTTAAAATTCCCGGGCACTTATGGGCATGCGTGTTTCGTTACTTCGTAGTTCGTACACGTTTGACATTGGGGGTACAACAACCTCACTTTTCCTATGTAAATATAACAAACTCACGAGAGATTTTGGTGTTTCTCAAGTGTTTGAGTTGATTTATTTGTTCCTTAAACTGAAGAATCGTGTAAATGGGCCCATCAAATTATTTATTATGTTCAGATCATATTCATCGAGGACGATAAATATGGGTTTTTGGCATTCACCCTTATCAACTGCAGAAGATTTATCTATCTAATATGGCTTATTCCGAAGATAAAATGTATCCTGATATTATAATATTATCCATCATTTAGTAGAAAATATGAGTGCTGGTACAATGAATGGAATGATATTTATTCTTGAATATATGGAAAGGAAAAAAATTATCATTAGACGAGAAGTACTTATTAACAAGGTATGGTGAAGTATGCTCCAGACATTTTTATTCAGGTGAATAAAACATTGAAAATCTTTTACAGGTTACCATTTGATAGGATGGTGGTTATGATACAATAATATTTCCACCAGTTTATTGCACCAGAGGAAGCAGTTGAGATGTTGAGTACGCTCAAAACAAAACTGTGAAGACAAAGAGATTAGCCAGTGTCAAACCTAATATTTGGACTTATGAGAAGGAAATATATAATTTTATTGGATGTGCCTTCTAATTCATCTGTTAGAGAAAAGACGAGTAATCTTCAGTTACTCGTCAACTGACAAAATTGTTGTGATACCACAAGTTTTAATAAATATATCCCTGAAATGATATCACTTAACTAAAACTTATCTGGACTTCTTTCAATTTGCAGTATATCTTTTGTTTTTATATGAAACGAGTAAAAGCTAACGTATAATGGATATCTTCACTATTTTGGAGAAAATAGCATAAACATACTCATTTCTCACTTTTTATTATTAAATTAATTATCATTTCACAATAGATAATGAAGTTTTTTTTACGTTGTGAATAAGTGGAATTCAATTATTCATTTTCGTAGTCATATTTTTGAGAAATTCATTATGGATTTCAAGAGCTTTCCTTTCCATAAACACATCATATTTTTCCTTTCGATATATTGAAGAATAAATATTATAAATATCATTTGACTTGATGCAGCAGAATTCATTGTTCCCACTTAATAATTGGTAATATCAGGATACATTTTATCTTTGAAATGAGCCAGGTAAGATGGATAAATATCTTCCTTCTACAGTTGACAAGAGTAAATTCCCAAAACTGATATTTTTCTACATATCGTCCTCGATGAATATGATCAGAACTTAATAAATAAATTGAAAGGTCCATTTTCACGATTCTTCAGTCTAAAGAACAAATAAATCAATTCAAACACTTGGGAAATACCGAAATCTCTCGTGGTGTTGTTATATTTACACAGGAAAAGTGAGGTTGTTGTACCCCCACCTGTCAAACTTTCACGAGGACCAAACAAATATTCGACCATATTCGTCATTTATCGGCGTTGCCAAGTCTATTTTCCAACAAGACCTTCACTCACGTAAGTATACTCGGAGTACGCTTTATGAAATGGGCGCTAAGGGTGAGTGCTGAGTAGCCCTTATCGGAGTAGCACTCGGACCCTCAGCTTGAGGGACGACTATGAATTCGGCCCTTAAGCTTAGTCAACAGATAAAAAACACCTCTTTTTGGATGTTTAAGAACATCCTACTAAAAACTGAAGTTCGAGCTCTAAAGCTCTTTTCGGCAACTTGCAGAAACTTCAGGAAGCTGAATACATATATATTTTTTGAAGCAACATTGTGAACAAATCAAAAAGGCAAAATACGATATAGATATGAATTTTTCAAATCTAGCATCAAAATGCATTTAAAAAACACTCATCAAATCATAACTCGAAAACTACAAAAAATAGCATGCTGTATTTTTGGAATCTAAAAAAAATTAATGATTTATCTCCTGGACAACCTTTATATCAATTTGAATTGCTCATAGACTTTCTCCTTTTCACCATTTAGTATTGATGTATTGGTGTATAGGCTAATTGTCCTTGCGTAATGATTCAATGGGTGAATTGCTCTGATCGCTCTGTCTTGATATCTTCATAATTGGTCAATCTAGAACTTTGGTGCCTTTCGCCAGCAAACTATCATATATCTAAGTTCAGATCCAATGAAGCTGTCATAAATTTTTTTTCTAGCAAGTTAGGAACTAGAACATCTCCTCACGCAGCTATCGTTTGAGCAAGTTTGGATTTAAGCTTTTCTATCTGAGATAGCCAACACAGTTTATTGTCAATCATCAATCCTAGATAAGTGTATTCATCAACCTTCTTTATTACAGTCTCAATAGTTTAAACAATGAAAGCGGAGAATAATATTGATCGATTTAAAATCAATCATATTAAACCCACACTTCGGAACTGAACCAAAAACCATCTCTTGGGATCCTTACGAACACCTACCTCTGATGCATGAACTCTGAACGAAGTGCGAGATGTTAATCCGTTTTCATACAAACTGGTGGTAGACCAACTATGTGGACTCAACCTTCAGTCGATGAAGTGGAAACGCTCGTTTCTCTTCTCTGTCCGTTGACGGGATTAGTTTCGAAGTGTGGGTTTAATATTGATTGATTTTAAATCGAACTTTGAACTTTCGGATGGAATAACAAAAAAATGCTCGGGCAGGTCAAATTTCTTTGAGAGGTGTATCAATAAAGGTGAGTTTGATATCAGTTCCCGTCTAGCCGTAACCCCTAATAGCTTTCATTTTTAAATAGGGAAAAAGAGCCGAGCAGCACCTTGTTGGAAGGGCAATTCAAGTTCCTGCATGAGTGTAATTTCTTTTATCGCTTTATTTAAATTATTATTTCATCTCGAAGCTCAAATTTCGGAGTGGAAAGTTGTTATTGATGAAATAATCAGTCACTCTGTATAATAATAACGTGACCAAAAATACACTGATGCAGGAAATTGAATTGCCTTTCCAACAAGGTGCTGCTCGACCCATTTTCCTATTCAAAATTTAGAACTGTTGGGGATTGCGGCTAGAGGGGTAGTGATATCAAACTCATTCGAACATCTTTATTTGTCCCCTTTTCAACAAAATTTTATCTATCTGGACGTTTTTTTGTTATTTCATCCCAGTTTAAAATTCGAGGTGAAGCGTTATGGATGACCCACCCTGTACGTAACAGACAGTCGTAGTAAAAATCCAAATTTGGATTAATTCTTTTCAGTTCTTTCATATTATCTGCAGAGGAAACAAAATAAGTTCATCAGCAAATCAAGTGCATATATTATGTCAACAGCAGAAAATAAGCAAGTGTATTTTCGTGGTCCTACTACATAGGACAATTGAAAATCTTCTATTTCAATGACTCCTCAAGACTGATCGAAATAGTCGAGATATTTTTCATATTTTTCAAGCTAGGAGGAATTTTCATGGTCCTTCGAGGCAGATAGTCGATATATTTTTAAATTTCACATAAAACTAGCGTTGTTGTTGACCAGAGTTGAGCTGATTCTTCTTGGACTTTAACAGTATTACAAATTACACTGGACTGAATATGGTTTACGTTTGCATCACAGACAAACTGAATAGTCGAGTTCATAAAAATGTACAAAAATTCATACAATAGTTCTACAAGTGAAATCAAATCAAATTTTTGTTCATTCACCACCACCAGAAAATTAAGCACCATAAAATAGTTATATTATTCGAAGGTTCTTCATTTCTTTGTGCACTTTATATCAGTGTTCAGCGTTGTTTTTGGCCTTATAAATTTTACAGGGTGGCCAGAATCGGTGATCCCTGAACTACAACTATTCAAAAATATCAGCTAAAGAAAAATGAATGGCACATTACGGTGTTCTTTTTTCGAGAAACGCATTATGCGGTCAACCGCATTGCTCAATCGTCATTTGTTTTCGAGTTATGAGCCAAAATTGAAATTTGGACAATTTTAATTTTGGCCATTATCTCTGTTTCTGTTTGTGCTATAAACTTGAAACAAAAACATTATACAGATACCTTTCTGAAGGAATTTCCTTCCTGATTTATCACATTAAATTTTGTTTTTTCTTTAGAAACAATAAGTTATTTTCACTGGAAAATCATCACCGTTTCTTCCTCATTTCAAAAAGATATAACAATTCATATATATCTCCTAGGTCAGTAGGGAGCACTACCGAGCTGTTAGCTGTTAGATGGACGTAATCGCCATTTACGCTTTATTATTATGAATTATGAAGAAAACATCCTGCCAGATTTAGCAGAATCGGCTAAAGCTGCAAATTTCAGTCTACTACATCATAGAATCAGACAGTTCTATTGAAGAACCTAGGCACAATTCATCTCTTGGTGCGAGAAAAAGAATGTATCAAACTATTCAGAAACGGTTTTGTTGGCATATCTTACGACTATTGCAGGAAATAGGTTTTCAGCAAGTTTATGAATCATGACCAAAGGATTCAATATTCAAAGATACATTGAATGTTCAAAACAATATCGACATTAGCAGATAAACTATTAGATATGTTTATCAAAAAGCAAACTGTAATATAAAGGGTGTCCCGGAAAGAATGCAACAAAAAAATTCCATGAATCAAGTACATCAGGAAGAACTTTCATTAAGAGATTTTAATCGTTTCAGGGCCGTTCGGATTATACAGGGTGATATTCATTTGATGGCTGAAATTTCAAAGTTGAATAACTTTTTTTTTTGAAATAATTCGGTCGAATAGCTTGAGAGTTATTGAACTTTGAAATTTCAGCCATAAGATGACTATCACCCTGTATATCCCAAACGAAAGCCCTCGAACGATTAAAACCTCTTGATGTCCTTGATTTTTTTTAACTTGTTATTTAAGAGAACAGGGCAGTATCCTGAGCGTGGTGCAGACTTTTTCGATGTTATGGAGAAGTTGATGGTATTCTCGTTACTTGATAGACATGGAGAACAATGTGCCAGGTTTGGCCGTGGATTTCTGGCCAACAGGATAGATTTACCACATCTTTTGTCCAAGATGTTTATCAATGTATCGAGACTAGCAGCGAGGTCGACATCAGTTTTCTATTTGCCTACGGCTCGGATTGATATTTCTGAATGATCTCCAGCTAACCGTATTTGTGTAAGTGCTGATAAATTACGAATTAGTTTTTTTGTTTGAGTTTCGGGAAGTAACTTTTCAAGTAGGTAATGCATCATGTTGATGTTTTGGGTTATTTTTTGTTATCGACACTATATTGTATATTAATTTTTCCCTGTAATTGGAATATTCCTGTTTGGTAACTCCCTGCTAAAGGAATCATTCACTCATCTTGGATTGCAAGTATCAGAAGGATTGAGCTCTGAGGTGTTAGGTGTTCTTTTTCTCCTGGGTCCAGGATTGTTCGCCCTTCGATGCTTGGTCCTGCATTTCTCGGTTGATGTCCTGGTAGTCGATCTTGCGCTGTTTTCCTCCACGGTTGTTCCTGATCTCCATCGTGACCCACAAACTTCCTTACCGTTCTAGCAGTACCGAGAAGTACTGCTTTTTGCATCACGTTGTATAGGTTTTCATCCAAATCTAAATCCTTGAGGTTGGGCTGAGATTTAAAAATTAATGAGAAGAAATTTATGTGGAGCCAAGTATCCGATTTTTACTGTTACATTTAGCTTACAGGCATGTATTTGTCTTAGATCTACCGTGAAAATTTCAAGGTCATAACAAGCTCCTTTCGAGAGTTATGGCGAATAGGAATTTATCCGTTTACATTGCACAGACAAAATACTTTTTGTGAAAATTTCTAATGGCACATTCTACACAACATTTTGCAGAAGCTTGCACATAATTATTCTACTTCAGAATGATCGGATGTTTCGTTTCGGAAATATCAGGAAATAATAAAAAATTTCAAATAACAAATACTCCGAAACTACTGAACTGATTCGGCCGTTGACGAACTCAACTGCGGAATTCGAAATCCTAACCAACTCTCAAAATTTCCTAACGATAGCTCAATCAGTTCGAAATTTATCGTGTTCACGGTTAGACAAAATTTTCATTGACCACGGATTCTTCCGCAGTGATTCCAGTAGTTTGAGACCATTTCTGGCCCAAAATTCAAAAAAATACAGTCATTTGGGCAAAATGATAGCACGCTTTTTTCCTAGTAATAAGCGCTCAAAATGAGGTTATAAATCTTTAATCAATCATTTGTGAAAGAGAAGAGCAAAACACTTTTTGGCCATGTGTATTTGCTACCCAAAAACTGTTTCGTCGAATTATTTTTGACTACGCTAGTTTAGTATTATCATAACAACATTTAATCGTACAGTATCGATTACCTTGAATCCAAAAGGGACCACATAAAGGTTCGTGAGAAAAGTTTTCGGAAAATTCCAGAAATTCATTCAGAAAATTTCAATGACGGGGATTTGTTTTGGTCTGTTCGGACGTTGAGTAAAGTTTGTTTTTTCTGTTTATTAATCTTCACTGTTTCTAGAAGGTTCATATTATTGGACTTGTCCTCAACATGGAGTATTTTAAAAACGTCGTTAAAATGTCTGATTTCTAGCAGGTGATTAGCATGTATTGAGTTCTGTTGGTGGTACAGAAATTCTGGGATTTTCTGAAATATTTTTTCAAATGTTCTACCGTTTGGCAATTCGATACGAATACGAGCTTCATTGTGCCAATACGCCTTTTACCTGAAAAAACGCACACCATGCATTGATGTTCGTATTCTTATCGGAACATAACTTGTCAGGACAAGTGACATTCCATTATACTGGTATACGGACCCTGTGGGTACGACAGATAAATTGACCTATACACATACTCTCGGAACATTTCTTGTTTTATCTACTATATTCAAATTTTGAGTTTTCTTTAAACATAACGCAAACAATCAAATTTGAATATATCATATAAACACTGAGTTGCAGGAACGTCCATTAAAATTTAAAGGTCCATTAAACCCTTAATCCTCCATTATTACAAGGAACTAATGGAGGATTAAGGATTTAATGGACCTTTAAATTTTAATGGACGTTCCTGCAACTCAGCAAAAGTTATTAAATCTTCAAGACCTTCAATAAAAAATAATAAAGATAAAATCGACAGACCAAAAAATATTGATCGTATACTTACTTAAATGTGAATAAATATTCAGTCTAGGACTGTATTTAGAATATATCCCTGAATTCCCAGGAAAATATGTAGTTTGACTCTGCCTAGCAACAGCCCCAGGATCAAATGGTACTTGAAAGGGTTTGATCGACCTAACGTAACAGGTCAGGCAGTGCATTGGTAGAAGTCAAACCGTTAAGACATTCTCAAACAGAGAATCATCTATATTCAAATTTTGAGTTTTCTTTAAACATAACGCAAACAATCAAATTTGAATATATCATATAAAGTTATTAAATCTTCAAGACCTTCAATAAAAAATAATAAAGATAAAATCGACAGACCAAAAAATATTGATCGTATAGGTTTATATGCAGTTCATACCTATGTCCGAATTATATATTTTTAACTGAATCTGCGTTTTTTCACAGATTGTCATGGTAGTATATATAATATAATAATAATATATAATGCAGACATTCAGATTGAACTTTCTCATGTCAACATCATGAAAATGGTGAAATAAAACAATCATCCAAATTAGTTCAGAATTTTATTTGCATACCACATTGATAAATATTCAATTGATGAAATTTTCTGAAGAATTCTCGAATTAGTGAATTCAAATCTGTTTGCCCTTGGATTCGAAAACTTTACGCACGCAATTGTAGCTGGGAGCAACATCAGCGCATTTCTTGATAGGTGCTAGGTTCTTGATGCAGTCTCGGATGAAAGTTTTATCAGCTTCATCTAAAGGTTGTCTTTCGGCTATTTTTGTCATGTACTTTGAAACGTTGACTTTGGGGAAAGCCGGTTTCAATGCCATAGTAAGCTCGCGGCCACACTCAGTGGAGAAGGGAGTGAGTTATATATGATAGAATAAAATGGGCGCCAGGTAGAGTAATGCCTGCCTACTCAAGGTAAATGAACTGCTTACTCCTCTACCAGAGTAACAGTTAACAAAAATCCCTCAAAATTCAAGTCACAATAATTTATTAACAAAATAAAAATATATGTGCAGTGGCTGATTCAATACGAACAAAGATTATCCCCCAAGGGGTAGTCAAAAGGAAAACACTAAATACACACTAAATCAGATAAGAACCAATAATCTAAACTAACCAACTAAACCCACTTAATCAACTCACGTTCAGCTCAACGTTCGGGCTTAGGTTATCAGAACCTACTTTAAATAAATACTCTAAACTAAACAATGATTCCTGAAGGGAATACCGATCAATTATCCTATAATAAAATCCTGAAGGGTTACACGATAACAAAATCCTGAAGGGATATACGAGTACCTTTGTTGGTACCCAACGCAACTTATGAAGTGCACCTCACTATAATTGCTAACAGTTATATATAAAACTACCTTATAGAATAATATCACACATCATCAAAATAAAAGAAACCAATGATTTACAACTTTAAAGCCAGTGCTATGCACTGGTTACCTGCACAAATTATTACAAATGGTAAGTTGAACGTATGAAGCCAGGCACGTAGACCTCCAAGATGCCAATTGTTACCCCTCACTGACAGGTACGTCGATGACTCAGGTACTCGGGACGTGGATACACCCAATACGTGGAATAACGTGAAAACTCAGGCACCTACACCCAATACGTGGAATACTGCCAGATACGTGGAAACCCCAGTACGTGGAATACGTGGAACTACCCCAGTACGTGGACCCTAACAAAATACTATAAGAAACGGTTCATAAGTTATAAAAGGATATCTTAGTTACCTCTGTTGTTCGAGGGAGATAGGTTCAACCTCCAATTCAGTCGAGAATTTGTTCGAAATAATTCCAATAATATTCGCTACACAACAACCTATAAAGAAGATGGTAAGACAACTGGTTCAAGGTAGAAAATGTATGCATACCTAACGAATTTCCTGTGGAAGAGTTTATGATCACGTATGAAACGTATTTTTCCCAAAATATTCCAAAATACTCTCCAGGGAATAATGACACTCGAAGTTTTAATCCCTCAAAACGAGGATGAATCTAGATTCACAATTTCTTCGAAAAATGTCTCAACGAATTTCACATTAACCAAAAATGTCGGCCTCGACAGTCACACAGAAATTTCCAGAAACCCAAAGTTCACAGAGTCTATCAGTTGTCATGGTTGTCATAGCGGAGAAAAAGAAAAACCAAAATATAAACAAATCGTTACGATACTGTTGAATTTACGCAGTTTATAACAGAGAAGGGTCCCTATAAATCCATTTCTATAATTCTTCCACGATTTTCCGAAGTACTTTACTGAGGCCAATTAATAATGAACTAACCCAACAAATATGACAGACGACATTAACCTCACAATTTTCAAATAATAAACAAACCGTTTTCTGAAGGAAAACAATTCGAACAGGTAGGAAAACGAGGTGAATAATCACAAGAATGAGGAAATCTAGAAAATGAACCATACCAACAAGTTTACTAACCAATAATTTCTAGAAAAAGATGGCAAAACTACATTTTATGACAAAGTCAAAAATAATAACGTTACAATTCCCCCCTTACTTTAAAAAAAAAAATGACTGAAGGTCCATTTTTTTCCGGTTAATGGTTTTGCCATCCAGGCACACTGAAACTACCACAAGTTGCGCTAATGTATAAGGAAAGTGAAAGAGCATCTGATTACTGAAGGCCATTTCCACCGAGATGGAAACGGAGCGAGAATACCGACAAATATCATCACTCAACCAGAGCCCGAAATAAAAAAATAAACAAAAAAAATACCTAATCGCTGAAGACGGCAAGATATTGACAAAAATACTACGGTGACTTTCATAGCCCACCACAGGGAAAAATCCCTAATCCACACAGCACAAAAGTGAAAGATATCCACTCGCTGAAGGCGACTGGGTACCGACATGTCCAACGGGCCTAACGAAAACTAAATAAAAAGGAAAACAAAACCAGTTCAACTAAGGATACTAACAAAAAGGCCGATTTTTGGGTGTACACTTTTTTTTTTCAAACTAAAGGAGAAACTTACCTGAAATTCGAACCGAAAATTCCAGGTAAGGTGCTGGACATGGAGGACTTCTTTACAATAAAGTCGCAACCTCAACGACTCCCATCACAACCCTACAGGAGTGATGTCAAAATCGAGAATCAAAATCGGTAACACAAAACGACAAGATCGGGAACGTCAAAATAAGGAAAAGCGGTGGTCCTCGTGGGTAAAGAGCAACGGCTCAATACACGACCAAACGCGTCACTAACTCGTCGGGAGTTTCGGGAATCACAAAAAAAAAAACAAAAAAGGTCACAATAGGGGCCAATAGCAGGCATGCTATCCATAATCCTTTCAAAGAACATAAATCAAAAATTGGGAAACCCAACGTCACGTTCATATCGACACTCAAAGTCGAGATACCTAATCCTCCATTCGGGAGTCACCACACTAAGGTATATAAGTCAAATCGGATAACACAACGGAATCGACAAAGTCGAGATACCTAATTCTCCATACAGGAGCCACAAAAGTCACAATAGGGTAAACAAAAAAAATCGGATTCATACATCCATAATCCTCCACAAAGGAGTTACCATATAAAGGTATATAAGTCAAAAATCCAAGAAAATTCACCAAAATCGACATTCAAAGTCGAGGTACTTAATCCTCCATTTTCAGGAGTCACAAAAATCACAATAGGGGCAATTTGAGTCAAAATCAAAGAATCCATAATCCTCCACAAGGGAGTCACCATACAAAGGTATAAAATACAAGTCACCGTCATTTCGTCATAATCCATACTCCATATAGGAGCCACAAAAATCACCACACATGCAGTCCTAAACAGAATTTTCACACAAAAAAAAAAATCACCAATGAAAGTGTCGAAATTGGGGAATCAAAGTCACACTTTAATACAATATACTTAACCTCGTCACCAATTACTGAGGATGAAGTGTAGCTATGTTACTACCGTGAAACTGAAAATACAAACGATGTTGGTTGTACTTCAGCCACTGAATGGGGGTAGTGACCACCCTAGTCAATTTATGCTCAAGGCAAGGGACAGCCATCCTCTGCCCCATCACAACCAAAATTAAGTCGACATGGGTTCATCTGTGTCGTGATCCGGCGGATGAACTTTCAAATCCTTTACATTCCAAACTCCCGCATATTTACCATCATTGCTCTGCAATTCATAAGTCCATGGAGAAATTCGCTCAACAACAATAAAAGGTCCAACATATTTCGGAGCCAACTTAGCTGTAAAATATTTGGCTGCATCCGAAAGTACTTGATTTCTCCTCCAAACCAGTTGATTGACCGCATATTGAACGTCGCGACGTCGAAGATTGTACGCTTTTGATCGAGGTAAAGGGCCAACCAAATCAGCAGACATAAGTGCAAAGGGTCGAGATATTGATACTTGCCTGGAAAGCACAAAACCTGGGGGCTTGCTTTGATCAGCTTTAATGGCATGACAGGTGGTACAACGACGGATATAAGATGCTACATCGTATCTCATTTTCGGCCAATAATATCCTTCTGTCAACTTATTATAGGTCTTACACACCCCTACATGTAGAAGGGATTCATGGATATTTTTAATGAGGGGCTTGCGGTAAGGTCGGGGGACAACCTCTCTCCAATAGTCTGGAGGAGCTGACAACGCAGGAAAGCGGGGGGTGACATTTTTGAAAAGTTTTCCTTCAAGTATTCGCCAAGATGGAAAGCGATGTGGTAACCTAGAAACCTTATCAAGGAGTTTTGCATACCACCGATCTGAGGAATGGCGCTGGGAGATATCAACAGAGTCGATAATGGGGACCGTCCTAGAGAGAGCATCTGGCACGACATTCTCCTTTCCCTTACGATGTATGATTGTATAGTCATATTGCTGTAGCCTAATGGCCCATCGAGCTAATCGTCCAGACGGGGAATTCAACCTGTCTAACCAGAGCAAACTGGCATGATCCGTAATAACGGAGAAATGAGAACCCTCGATGTAAGGTCTTAGTTTTTCAATGGCCCATAGGACAGCAAGACATTCACGCTCAGTGGTGGTGTAATTACGCTCCAATCGGGTCAACGACCGGGACAGATAACATATGACCTTCTCTCCGTCTTCTTGCTGTTGTGTCAAGACAGCACCTATTCCATAACCCGAAGCATCGCATTGTATAGTGAATTGTCTGGAGAAATCCGGACAAGACAAGACTGGGGCACTGATCAAACATTCCTTTAATTTGTTTAAGGCATCGTCACATGCATTAGTCCACTTGAAGCTATGATTTTTCTTAAGAAGCTCTGTTAATGGAGCTGTCACATCCGCAAAATTTGGCACGAATCGCCGGTACCAAGAAGCCAACCCTAGTATGCGCCGAACCTCTGAAACGCATTTGGGGACCGATATGTTCAGAATGGCTTGGACCTTTGCTGGGTCCATTCGCAAACCCTGCGAGTCAACCACATAACCCAGATATAATAATTCTGGTCGACAGAAATGACACTTACTTTTGGAGACAGTAAGATTGGCCGCCTTAAGGCGTTTGAAAACCTCCCTTAACACTTCTACGTGTTTCTCGAACGTGTCTGTAATGATGATGATATCGTCCAAATATACAAATACATATGGTTCCAGATCAGGACCCAAAACTCTGTCTACTAGGCGTTGAAAAGTGGCCGGACTATTAGATAATCCCATCGGTAGTCGAAGAAATTGGAAGAGACCTCGGTTTGGCACCGTAAAGGCCGTTAGGGGGCGCGAGGATTTCTCCAAGGGAACTTGGAAATACGCCGACTTAATGTCCATAGAAGATAAAAATTTGGCATTCCGGAGTCGGTCCAAAGTGGCATTTATATAGGGGAGGGGATACGCATCTTTTTCGGTGACTGCGTTTAACTTTCGGTAATCTACGCAGAACCGGTAGGAATTATCCTTCTTTTTCACGAGGAGGATAGGGGAAGACCAAGGACTGGTAGAGGGTTCGACAATACCCTGCTCAAGCAAACTGTCTAATTCACGGTCGATATGGTCCTGCATCACAGGACTGACAGGGTAATACCTCTGTTTAATGGGACGACTGGAAGTTTTTATTTCATGTTCCACCAAGGTGGTGCAACCTAACTCATCACCCATATTTTTAAAAGCCTCTTGAACAACCTTGTTCAGAATCCTGGACTGTTCCGCCGTGAGATGTTTTTCTGATGCAATTGCATCCACGGTTACATCAGCGTCGCGTTGAAATACCCAACTACCATTACCAATGTCAGGTACGATACCAAACTTCCTCCAGAAGTCAACACCGAGAATCAAAGCATGCGGTAGATCCGGGACAATTATAGCCGAGATCATTTTCACCCTATTTTCAAGCTTTATTGGCAAATCTACCGATCCAATACTCGCACAACTCTGTCCATTCGCCACCTTACATGAAACAATTTTATCACCATTAAGTTTGAGATTAAACTTCTTCAAAATTTCCCATCCGGGACCACCAATGATAGTGCTTGTAGCACCAGAATCCAACAAACCCAACAACCTCACATCAAAGATAGAAATAGACAAATACGGACGTTCATCATTTTGTGCCTGCGCCAACACATAATCCAGACGTAATTTTTGCTTTAAAGGCAAACGACCACTGGCAGATTGAGGAAGGAAGACGTCGGTTCTGCCATCCAACGGCTTCCGACTTAGTTTTCCGACTTACAACTAGGGCAGGTTCGAACAGTGTAATCGGGACGACCACACTTAAAACAATGTTTCTTCCTTGCCTTACCACACTCTCTAGCCGCATGGCCAGGTTGCCTACAATTCCAGCAGGTCAAAACGGCACTCACTTGCGCAGATGGGGTAGGGGGTTGTTCCGCATAAACATATGCCAAATCGGGCTCCATCAAAGAGCTCCTATTCCTAGGAGGGGGTGTAAAGGATTCAATAGACTCCTTACGAGTCTCAAGCTGTCGTCCGATATGTAAGAGCTGTGCAATGGAGGTTATCTCTGTCAAACCCAATTGACTTTGATAGAAGGGGGAGATGTTACGAAGGAGAATCCTCAATCGGGCATCCTCATTTAAAGGAACTGTAAGACGTTTGAACATATTATCCATGATCGCGAGGTACATACCCATATTTTCAGTAGGGCCTTGAGTTCGATGTTTAATTTCATCAAAGAGTCTTTCATTGTAATTTGGAGGAAGAAACTGTGTCCTCAATTCGTCGACTAACTGAGACCAAGTAGAGATAGTAGACCGAACAGATCGGAACCAGACAAGTGCTTTGTCTACAAAAAGATCGCTGGCAGACGAGAACAACTGTTCCTTTGTAACATTCCGGGAGACGCATAAATCATCAATAGTTTCCAGGAAGGAAGATAGGGAACAACGAGAATTATCGCCACTAAACTTGACAATATTCCATTTGGCCACTGATACTGAAGGTATCTTATTATGGGGGGTAGAAACCGAAGTTACAAACTGGTGAGCGTCTACATCGGTGGGACTACTATCCGATTCAGACCCAGACTCAGATTCCGAAATACCCGCTGAAGCCATCAGCGTGCTCAATTCAAGTGGTGATTGGGGTTGCAAAGAAGCTCTGCGATATTTTCTCGCCCTTGATTTTAATTCCGAATGTAAACCGATCAACTGCGCCAAAAAACTCGACCTAACAACTTGCTCCTCGTCTGAAACCGCTAAAGATCTTTCCGCTCTTTTAAATAAATGTAACAGACGTGTGGACAACTTCTTGAAAGATGAACTCTTATTATCACCCGCAAAATCTGAAATATCTTGATGGAGGATATCAATTGAACTTTTCAACACCTTCGAATCTTCACCGAATTTATATGGATAAGGTGGATATTTAGTTTCAACACCACATCTTTCTAACCGTATGTAACCCCTTAGACATTTCCTCATCTCAACCACCGTATTCACATCACACACACCTCTTATGGTCAACTCATACCCCAACTCGTCTTTATCGAGACGATTTACTTCTATTTGACCCTCCATGATCAATCAAATTACCCAAACACAAAAATCAACCGTATTAAGAAAATACACCTAACCCAGCAAACTATAAGACACCCGATATGAATAGGGAAGAAAAAAAAATATCAAAAAAAATACCACAATAGTACCGATCAACCACTGCAGGTCAGTTGTTATTGACTATGGCCCCACGTTGGGCGCCAATTTGAAACGTTGACTTTGGGGAAAGCCGGTTTCAATGCCATAGTAAGCTCGCGGCCACACTCAGTGGAGAAGGGAGTGAGTTATATATGATAGAATAAAATGGGCGCCAGGTAGAGTAATGCCTGCCTACTCAAGGTAAATGAACTGCTTACTCCTCTACCAGAGTAACAGTTAACAAAATCCCTCAAAATTCAAGTCACAATAATTTATTAACAAAAATAAAAATATATGTGCAGTGGCTGATTCAATACGAACAAAGATTATCCCCCAAGGGGTAGTCAAAAGAAAACACTAAATACACACTAAATCAGATAAGAACCAATAATCTAAACTAACCAACTAAACCCACTTAATCAACTCACGTTCAGCTCAACGTTCGGGCTTAGGTTATCAGAACCTACTTTAAATAAATACTCTAAACTAAACAATGATTCCTGAAGGGAATACCGATCAATTATCCTATAATAAAATCCTGAAGGGTTACACGATAACAAAATCCTGAAGGGATATACGAGTACCTTTGTTGGTACCCAACGCAACTTATGAAGTGCACCTCACTATAATTGCTAACAGTTATATATAAAACTACCTTATAGAATAATATCACACATCATCAAAATAAAAGAAACCAATGATTTACAACTTTAAAGCCAGTGCTATGCACTGGTTACCTGCACAAATTATTACAAATGGTAAGTTGAACGTATGAAGCCAGGCACGTAGACCTCCAAGATGCCAATTGTTACCCCTCACTGACAGGTACGTCGATGACTCAGGTACTCGGGACGTGGATACACCCAATACGTGGAATAACGTGAAAACTCAGGCACCTACACCCAATACGTGGAATACTGCCAGATACGTGGAAACCCCAGTACGTGGAATACGTGGAACTACCCCAGTACGTGGACCCTAACAAAATACTATAAGAAACGGTTCATAAGTTATAAAAGGATATCTTAGTTACCTCTGTTGTTCGAGGGAGATAGGTTCAACCTCCAATTCAGTCGAGAATTTGTTCGAAATAATTCCAATAATATTCGCTACACAACAACCTATAAAGAAGATGGTAAGACAACTGGTTCAAGGTAGAAAATGTATGCATACCTAACGAATTTCCTGTGGAAGAGTTTATGATCACGTATGAAACGTATTTTTCCCAAAATATTCCAAAATACTCTCCAGGGAATAATGACACTCGAAGTTTTAATCCCTCAAAACGAGGATGAATCTAGATTCACAATTTCTTCGAAAAATGTCTCAACGAATTTCACATTAACCAAAATGTCGGCCTTGACAGTCACACAGAAATTTCCAGAAACCCAAAGTTCACAGAGTCTATCAGTTGTCATGGTTGTCATAGCGAAGAAAAAGAAGAAAAACCAAAATATAAACGAATCGTTTACGTTACTGTTGAATTTACGCAGTTTATAACAGAGAAGGGTCCCTATAAATCCATTTCTATAATTCTTCCACGATTTTCCGAAGTACTTTACTGAGGCCAAATAATAATGAACTAACCCAACAAATATGACAAACAACATTAACCTCACAATTTCCAAATAATAAACAAACCGCTTTCTGAGGGAAAACAATTCGAAAAGGTAGGTAAACGAAGTGAATAATTACAACAATGAGGAAATCTAGAAAATGAACCATACCAACAAGTTTACTAACCAATAATTTCTAGAAAAGATGGCAAAACTACATTTTATGACAAAGTCAAAAATAATAACGTTACAACTTCTCAACATCTATGACTCCTTCGCTGCTCATTGTTCCTAATTGTTCGTGCCAGCATTTGAATAAGCACAACATCTTTTCGGCAGGTTTGGCAGAATCAGCGCGCAAAGTTTTCAGTCTGCCTCGTCAATGTTGAGTTGAACCTCGCATTGCGACCTGTCTCTTGCCTGAAAATTTCGGAAATCACAAACCACACATCTAAAAAGAATCATATAAGGTTTCGAAATAAGTAGCCCATTAACAATGATGTTGATAATAACGTTCTATAGTTGAAAGCATTACTGTAGTTGAGACATTGCTATTTCATTCCAAGCATATTTTCTTTGTCTAGGCCTCTCAAACTTTTTCTATTTTTACGATATATAAAGCTGTATTGTTTTACTCATTTAAACACTGAAGGAACATCGATCTTAGATAAACCTTTTGCACGCTGTACCATATTCGAAAACCATAATTCCATTTTCAATATTTCGAGAACTATCTGTAAAATACTTTATCCACTCCTATAGAGTAATATGTCAATTATTGAACTAATTTCTATGTGTAATAGTAGCCATAACACAACCGTAGACATGTCTATGAACCGAAAAGCGAGTGTATAATAACACCCGCCCATAACACCCGCTAATAAAAATACCTAGGACAAATGAAATTGCTTACAAAAAAATGAATAAAAATTAGGATCGATCCGGAAATCTATTTCAGCCATGAAGATAACGTTCTAGCGATTCATTCCAGATTTATTTTTGGAAAACGTAAATTTTTGAAGTTGTGAAAGTACTTGATTTGATTAGTTAGAGACTCTGATTTGATTCCCGACCACAGAGTACAGAGGTTTGACGGTTGGACGAAATGTTGTCAACGCTTTTGACAACTGTTCAAAATTTTTCAAATGCAGATTAATTCGAATATTACTGAAGAAGTCGTGGATAAAGTATAGTATTCAATTCGCGGTAATGCTCAAACACACTTGATGAATTACACCAAAAATTCATCTGCGTGTGTTTTGAACTGCATTACCGCTCATCGAGTAATATACTATTAACTGAAGTCTTTTGATGCCAAAAGAAACACTTTTCTCAACAATTGTTTCAATTCGACCGAATATACAGGCCATTGAAAATGAATAGGCAATTCTATTTTCAGTTATATCTCGCAGACGATTCAATCGAATGAAATTGTAGAATTCTATATGGACTCGAATATTTCGTTCTACTTACTTAAATGTGAATAAATATTCAGTCTAGGACTGTATTTAGAATATATCCCTGAATTCCCAGGAAAATATGTAGTTTGACTCTGCCTAGCAACAGCCCCAGGATCAAATGGTACTTGAAAGGGTTTGATCGACCTAACGTAACAGGTCAGGCAGTGCATTGGTAGAAGTCAAACCGTTAAGACATTCTCAAACAGAGAATCATCTATCAAATCAGTGCATTCAAAAGTAAAGGTATCACTAATTAAAAGCTTTGAGTTCTAGTGATCATTGCATTAGGTGTTAATTACATTGCTTTCAAGTGGAAAGTGTTTAATTTCAATCACGCACCTAATCATCTTTATATCCCATATAGTCGATATTTTTCAGAAATCAAATATCGGATATAGTTATTCATTGATTAGATTAATATTCCTCTAATTTAAATTTCCATCCACATCCTTCAGTTCGTTAACAATGGTCATTATTTTCTGTAAAAATACCGGAAATTCAAATAACTCTTGAATGTGAGTTGGATGTTATTTGAAGGATATAGAATCACTTATTATTTTTCATATGATGCGCGGTTTTTGAGTAATTCGAATTTCAAAGATGAAAAGTATTTGTTGAGTTCCTAGAATTGGGTACTCTAGTTGATTGCAACTCTGTAAGAAAAATTACATAATTCATTTTTTTTTCACATTGGCACGTCTAGAAGTCGAAAATTGGGTCGGTGCCTAGCATTTTTCATTCGAAATTATTGTTGGGCGGAATTTGGAAATGGTTGATTCACATTACTGTAGCTAATGGGTGAAAATCATATTCAAGTCTACAAAAATCCATACAATTAAGTAAGGTATTCACCAGGTTCACCAAACAATTATTATAATTCATAAGTACAGGGTCTCTATAAATGATTGTAACAGTGCCGTCGGCTTTGAATTATTCTTTGCCGCTACAGAATACCAAAGGAGGTTCACTCTAACCAATCGGAGCATAGCATGATCACAGAATTCTGTGGTTTGCATAGGAAGGGCAAAATGAGGATAATCCAAAGCCAATACAGTTATTATAAGTCAAAACTATAATAATGACATTCCATAAATAAATCAATCATTTCATTAGAATCAGGACCTGTTAAATTCATGGCCCGGCAGAAGAGTGACAAGATTTCAAACAATATTGTAAAAGTTGTACCTAATCAATATAATTTCGTTAATTTGAAAAAAGCCCTGAGCAGTTGTTTTTGAGCGCTCGTTCAATGGGGAGCTTTTACTCCAAAATTTTTTATGAGAATCGAGATTCATGATGAGTATATGAATGAAGAATCTCAACACGATCGTAATTTTATACTGAAAATTATTGGAAAAATGGAATTCATAAAAAATCACTGGTTAAAATAAATAAACTTTATTGTTTTGATGATGCAATCTCCTTAAAATTCTCCACGATCATTCAGTATATCGATCTCCATTCACAAAATGAACTTCACCCGAATTGTTATGGAAATATAAAGATTCTTCTTTTCAATATTCCGCAAAATTTTGCATGACATTTAACCTGTACCATTTGGCTGGATATCGAACTTGACCGCGGTATTTGTGAATCGAACTCGCCCTGAAAATCGCAAGTTTCTAGGATAATGCCTTCGAAAGATATCGTGCTTACGATCGAGCGGCCCTACGGGTAGAATTGAATATGATCCAGAATTCGTGATCAAGGAGTGTAAACTTATCGTTTGGGACCATTTTTGGCCCAGAATTCGAAAATTTCTGACATTTGGGCAAAACTCGTTTAAGTAGAACAAGCGCTCAAAAACGTACCTGGTAGACAACAAAAAAATTAATTTTTGAATAAAGTATATGTCAAATGGTGCCATTATTAACTACACATTATTGTATGCAGATCTACTACACCAAATATTAACTACACATTATTGTATGCAGATCTACTACACCAAATTCCTTTCTGTGGGGTTAGTAAATATATAAAGTAAACCACCAACGACTTTGGGAGGCCTCAAGGAACAAATTCGTCGACGCTCTTTCATTGAAAACCTTACTGGCAGTCACGAGCAACTGAACACTCCACACCAATGTTTACGTATTCGAAAAACTATTTTTTTGTTATCCAACATTAATCTAAATACTAAATATAAGGACCATAGATTTGACCGGAGAAGGGGGGGAGGAGTACCGAAAAATCGGGGAAAAGGGGTTCGGGAAAGGGAGCTGAAGGGGGCCGCTTTGGCGATCTGGCCAGGCGGGGTGTCAATTCTAGAGCAAAGATCGAGCTACGCGTCAACTCGAGATCGCGTTTTTTATTCCGACGGAAGTGTTCGAAATTGCGCTAGAAGAAACCCTTTTTTCGCGATTTCATCAAAAGTGCCCTCACTATCTCGCCTTATTCGGGAACCGCTACGGAGAGGGACGCGAGCGTTCTAAAAGAAAGCCGAAGAGACACGTTTGCTTAGCATATTCTCTTTCCCGAGATCCAACGGGAATTGCGAAAAAAGATCGAGAAAATCGGATTGAAAAACCGGGTTTGACAAGGGGAAAGCACATGAAATAATACATCGAATAATTACGAGAACTGTCAGATCAGTTTACAAGTCCAGGAATATTGCAAATTTCAACTGAAAAACGACAGAACTGAATGAAATAAGGTATGAATATCAATTTTGAATAGTTAATTAGAAGAATTCAATACATTTTTTCTATTTCCCGATACGTTTCAAATCTTTTTTTGCTTTGTTTGACATTTCATTCCAGGAGAAAATGACCTTGAAAGTGTTTCATTTCAATGTTCAAACGATAATACGGGTGAGTCAAAAATTTTGGTATCTGTCTGCTTCATACAAAACCTTTCATGGAATCGGTGAATTTTTCGAAATGATAAAATTATAAAGGAAGAAATTTTGAATCGATTATATTTGAGATTTATACAGGTGTTTATATTGAACATGTCGAATATAACTATTAGGCTCATCCTGTTTCATATGTGAATTCAACTTTTCCATTCAAGCTTTAAGCAACCTGGAATTTTCGATTTTTCATGCTTTTTCTTTCGGAAGTTATGGGTGTTTACGGGCGGCGATAAGGCCGACCGCCGGCCGTCAGGCCGGCTGTAAACCCGAAATATGTTTTCTGATTGATACAGGGGTGAGTCAAAATTTTCAATTCTACGTTATAACAGAAAGCTTTCAATTAAATTGAAGGGCTTTTTGAATTTCGAATGATTTGTTATAGGAGGTGGGAGTTTAAATTAGATGATATGCTTCGGATTGATACAGGGGCGGTCAAAAAGTTAAATTTCCGCATTATAAAACAGGTAGCTTCAGTAGAATCGGTGAAGTTCTTCCTTTAGAAGTAATTGGGTTTACGGACCATAGAGCTTTATTATATTTGAGTTTTTTCTGACCCGGTTTTTTTCTATGGGTTCCTTAAACTGTTTTAGGCGTATCTGGGCGAAAAGGCGAATCCACCGGAAAGGTAGATCTGGGCGCATACTAGTTTCTACTAAGAACTATCGTTTTTTCTAATCAGAAATATTTTTGATTTCAACTTTTGCATTGGTGTTTTGAAATCTTGCCATATCTTCGTCGGAATCTGTATATTTGAAACTCAAAAGAGATGAAATCTTGTAAAAACTGACATATCGTAGGTATAGTCTGGGAGCAAAATATAATTTTTCAGTCACATAATTAACTGTTTTCAGGTGTCAATTCTACAGGTATCACTTACGATTTTGCTTTGAATTTTGCTTGCATCTCTAAAAAAGTCATTCGATGAGATGAGTAGCTGATGAAACTTTGGTTATATATTTAGAGATATTATTGAAAATTATATACTTACAACAGCAATCACCACTAAACAGAAAAATACGACTGCTTTCAACATTGTGTCTCTCGTTCTAGATACGAAAACTCGACTGCCAATTTTTGGACTAATTCCTTTTATATTCTAAACCCTATCAGCATGAATGCTGACCCCCATTTTGAATTTCGATAACAACAAAAAACAAATGATTCACATCACTGCCCAAGTACATTTGGGCCATGACCTTGTTATGAATATTACAAAAAAAACACATAAATGTAAAATCTCAGAATTTCTCGGACCCCATTTTGAATTTCGATAACAACAAAAAAATTATGCACATCAATTCCCAAGTACATTTGAAACATGACCTTGTTATGAATATCACAAAAAACACACATAAATGTAAGTTTTCAGAAATTCTCGGAATGATAAACATTGCATATTGTTCCCGCTTGTTTCTAGAAGGAACACCCATGCCATCGTTCTGCCTGAGTGTCTGTTGTGATTTTGTTCTCGAATTATGGGGCTAATCTGCTCTCATCTGTAAGCCGATCTGTACCTTCTTATAAGGTTATAGAAAATATGCAAATCTGGACCTTCTTAAGGCATCTATAGCTTAAAGAAATCGTTAAATACTTACGAGTACTTAACGTCGATCGGAAGCATTATCGGATGATATATTGTTAGGTTTATATTAATGGTTTGTTGTTTTTTTGATGAACACCAACGTTTAAATATGAGAAGAAGTATATAAGGATTTGTTGATAGGATGCTATTGGAAGAAAAAGTCCTTCTTATTATAGGAACTCTGAGAATTTGAAGGAAAAGTTTGCGTTATCAAATGAATCCATTTTACATGCCTGATGTCCAGTTTGTGAAAATGTTTGGATTGAAGGAATGCTGAATGCCCGCATGGAAATGTTAATTATGAAAAAGTAGTGTGCTATGAACTCATAAACTCTACAGAATTTTTTACAATTTTTTCCTTTATTATTTCTGACGTAACTTTTGTGATTCTTCAATACTTGAAGGTTAATAAATTATTATTATTATTATAATTCACTCAATAAAAAAACAAACGCTAACTAAATTCAAATAAATGTATTTTGAATTCAAACCAAAACCATTTACTTGGAAATATAAGTTCAATGATCAAAACGATGACTAGTTCAAAAGTGGCACTGAAAAAAGGATAGTTACAGGACAATTCCAAAAATTATTCACAACTCTGCGAGTCGGCCAGTTACGAATCGAACCTAAGTACGCTATAGGATCGTAACTTACAATGATGATGAAAAGCAGAATACCAATACCATTAGTCTTTAACGAGAGTACGGTTCACTCCGTCGAAAAGTCAGTCCGTCGAAGGTCACTCCGTCGAATCGTTATTCCGTAGAAGTTCATTGCGTCGAAAAATACGCCCACTTTCACCTGATAGGCCGTCGAGCCAGAGCTCCGTTGTCTGTTATCTTCGTCTGATCATTTATGAGTTTTGAAAGAATATAGGCAAATTAAATATAAAGTTTCTTGTTCTATGACGTTTGTTAACAAACCTCTAAATCTTCAGTAAAATATTTTGACATATCTTGATTGAATTTTAACAATCACGAAATGAAGGAGTTTCTAAGATATTATGGAAAAAATCCAATGATGCATTGCAGAGACAGTTTTTCATATACATCAAATATATTTCCAATACAAAGAAGTAGGTATTCAACGAATGGTACGAAATAAATATCGTTTTCCTCATTGAAACCAATGCAACTGTTTTTTTTCAGTAGTGTTAGATGGTGAAAACACAAATGCTGACATATTCTCTATCTTTCGTGAAATAGTAAACATCCAACTTCA
>CM024239.1:91156955-91214447 GCA_013421045.1 Propylea japonica
GTATGTCTCCATTAACAAGTGAGGGTCTTAGATCGGGGAGATAAACTGTTATCTCCCCGATAACTGTTATGATATAGTATAATATAACAGTTATCTCCATGATCTAATGCGGCCATACACAAGCTACTTTCTCGGCGTTTGGCAGCTAGCGTTTTGCGAGCGTCCTAGACGCTCGTGCAATTTTCACCACACACAAGCGTCTCAGTAGCTCAGCGATCGCTGACGAGAGAGGTTTAAAATGTCTTCCGTACTTGCACCCGACTTTTCCGTAGCTCGTAACTTTTTTTTCTTTAGGAATGAGTCTTGGAGGCTTTTTATTTTTTTCTTTACGGAAACAATATCGCATTCTTCCTTACATGTTTAGATAAAGCTAACAATTCTTCGTAGGCTTTATTCTTTAGGTTCTGCTCGAATATCCTTGCTCCTAATCAACCCACAAACACTTATTCTTTCTAATTAGTTCTATAAAATTGGTGATGAATTCTTCTGAATGTGGAAATCTTGCATGATTCTCTGCCATTCTAGACGCTCTCACACACACACACAAGCGTTTTGCCGGCTATCTTGACGCTAAAATCAAACACGTTTGATCTTGGCGTCCGGTGTAGCGTCCAGCTCGGCGACTCGCCAGCGTGGCAGCACATAGACATACACAGACGTTTTTCGGGCTACTTTTAGGCGTTTTGGTCGCTTGCGGTGACGCTAGCTAGGGCTGCCATACGTCCCGGTACGCCGGGACATGTCCCGGTTTGAAGCATTGAGTCCCGGTGTTCCCGGCAGTTATTCAATTGTTCGGTCAGTAATATTATATATGATATTTATATATGAAATAGGTCATATACAGGGGTCTGTAAACAAATGCGAGGGACTTTGGGGGAGATAATTCTCGATGAAAATGAGCAAGATACAGCCTTTGGAAAGCGATGACGAGTTGACAGTTTTGATTTTTTTACAGTTCTCGAAAACACTGAGTCATAAAACTAACATAATATAAAGCACTAAGTAGATGTAGTTTTTTAGATCTCATAACTTTATTATTAGGGCTTGAAAAAACAACCCCCTATGATTTTGTTCAAAAATTGTTTTCGTGGGATAGATTTTCGAAAAAATAAAATTCTCTTATGATTTCACATTCAATTCTGGAGAAAAAAAGTCTCTTGCAAAATTTCGATACAATCGATACTTTTCTCGAAAGAAATAAAAACTTACATGCAATTTTGATCACTGTTCCATTTCATCGTATAAGTATTCCATGGAATTAATATTCTAAGATATTGTATGTCTATGACCGGAGATAAAGATGTTTTATAAATCTTTCTGAAGGTTCAATTAGTTATTTCAAGAAGAAAATTATATCCGTAATATTTTAATTTCACAAATAAACTTTTTTTCCATTAATAAGCATAATTGACAAAACCAATTTTGAGCATAAACAGTATTTTAGAAAATTCATTCTATGGAACATACGATGAAATGGAATGAACAGTGATCATATCTGCTTGTAAGTTTTTTTTTCCGAGAAAACTATCGACTGTTTCGAAACTGTCAACTCGTCATCGCCTTCCAAAGGCTATATCTTGGAAGGGAGGTCGATTTAAAAAAAAAAATATATGAAATATCCCCGCTTATTTTCATCTATGAATCATCTCCCTAAGTCCCTCGCATTTGTTTACAAATATATATATATAACACCTATAAGATGAGCTTTTTTACGGATTTTAACCTTTTTTTATGCCACTTGTCCCGGTAGATGCTCCAACATTTATGGCAGCCCTACGGCTAGCTGCCAAAACGCCGAGAAAGTAGCTTGTGTATGGGCCGCATAAGACCCTCACTTGTGAATGAAGACATACAGATTGTGGAAAAAGATAAAAACCCGCTATTTAGAAGTAACAATCGACAGGCTTCTTAGATGGGATCTGCACGCCAACTCACTGAAGAACAAATTGAGGGGATTATTGACCAGGTTCAGATTCCTGGTTCATTTCTTGAGCGCAAAGAACCTTGCTGTATTCTGCACCCCAGCAGTCTCAGCTGTCATATGGAGTCTTAGGTTGAGGAGAAATTGCTGAAAGCCTACAAGGCCTCAGCAATGTACAGAAGGACACTAAAAGTAATTCATAGAAAAAACAGAAGATATCCTGCGGTACACTGAAATTTTTTGTATTTTTTTGTTTGATATAAGAGAAATATTTTGCCAAAAAATTCTCACGAACATATTCAAAAATAAGATTGAATTACTTATATGTCCAACATAACTACGATACCAGAATGAAAGTATTGACAAAATTATATGAATATCGCAAGCTGTTCAAAAACTATAGGACCTCGTTTTGCTGAATTACTTGCACCTAAATACAGGGTGAATCCTGTTAAACTGTACATACTGCACACAGAGATAGAGGACACTTGGCTGGTTTCAAAAAGACCCCACATGAAAGGTCTCAAACGATTCGTTTGAATTATACCCCTGGATTACCAGTTTTGGGTCATATTTTCAAAATGTTCTATTGGACGAACGAATAATCACAAATTCATCAAATTTGGTACGAAGGAAGACTGTATCAATCTCCATACAGCTGAGTTAACAGATTATCAGTTTTCAGGACCGGACTCTATTTTTCCGATATTATCGGAATTCATGAAAAAAATCACCCTGTAGATGGAAAAGTCAATAAACCTGTCATGACAGTTCAAACTTCACTGAAAATCCTTCAATGAAGAGTAATAAAATCACGCAGCACATCTACAAATTTAGAGAAAAAAATATTGAATATGCGTACTCGGAGATAAATTTTTTGGACGGCCTAATTCACATGGAAAACCATACCCAAATGTATCAAAAGTTGAAGACAGGAGAATATTATCAGTTTAAATCCTCTCGATATTCAAATATTCCAATATTCAGGTAATTTTCGTCAGTTTCCAGGACCGGACTCTATTTTTCTGATATTATCGGAATTTATAAAGAAAATCACCCTGTAGATGAAAAAGTCAATAAACCTGTCATGGCAGTTCAAACTACACTAAATACTCTTCAATAAAGAGTGATAAAATCACTTGTCGTACCTACAGATTCAGAGAAAAAAAATTGATTATGTCTACTCGGAGATTTTTTTTTGTACGGGGTAATTCCCAAAAAAAAACATACCCAAATGTATCAAAAGTTGAATATTAATAGTTAAGATCTTGTACGCATTCAAGTATTCCAATATTCAGGGACGGACTCCCATTTCAGATTGGGTTTTTCAATAGATGATAGGTCGAAAGATTCGCCCTGAATATGGAACACCCCAAAAAACTGTTACGGAAGACCGAACAACATTAATAACCTGCAAGAAATTTTCATGAAATCGCGAGACACACAAATAGATTAAAAAAAATTGAATAATCGTACTCAGAGATAATTTTTTTCGGCGGCTAAAGTTTAGTAGAAGAACTATACCGAAATGCATGAAATGTCGAATATTAACCTGATAATATTCGCGATTTCATGAAAATTTCTTGTAGGTTATTTAATTTTTGAAACATAGATAAATTGAAAATAGTAATCATCGAAATGAATACAATCTTCAATTTATAGGCTCACAGAACCTTCTTCAGGCGGACTGGGATGATTATTCAAGATGTTGTCAATGAGGGGAGAGACAGACCGGTTGCGGCCTCATTAGGCCTCATCAGTGTCCCATATCCCTCAGAGACAACATCCTATTGAAAAACTTAGGTTATTTAATGTTGTTCAGTCTCCCGTAACAGTTTTGGGGTGTTCCATATTCAGGGCGAATCTTTCTACCTATCATCTATTGAAAAACCCAATCTGCAATGGGAGTCCGTCCCTGAATATTGGAATATTTGAATACGTAGAATATCTTAATCATTAATATTCAACTTTTGATACATTTGGGTATGTTTTTTGTGAATTAGGCCGTACAAAAAAAATATCTCCGAGTACCCATATTCAATATTTTTTCTCTGAATCTGTAGGTGTGCCACGTGATTTATTACTCTTTATTGAAGAGTATTCGGTGTAGTTTGAACGGCCATGACAGGTTTATTGACTTTTTCATCTACAGGCTGATTTTCTTAATAAATTTCGATAATATCAGAAAAATAGAGTCCGGTCCAGGAAACTGATAATCTGTTAACTCAGCTGTATGGAGATCGATACAGTCCTCCTACGTACAAAATTTGATCAATTTGTGATTATTCGTTCGTCCAATAGAGCATATTGAAAATATGACCCAAAACTGGAAATCACCCTGTATAATTCAAACGAATCGTTTGAGACCTTTCATGTGGGGTCTTTTTGAAACCAACAAAGTGTCCTCTATCTCTGTGTAAAGTATGTACAGTTCAACATGATTCACCCTGTATATAATCTGTTACAACATAATTTCAGATCCCTAAGAACATACTCCTCCTACAGAAGGGCTATCAACTTGTGGATCCGCGAATCTGGGCGAAAGGTCCTTAATGACCTGTCAACCTGAAATGGATCAGGTAGGATGAATCTAATTGATTGAAAGATATCAAAAATAGTGCACACATGATTGGGACATACACACCGGATGTGACTGAACAATAGAGCCTTGCTCGTTTGTTCCACCTTACCGATTCTGACCATTTGACTGATTGTGACACATAAACTATTCATCAATATATCGGAATTAATAATTATGTTTTGTTATATCACGCACAAGCATATACAGTGTGTTTGGTCATGACTTCGATTTCTTTGGACATAAAGGTCCTACAGATGTAAAAAAAATGTTTTTTGAAAGATGATACTGCCACCTTTCATTGAAGTATTATATAATATTATAAAAACATTCAACTTGAAAACGCCATAAAAAATTCTTTAACAAAGTTAATAGTAAAAATATTTACTGATTTTCTTAGTAAATTCGCAATAGTACAAGAACTAGCACATTGAAGTATAATTTTTTTTCAATGATTTAACACGAAAGGATCTTAGCTACTAAACAACATTCACATTATATCTGTACGTTACATAATTTGAGAGTTATTGCTGCTCGAACATGATCACTACGCGAGCAAAAGACACAAGACAGGTCGTCATGAAGGCCACTGCCTGTCTACAGAGCAGAGACGGCCATTTTCAGCAATTTTTATGATCAATTTGTTTGTTTGATCATTGAAAATTATCGAAAGTACAGTACTGAAGTTTTTTTTATTTTATCAATTTTCATAAGGGTCATGTTCGAACTCTCAAATTATGTAACTTACAGAAATGATGTTTGTAACGTTATTATTTTTGACTTTGTCATAAAATGTAGTTTTGCCATCTTTTTCCGAAAATTAGTGGTTAGTAAACTTGTTGGTATGTTCATCTCCTAAATTTCCTTATTGTTGTAATTATTCACTTCGTTTACTTACCCTTTTGAATTGTTTTCCATCAGAAAACAGTTTGTTTTTATTGTTTGAAATTTTGAGGTTAGTGATTGTTGACATTTTGGGTAGTTCGGAAAACTGGTTAGAATATTTGGCCTCAGTAGAGTACTTCGGAAAATTGTGGAAGAATTATAGAAATGGATTTATAGAGACCCTCCTCTGGTATAAACTGCGTAGATTGTCGGTACCGTATTAATTCCTATATATTTTGGTTTTTGATGTGTTTTTTTCTTTTTCTTCGCTATGACAACCATGACAACTGATAGGCTCTGTGAACTTTCCGGAAATTTCTGTGCGACTGTCAGAGCGGACATTTTGTGATACGAGGTTCCTTGTGCGGGGGGTCGTGTGGAATGTCTGGGCATTTTGGAAGAGAATTTTGAATCTAGATTCATCCTCGTTGTGAGGGATTATATCTTCGAGTGTCGTTGTTCCCTGTTATGTCATTCCATAGCTGCGTGAAGTATTTTGGAATGTTTTGGGAAATATAGACTTTTCCACATGGAGTCCGTACGGAATCTGTCTTGCACCTCTAGGTACGCATACATTTTCTTTCTTGAACCAGTTGTCTTACCATCTTCTTTATAGGTCGTTGCGTAGCGAACATTATTGGAATTATTTCGAACAAATTCTCGACTGAATTGGAGGTTGAACCTATCTCCCTCGAACAACAGAGGTAACTAAGATATCCTTTTATAACTTATGAACCGTTCTTATAGTATTTTGTTAGGGTCCACGTACCAGGGTTATTCCACGTACTGGGGTTTTCACGTATCTGGCTGTTATTCCACGTTCCTGGCATGTCTTCTTGGCTGAATTATGTATGTACCTGTCAGACAGAGGTACTCACGAACCTGCCAGTTAGAGGTATCGATTGGCATCCCCTTGCCTGTTATCTTGGAGCTATCTACGTTCTGGAATATTTTGTGAAGGTAACCAGTGTGTAGCACTGGCTTTAATATGGTAATTGTTGGCTTTTTATTGTGATAATTGTGATATTGTTTTGTAAGGTAATGTTATATATAGTTGTGAGCAATTATAATGAGGTGCACTTCATAAGTTGCGTTGGGTACCATCAGGATTTTGTGATAAGATGATTGATTGTTGTTCCCTTCAGGAACCATTGTTATGTAAGTAGTTATGGACTTAGGTCGGTTATATTGTTAGCTTAGATTATTGGTTCTTATTTGATTTAGTGTTTATTAGTGAGATTTTTCGCTGGATACCCCTTGGGGGATAATCTTTATTCGTATTGTATCAACCACTGCACATACATTTTTGTTTTGTTAATAAATTATTGTGACTTGAATTTTGAGGGATTTTGTTAACTGTTACTCTGGTAGAGGAGTAAGCAGTTCATTTAACTTGAGTAGGCAGGCATTACTCTACCTGGCGCCCATTTTATTCTATCATATATAACTCACTCCCTTCTCCACTGAGTGTGGCCGCGAGCCTATTGCATTGAAACCGGCTTTCCCCAAAGTCAACGTTTCAAATTGGCGCCCAACGTGGGGCCATAGTCAATGACAACTGACATGCAGTGGTTGATCGGTGCTATTGTGGTATTTTTTTGGGTTTTTTTTCTCCCTATCATGATGCGTTCTGGTTTTTGGTGATGAATAGATCTAGTGTGGATTGTGGTTACATTATTTGCGGGGTAGTAGGTGAATGAGTGATGGGGCAGAGGATGGCTTGTCCCTTGCCTTGAGCATAATTGACTAGGGTGGTCACTACCCCCATTCAGTGGCTGAAGTACAACAAACATCTTTTATATTTCAGTTCCACGGTAGTAACATAGCTACATTTCATCCTCTGTATTCGGTGACGAGGTTAAGTATATTGTATTAAAGTGTGACTTTGATTCCCCGATTTTGACACTTTCTTTGGTGATTTTTTGTGAAATTTCTGTTTAGGACTGCCATGTGTGGTGATTTTTGTGGCTCCTATATGGAGTGTTGATTATGACGAAATGACGGTGACTTGTATTTTATACCTTTTGTATGGTAACTCCCTTGTGGAGGATTATGGATTCTTTGATTTTGACTCATTGTTGAATTGCCCCTATTGTGATTTTTGTGACTCCTGAATGGAGGATTAGGTATCTCGACTTAGTCGATTTTGGTGAATTTTCTTGGATTTTTGACTTATATACCTTTATATGGTAACTCCTTTGTGGAGGATTATGGATGTCTGAATCCGATTTTTTTTGTTTACCCTATTGTGACTTTTGTGGCTCCTGTATGGAGAATTAAGTATCTCGACCTTGAGTGTCGATATGGATGTGACTTTGGTATTTTCATGATTTTTTCTCGATTTTGACTTGGTGATATTTCTTGACGATGTATCTACTATTCACCCTACTGATCACCCCTATTGTGACCTTATTGATTGTTTTGTGTGTTTTGTATGGTTTCCGAAGCTGCCTGGATGGCAAAACCATTAACCGGAAAAAAAATGGACCTTCAGTCATTTTTTTTTTTTTTTTAAAGTAAGGGGGGAATTGTAACGTTATTATTTTTGACTTTGTCATAAAATGTAGTTTTGCCATCTTTTTCCGAAAATTATTGGTTAGTAAACTTGTTGGTATGTTTCATCTCCTAAATTTCCTTATTGTTGTAATTATTCACTTCGTTACTTACCCTTTTGAATTGTTTCCATCAGAAAACAGTTTGTTTATTATTGTTTGAAATTTTGAGGTTAGTGATTGTTGACATTTTGGGTAGTTCGGAAAACTGGTTAGAATATTTGGCCTCAGTAGAGTACTTCGGAAAATTGTGGAAGAATTATAGAAATGGATTTATAGAGACCCTCCTCTGGTATAAACTGCGTAGATTGTCGATACCGTATTAATTCCTATATATTGTTTTGGTTTTTGATGTGTTTTTTTTTCTTCTTTTCTTCGCTATGACAACCATGACAACTGATAGGCTCTGTGAACTTTCCGGAAATTTCTGTGCGACTGTCAGAGCGGACATTTTGTGATACGAGGTTCCTTGTGCGGGGGGTCGTGTGGAATGTCTGGGCATTTTGGAAGAGAATTTTGAATCTAGATTCATCCTCGTTGTGAGGGATTATATCTTCGAGTGTCGTGTGTTCCCTGTTATGTCATTCCATAGCTGCGTGAAGTATTTGGAATGTTTTGGGAATATAGACTTTTCCACATGGAGTCCGTACGGAATCTGTCTTGCACCTCTAGGTACGCATACATTTTCTTTCTTGAACCAGTTGTCTTACCATCTTCTTTATAGGTCGTTGCGTAGCGAACATTATTGGAATTATTTCGAACAAATTCTCGACTGAATTGGAGGTTGAACCTATCTCCCTCGAACAACAGAGGTAACTAAGATATCCTTTTATAACTTATGAACCGTTTCTTATAGTATTTGTTAGGGTCCACGTACCAGGGTTATTCCACGTACTGGGGTTTTCACGTATCTGGCTGTTATTCCACGTTCCTGGCATGTCTTCTTGGCTGAATTATGTATGTACTGTCAGACAGAGGTATCACGAACCTGCCAGTTAGAGGTATCGATTGGCATCCCCTTGCCTGTTATCTTGGAGCTATCTACGTTCTGGAATATTTTGTGAAGGTAACCAGTGTGTAGCACTGGCTTTAATATGGTAAATTGTTGGCTTTTTATTGTGATAATTTGTGATATGTTTTGTAAGGTAATGTTATATATAGTTGTGAGCAATTATAATGAGGTGCACTTCATAAGTTGCGTTGGGTACCATCAGGATTTTGTGATAAGATGATTGATTGTTGTTCCCTTCAGGAACCATTGTTATGTAAAGTAGTATGGACTTAGGTCGGTTTATATTGTTAGCTTAGATTATTGGTTCTTATTTGATTTAGTGTTTATTAGTGAGATTTTTCCGCTGGATACCCTTGGGGGATAATCTTTATTCGTATTGTATCAACCACTGCACATACATTTTGTTTTTGTTAATAAATTATTGTGACTTGAATTTTGAGGGATTTTTGTTAACTGTTACTCTGGTAGAGGAGTAAGCAGTTCATTTAACTTGAGTAGGCAGGCATTACTCTACCTGGCGCCCATTTTATTCTATCATATATAACTCATCCCTTCTCCACTGAGTGTGGCCGCGAGCCTATTGCATTGAAACCGGCTTTCCCCAAAGTCAACGTTTCAATGTGAGTGTTGCTTTGTAGCTTGTGTCCTTGCGTGTTAAATCATTGAAAAAAAATTATACTTCAATTTGCTAGTTCTTGTACTATTGCGGATTTATTGAGGAAATCAGTACATATTTTCACTATGAACTTTTTTAAAGAATTTTTTTTATAGCGTTTTCAAGTTGAATGTTTTTTTATTGTTATACTTCAATAAAACGTGGTAGTATCATCTTCCAAAAAACAATTTTTCACATCTTTAGGACCTTTATGTCCAAAGAAATCGATATTATTTGGAAGGGTCAACGAAAATAAAGAAGTAAATTTAAAATGGGTGCTACTCCAAAACTAAGGGGTGAACTTCCAAGTTAGGGTGTTTTTATAGATAATATTAGGTATATTTGATGACCTTAAATTATCACTAAGTCATGACCAAACACACTGTATATGCTTCAGTGATTTGACGCATGTTTATTTTTTAATTTTGGAAAGAAAAAAAACCTTTTTTCTATTATTGTAATTTTGTTGGAAAATAAACATTATTATAATTATTATTTTTTTCATTACTTCTCATACCGAAACGTTATCATTCGATAATGCTTCAGATCACCCGTTGTGTACACGAAAATATTTAACGATTTCTGTAAACTACAAGTGTTTTGAAGAAGTCTAAAATGGCAAATTTTCCATAACTTATAAAAAGTTACAGATGAAAGCAGATTACCACCATAATTCTATAATAAAATCCGAAAACCACAACAGACAGAACGGTGGCATTCTGTTTTTCTAGGAACAAGCGGAAAAATATGCAATGTTTTTATCATTCCGAGAAATTCAGAGAAGTTACATTTATGTGTGTTTTTTGTAATATTTATAACAAGGTCATGTTCCAAATGTACTTGGGCATTGATGTGCATGATTTTTTTGTTGTTATCGGAATTCAAAATGGGGGTCAGGATTCATGCTGATAGGGTTTATAATAAAAGGAATTTTGTCCAAAAATTTGGCAGTCGAGTTTTCGTACCTGAAACGAGATACAACAATGTTGAAAGCAGTCGTGTTTTTCTGTTTAGTGGTGATCGCTGTTGTGAGTATATATTTTTCAATAATTCTCCCTGAATATATATTAATATATAAGTTTCATCAGTTACTCTTTCCATCGAATGACTTTTCGGGAGATGAAAGCCAAGTTCAAAAATATTCTTCATTCGAGCAAAATTATTTTTCAATCAGATGGACTTTTATCCGCAAAATTTAATTCGCTCAAATGATAGAAAAATTCAAAACTTTCTCGTTAGCGAAAAGTTGTTTTCAAACAGCGATTAAGGGGCATTCAAAAATTATTGAATAATTTCAGTACGTTTTTGCGATATTCAAAACACATGATCTTTTATATCTGTCGAATTGATTCCACTCAATAATAATTACTTCCGATATCTAGTTGCGTATCAAAACCATTCACAGAGCACGACAAATTAGTGACACCTGTAGTACTGACACATGAAACAATTAATTATATGACTAAGAAAATTATATTTTTGCTCCCAGACTATACGATATGTCAGTTTTTACAAGATTTCATCTCGTTTGAGTTTCAAATACACAGAGTCTGGCCAAGATGTGGCACGATCTCAAAACACTAATGCAAAAGTTGAAATCAAAATATTTCCAACCATAGCTCTTTATATTAGGGATAACAAAAATAGTTTTTCAAATACGAAAACATTGTTATATGTGAAGTGCTAAGATGCTAGTGACTGTCCGTAAGGTTTTCAATGAAACAGCTACGACGCATTTGTTCTATGAGACCTCCAAAAGTAGTTGGTGGGATACTTTCTTTATTAACTACCCCACAGAAAGAAATCTGAAGTACTTGATTTGCATACAATAATGTAGCTAATAATGGCACCACTTGACGTGAACTATATTCGAATATGTATTTTTTGTTGACTACAATTAATTTCGACTCAAGTACGTTTTGGAGCGCTTGTTCTACTTAAACGAGTGCTACAATCGTTTTGCCTCAATGTCTGAAATTTTCGAATTCTGGGCTAAAAGTGGTCTCAGACGACAGGTTTACATTCCTTGATGACGCATTCTTGGTCTAATTCAATTCTGCCCGTAGGGCCGTCCGACCGTAAGCACGATAACCTCCGAAGGGATTATCCTAGATACTTGAGATTGTCAGGGCAAATTCGATTCACAAATGCCGCAATTAAGTTCGATAACCAGCTAAATCGTACAGAAAAAATGCATGCAAAATTTTTTTGAATATTGAGAAGAAGAATCTTTATATTTCCATAACAAGATATTTGATTCGAGTGAAGTTTATTTTGTAAAAAGAGATCGATATACTGAATGTTCGTGAAGAATTTAAAGAAGTATCATCAAATCAATAGAATTCATTTAATTCAACCAATGATTTTTTACAAATTCCAGTTTTCCAATAATGTTCAGTATATAATTACGATCGTGCTGCGATTCTGAATTCATATACTCAGCGTAATTTCAAGTCCTATACAAAATTTTGGGGTAGAAGCTCCACCGTTGAACGAGCGCTCAAAAAAAGTGCTCAGGGCTTTTTTCAAATAAATCTGTTTGATGAAAATATATTGATTAGGTTCAACTTTTACAATATTGTTTTGAAATCTTGTCACTCGTCTGCTGGACCATGAATTCAAAAGGTCCCGATTCTAATAAAATGACTGATTTATTTCTATGTGAAATGTCATTATTATACTTCTGAATTATAATAGCTGTATGGTGAACCTGATGAATACATCACTTAATTGTATGGATTTTTGTAGACTGGAATTTGATTTTTGTTGATTAGCTTCAGTATATAAATTGACCAATCATTTCAAATAAAAACATGCCAGACACCGACTCCATTTTTAACTTCTAGACAGGGCAACATGGTAAAAATTAAATTATGTAATTTATGTAAGGATTGCAATCAACTAGAGAACCCAATTCTAGAAACTTCACAAATACTTTTTGTTTTTGAAATTCAAATGACTCAAAAACCGAGCATCATACGAAAAATCATAAGTAATAATAATCCATCAAATAATATTCAACTCACATGCAAGAGTTATTTCAGTTTCTGGTATTTTTACAAAAATTAATGACCACTTTTAACGAACTGAAGGATGTGGGGGGAAATTTAAATGAAAAGGATAATAATCTAATCAATGAATAACTATATCCGGAAAATGATTTCATTCGATTTGATCCTTTGCGAGATATAACTGAAAATCGAATTTCCTATTCATTTTCAATGGCCTGTATATTTTCAACGGGGTCGAATCGAAACGAAAATGTATTTTTTTTGGCATCCAAAAACTAGAGAAAGTAGAAAGTAGAACAATACAGCTTTATATATAATAAAAGTAGAAAAAGTTTGAGAGGTCTACACAACGAAAATATGCTTGGAATGAAATAGCAATGTACTAACTACAGCAAGGCTTTCAACTGAAAAAGGTTATTATGAACCTCATTGTTGATGGGCAGTTTTTTCGAAACCTTCGATGATTTTTTCTAGATGTTTGTTTTGTGACTTTCGAAATTTTCAGGCAAGAGACAGGTCGCAATGCGAGGTTCAACTCAACATTGACGAGGCAGACTGGAAAACTTTGCGCGCTGACTCTGCCAAACCTGCCGAAAAGATGTTGTGCTTATTCAAATGCTGGCACGAACAAACAGGAACAATGAACAGCGAAGGAGTCATAGATGTTGAAAAGTACATGACAAAAATAGCCGAAAGACAACCTTTAGATGAAGCTGATAAAACTTCCATCCGAGACTGCATCAAGAACCTACCACCTATCAAGACATGCGCTGATGTTGCTCCCAGCTACAATTGCGTTCGTAAGGTTTTTGAATCCAAGGGCAAACAGATTTAGTCGTCATCACTGAAATTCACACACTGGATCATTTTCAGGAGTATCGCTGATTTGAGTATGCTATCTTTTAACTTCATTCAAATTTATTAGTTCAAGAATTTTGTAGTTAGTTTTGTTATTTGAACCTCAATCAATATATAAAAAAAATCGAAAGTAATTTGGAGGATTCTTTCATTTCACCATTTCCATGATGTGTAAATTACAAAATAGTTCACTGATTTTCGGCATTATATCTAATCACAAATTATGATAAATTTTCTTTACAATATTTCTTTGTTGGAGGGAAATTTGTAGGATAAGGATACACTCTCAAATATTCTTAAAATATATTAAGCGACGTTTCGCAAACTTCCGTTTGCTTCATCAGGCCTGAATAATTATAAATAACGACATAACTCATAAAAAATATACAGTGAGAAATATATAATTTCAACATATTTTACTCTACTCTTCACCATTTATCGAATATAAACTAGTTATCAATCAACATTATTATTTGCAACTAATAATACAGGGTGGGACAGAGCAACTAGCGGATTTGGAATTTCGATTAAACAAAAACCCCAGCAATTATTTTTCCTTATCATGTACAACATGTTTGAGTCGAACTGAAATATGTAAAGTTAAAATCTTTTTTTTATAAATTGATAAAATAGTAGGTACCTCATGTACCTCAAGAATTGATACAGATGGGAAAACATTCAAACATTTAATTGAAAGTGATCTCATTTATGAATATTAAGATGTTTTTTAAGGAATTTCTTTACTGTCATATCATGTTCTTTCAAGAAATGGATCAGTAGAATCATATCAGAACAATTACAAGTTACATACTCTTGGTTTTGAGAGCTCGTTCTACTTAAACGAGTGCAATATATTTTTGCTCTAATTTCTGTAATTGTCTAGTTTTGAGTCGAGACTCCTTAATGACGAATTCGTGGTCAAATTCAATAAATTCGTTCGTCCGGCCGTTAGCATCCGAAGGGATGGTCCCAGAGACTCGAAATTTTCAGGATGAGTTCGGGTACCAAATGCCTCGTTAAAGTTTGTCAACCAGCCAAAATCGTCCATAAAATGTGACTATTCAAAATTTTGGTTCCTCAATATCTCATACAAAACGAAATCAATCAAAATGAAATATGTTGCGGCCACTTGCAAGATGCTCAAAACAAGCCTCTTGCGAATTTGTTTGCCATGGTGTGAACAAAACCACAATTCAATTGGAATATTGAAAAAAAGAAACTTCATATTTCCATAAAAAGGATATCCGATTCGAATGAAATTTTTTTGTGCATGGAAATCGATATTCTGAATGTTCATTCAAAATTTCGTGGCTACAGTTTGAACAGAACCATAGAAATTCAATTGGAATATTGAAAAGAAAAATCTTTATATTTCTGTAACAGGATGTCCGATTCCAGTGAATTTTTTTTGTGGATAAAGAATGATATACTGAATTTTTATGCTACATTTTGTAGCCCGTATGTTAACAGAAGCATATAAAATTGAACTGGAGTATTGAAAAAAAAAATCTTTATATTTCCATAACGAAATATCCGATTCGAGTGAAATTCATTTTGAGAATGGAAACAACTATACTGAATGTTCATGCAAAATTTCGCTTCATCAGAACCAAATGATTAAATTATTTTAATTTATATTTTTTTCATATTTCATTTTCTGATTAACTTTCAGCATATAATTCCGATTATGCTGAGATTTTGCATTTATATATATTTGGTATCCATTGCAAGTCTCATAAAAAGTAATGAGGTATTAGTCTTATTGCTTCCCCAATGAACGAGCGCTCAAAAGCTTCTGCTCAGGGATTTTCTTAAATTTTTTTGATCGGGACTTGATTCCTATTTGGGTCACACTGTTTCCATAACAGTTGAGGAACAGTTCTGAAAGGAGGCAGTGCATCAGTTCTGCGCAGTTCCAGAACTACTCTGGTGCTGAAACGGTTATTGTTACTCATTTTCATGCCGAAATGAAATAATTTTTTTAACCGAATTCGAACCGGTTCGGAACTTTTTCACTATCTGTTCTCACAAAAAATAAACTTTCAAATCGTTTCACAACCGATGAAATCAGTTCTGAATACAGAACAAGAATTTTAAGAGACGAATTGTTAAAAGCACTGAACTACGAGTGCGTTTATTTATAATTCGGTTGTCAAGCCCGACAATTCAGCTGATTCTTGTTTACATTTTCAAGTGTACCTAGATAAAACTTCAATAATGAGCGATATCGAATTTGTAAACGGTAGTGATTTGTTTGCTTCAAGTTCAAGTGATAATACAGAGAGAAATCAAGTTCAAGTGATAATGAAAAAGTCTTATCCTGAATGAAAAAAGAAGGTATCTTAGATACGTTTTTGAATACACTATGCTATATTTGGTATATATGGGTACATATGTAACAATGACATAAATATTATATTATCTTCATATCTGTAACAGTCAGTAATTCAGGATTCTCTCTAGTTTTTCAATCCATCTCAAAACTTACCAATCAGAATTCGGTATTTGACGGTATTGACGGACCACTGGTCTCTTCTCACTCTTGTCCAAATAATGTGAAATTTTCATCGACAGAAAATTGGCGGTTAACTGAAAGCACAAAACGCATTAAGACTATATAATTTCTCTCTAATAAACTAATTCTTTCCTTCACATCCCACAACCGTCCTAGGTAAAACTAAATAAAATAATTAAATTTCAAATGACCGACAAATTGACGTAGGTACCGAATTCACTATACCAAAACTGACAGATAATTCACCTAAATTGACATATACGGACCTGAATTATTAATCAAAGTAACAACATTGATATACGGACTATATCCATTGTTATCATCGATAGTTGAAGTGAAACTAGTTTTTTTATTCAAATCAAAGTTTTGGAAATTTGACCAAAAATTTTTCGTGGAAATCAGAACACCATAAATTAGATACTCAATTTGAAGAAAACGCTGGAAACACTCCAAACTTGGCTCTAGATACGAAAAAAAAGAAAGCACTTGACTAAGTTCACATAAATATATTCAAAATCGTTTTTAATATTTTGTCTTTCTTTTTGTCTTTTAAAAATGTTTCACCAAGTGTTGAGCGCTGAATATATTTCAATGAATAATAGATCCAAGTGACATTAATTAATGAATAGTGAAAAGATTCAATGATTTCCCAGGTGAGTGAAACAATTTCTTGATTGAACAATTAATTTAAATTGAAAAAATTCAGATAAAACGATATCGAGGAATGGGAACAATTTCAACATGAAACTGAAAAAAGCTTACTTTAAATAGGAAAAATATCATTGATTACTACTTGAGTTGGCAGTCCAAGAAAGAAATATAATTTTTTTTATCAACTGTGCTCGGGTTTCTATAATATTTTCAACATGAAATACAAGTAGTCATGTTGAATATATAATAAAACATTACTGAACTTTTAAATTTCACTCATGAGGTAATGTTTTTCGATCACTTCTTGATCACCCTGTATGACCTTGCCAGAGATTCAAAATTTTTCTCATTAATTGATTCTTCGTAGTTACGACAATTGAAGAAAAACATTATAGTCACCTACAGGGTTCCAATATTCATGAAAATAGAAAAAGCCCGAAACTTTTTTAGTCCGGATCTGATTTATTCAATTTCTGAAATATTGAGAGATGACAATCGTTAAAGGTGACAAAAATTCCAAATTTGAAATGATTCGATCCTATAGTTTAAGAGTTATTAAACTTTGAAATTTCAACCATAAGATGAATATCATCCTTTAGATCCCAAACGAAGGCCGTCAAACGATTGCAACCTCTTGATCCGAGTCCTCCTTGATGTACTTCTCAGGACACCCTGTATAATTGTGACAGTATTTCAAATTCTTTGAGAGGGTTTTCTATATCTATGTAACTCCCTCAGCATACCGAAAATTTGATGTACAGGGTGTTTTACAAAATAAAAGAGAAAACTATAAGTTCCTCAGTCCCAACCTAACTATCGACATAGTCACTTCTAGAACAATAACTATTGGTTATTGCACTTGACTCATTTTTTTGGAATTGAACATCCAAAACGCATCAACGCAGTAGTCGAAGATCCATATGCACGAGTTTATTGTGAATTGCAATTTCTGTTATTCAATGACGAAGGAAATATTGATACGGAGTATTACATAATTGCCATATCTATTGTCTTGTTTGGTCGATTGTTCAATATACGAGTATTATGTAGTTTCTGAAAATATTTTCGCTTTCCAAAAATTTGATGGAAATGATGTACGATAAAATGTTACATAAAATACCGTATAACCTCAGTCCGGATCTGCGTTTTCGAAAAAAAAAAACAAAACACTAGAAGTGTCTTTGAGTTGAATGTAAAAGTTTATATGAAAACATAGAGAAGTTGATGAGTTATGCCGATTTAATATATTTGGGAAATACGGAAAACAGCCTGTATCTTCTAAACCTATATGCTTAGGACACAGTTCGAAGAAAGTTTTTAAAATTTAGTCTTATTCAGCATTGACGGTAATCTGATGAGTTATCTACTGTCTAAATAGGGTCAGGAATCAAGCTGATATGGGATATAATAAAAAGAACCTCCTACAATGTAACACAGTTTACTTGGTGTGTTTGGAATAATATACAAAATGTTGAAAGCACTGGTATTTTTCGGTTTAGTGGCTTTTGCTGTTGTGAGTACTCAATATTGTTTTATTAGCTATACTTTTCATTCAATGATTTCTTGAGTAATGGATGAAAAATTCGTAAAGAATAGTAATTTCGTAACAAATCTGGAAAATACACTGCGCAAAAAAATCAACGCACATTATGGAAATCTTAAATTTATTTTACAACTGAAGGTGTTCTCAATGATAATTATTTTTATCAGAATTATGCATACATATGTTATCCACTTTCAACGTTCTTCTTCAATATAGATGTTTTTTTTTCCAGCAAGAATAAAAAAAGATGAGATTATCAGATTTTGAATATATTGGCTACATTCTGAAATCAGTTTATCTCGATCAATTCTAGTGATCAATAGTTTTTCTTTCGTTTGATTTTCTACACTCGATCGGTATGCAACGCGAAACACGCAATTTGACCCAAGAGGAATGTGCCCATGCGGTAGTTTTGCGAGAAGAAGGGTGGACATACACAATAATTGCAGAAAGGTTTGGAGTTTCCCACACAATTGAGTCCAGAATGTTGCAACGATTCAGGGAGGCAGGTATGAATGTCCGAAGACCAGGACAGGGTAGACCACGGGGCACGGGTAACAACTGTCATTCTAGCCCAGTCAAATTAGGATTTCACCTCGGCATTCCGAGATAAGATAAGATAACATAACAAATTCTATCGTGCCGGCGTCTTAAGATACTGAAGGTCAAAGGTCATAAAAATCGGTTTTTTGCGAATATCTGCCTTCCTATTGCTTAAATGAGATTTGCAGTTATTATGAAAGTTGTAGACTATAAAATTGTCTACAACTTTTATTTGATTTTTTTTCATACGACCAACCGTTTTTGAGGTAGAGCGCGAAGAGTGCGCAGCGTACAGTCATATATGTTCGTTGTATGAAGTCAATTATTCACTTAACAATTATAATTATTAAACAATGCCCATTATTTATGTTCTATTTGTTAATTATTTATATTAAATTAAAATATGTAATTGAATTATTCATATTGTATAATTATTATAATTATTATTTTACTATAGTATATTATTAATTCTGGATTATATATTTCAATTATATTTTATATTAAAAAGTAAGGGAATATATTTCACACATATCTTTATTTATCATTCAATATGGCATATTGATTTTAATTATAATAAAATTGTAAAAGAAAGCTAATTATCTTCTTCTTCGTCGTCTTCTCCTTGTTGTCGCTCCAAAAAGTTCAGTTCATTGTCATCATCCTCATCATCGGTCATATTCATCTACAAACCTTCCAGAATTTCAGGCTCATATGTACTTTCTTCATCGGGAATCGGGATTACTTGGATTTAGTGAAGCGTTGAGGCAAGCTTGTCCGTTGCACTGGCCACAAGCTGAAGACATAGTAGCCCTGACTTTCTGCATCCACAGCGGGAACCACAACCATTTTTGCAATTGCAAATATAACGTTTGTAGTTCGGCTGGTGCTGGAGGTAGTAACGTTCTTATGGGCTCCAGGATTTCATTTTCGAGCATCCAGCCCCATTCTTGAGGTTCTATGTCCTTCCTTTAACACGTTTGAATCTGGTAGTAGACACGATTGAATATTGACGAGCTGCTACACTTGTTGGTGGAAGTGTTGACAATTGTACAGGTTTATTTAGTTTCGTTAATTTGATGAATTGCGTGTAGCGGAAATGGTCAATGTTGTCCTCAGATTTTGGAGCATTATATAATGCCAACAAGATGCGCACTCCATTTTCAAATAATGTTTGTTCCGGGCAATTTTCTTGTTGAAATACTTCCACCAGTTCATCCAAATTGGAAATTTTCTCCAATGCTCTAGTAACAGTTTTTTTTTCCTTTTTTAAATAGTTAACTAATAATTAGTACATAATTAGTGGGCATTGTTTAATATTTATAATGGTTAGGTAATAATTGACTTTGTACAACGAACTGCTAACCGTAACTCACGCTTGACCTTGCATTAGGTCATATATGACTACGCTGCGCACTCTTCGCGCTCTACCCCAAAAACGGTTGGTCGAATGAAAAAAAAAGTTCAAACAAAAGTTGTAGACAATTTATAGTCTACAACTTTTATAATAACTGCAAATCTCATTAAAACAATAGGAAGGCAGATATTCGCAAAAAACCGATTTTTATGACCTTTGACCTTCAATATCTTAAGACGCCGGCACGATAGCATTTGTGACTTTTGAGACAACATTTAGAATGACAAAACAAAGGTTCATACCAATTATCAGCTTATTATCTTTCATTCCGAGGTTGGCCCCCTTTTTCATCTAATTTGACTGGGCTATTCAAGAACGATACTTGAGAGTTTCTTCGTTGAGACAACGGTTTGCAGCCGCTCGCCTCCTTCAAAATCAGCTTGACCAAACTCATGGGGTGCGAATTAGCACTCAGACAAAAGGAAATCGCCTCAGAGAATATGATTTAAGAGCTCTTCAGAGTTCTCTTCACAGATGAGTCTAGATTCTGCCTCTACCATTGTGATCGACGTTCCCTTGTATATGTTAGGGACTTTTACACTGAAACACTTTTCTGATTTAATTGTTTATTGACATCAAAAAGATTCGTACTAATTTAGAAAGGGACGACGTGACGTACCGCTTGAGCTTTCTCGGGGGACTGCCCGTGTTCGGGCGGTTCGGCTTTCTAGTACCTGCCGAAACTTACCCTGTTGTCACTGTCGCCTTGTTTATATTCTTAAATCTGGGGAGAAATACTGCTACACTACTCTCTCCTCAGTAGCGGCTATCTTAAAAAAATTTACAATTTCATCCGCTACGATACGAATTATTATTATGCAACTAATGATCAAAATTATTATTTCTAGAGAAAAAAAAATCTGAACATAAGATTAGTTAAATACACAAGTTCTTGATGATTTAACATGTTTTGTTGTGCATTCAATAGTTAGTACAATACATATAAACAATTGGTACATATTAGGTACTTGTTGTACGGGTTTGAAACAGTTCATGTTGGTCATGATCGTCTATATTGTTTTTTCTTTACTAGCGAGACACTCACTTTTTAACCGCACTGCGTCTAGGAAATCGCACTTGTTTTGGTTTTACCGCACTATCAGCTGGAAAAAAAACCGCACTTGTCCTTAGATTTACCGAACTATCACGAAAGATATTTGCTGGGAAACCGCACTCTCCTACCCACTCTTGTCCTTATTTCTTTATCGTGAGTTGTCGGATTATTAGCACTAACGGTATCGTCTGTAGTGGTGCTAGTTGCTGGTGTCTCGTTACTAAGAATATAGGCGGGTTTGAGTCTATCGATAGATATATTGACTTGTTTTCCTCTAATATTGATTGTGAAATACTTTTCGAATCGTTGGAGAACTTTGAATGGTCCTTCATATGGTGGCTCCAAAGATTTCTTGACTCGGTCGGTCCGCAAAAATATGTGAGTGCAGGTACTTAGGTCTTTATGCACATAAACTATCCTAGAGGTATTTTCTTTTGTGGCAACGGGTTTAAGTTGTGCCATATGTTGGCGCAATTCTGCTGCAAAATCCTCTGTATTGTTGGTGGATTGAAAAATTCACCTGGGAGACGTATTGTTCGTCCATATAGCATTTCTGCAATTGAATGGTCAGCATCTTCTCTTACTGCTGTTCTAAGTCCCAACAAAACTGTTGGCAAGGCTTCAGTCCAACTTGGATTGTTATGGGCTCTAATCGCTGCTTTCAAAGTTCTATGCAGTCTTTCGATTTTACCATTTGCTTGGGGATGATATGGCGTTGTATGTTTCAGTGATGTTCCACAGAGTGCCGTCAGATTTCTGAAAAGTTGGCTTTCGAACTGTCTGCCTTGGTCGGTAACGATTGTCGCCGGTGTCCCAAATCTGGCAATCCAGTTTTTATAAAACGATTTCGCGACTACCTCTGCGGTCATATTTGTCATTGGTATGACTTCCATCCATCCTGTGAAACCGTCGATACATGTTAGACAATATGTTTTGTCTCGGGAAGGTGGTAATGGTCCAATAATATCCAAATGCACTACGCTGAATCTATCGTCGACTTTCTGAAACTTGCTTAGTTCTGACTTTGTATGTCTTGTGACTTTGTTTTTTTGACAGTCAATACAGGTTTGTGCCCATTTTCGGATATCCTTCTTCATTCCTGACCAAATTATTTTAGAGGAAATTTGTTTAACGCTACTTTTTATTCCAGGATGTGCAAAATTATGAAAATGCTTGAATGTTTGTAATCGTAACGGTTTGGGGATATATGGTCGAATATTTTCTGTTGATATATCACACCAAATATTTTTTCCAGAGTCTATTTGATATTTTCTGAACTGTAATCGTGGGTTTGCACGTAATTCTTCCAGTTCTGGATCATTTTGCTGTTGCTTTTCAATTTCTGCATAATCAATCACGTTGATTTCGTCTATCCTAGATAAAGCGTCAGCAATAATGTTGTCTTTTCCTTTTATGTGCCTTATATCTGTAGAAAATTGGGAAAAATATTGTAACTGGCGAAGTTGGCGTGGCGAAGCTTTCTCGTTTTTTTGTTTGAATGCAAAAGTAATTGGTTTGTGATCTGTAAATATTGTGAATTGTCTCGGTTCCAAATAATGTTTGAATTGTTTCACAGCTAGGTAGATTGCTAAAAGTTCCTTATCGTAAGTACTGTAGTTTTTTTGAGGTGAATTAAGCTTTCTTGAAAAAAATGCAATAGGCCTCCAACCTGATGGCTCGAATTGCTGTAATACTGCCCCTATTGATTTGTCTGATGCATCTGTAAATAATGCTATTTGGGCATCAGGATGTGGAAATGTTAATGCTGTGGCATCTACTAAACTCTTTTTACAATTATTGAATTGGGTTTCAGCTTCAGGTGTCCAATCAATTAAACGATGATCATTTTTCTTGGAACCTTTTAAATAATCATGTAGAATGGCTTGCATTTCAGCTGCATTTTTTATGTAGGGGAAGTGTGCCTGAGATGGCATACTTTTTTTTGGGTGGAATAATTTTTTAATTTATGGCCAAAAAAATATTTTTATGTAGGAAATATATAAAAATGGAATAATTAAAGTAAGTTTTCACAAAAACTAAACGGTTTTATTATTAACAAACGAAAAAATAAATTTTAAAAATAAAGCATGGTATGCCATCTCATGAAAGCAACTATTGATAAGATGGCATAGTATTAAAAAAAATATAAAACTAGGTACAAATTTCACATTTGAACATTTTTGTCTTTCTGTCTACTCCAGCACATTCTGCATGGGCCCATTTCTTACAGATTTTACACTGGAACCATAATTCCTTTGATAGAGACCAGGAGTAAAGTTCATTGCAATAAATACAAGCCGAGTCCTCCTCATCTAGGTCATCCCCTACGTCAAAACCCTCGGCTTGCTCATCTTCATTCTCATCCTCCATAACACATTTCTTATTCATAGTTCTCTCCGACTTTCTTATCATCCCTTCTCTTTTTTGTGAATCCTCGTCCTGCTCAATCTCTCTACCAATTTTCTTCTTAACTGTTCTTGCCGCCTTTCTCAACATTACTTCTTTCTTTTGTGATTCCTCATATTTTAATTTTTCAATTTCAGGGGTTGTTGTTAGATTACCATATGACCCTTTTCTTCTCTTTCGTCGCACTATCTCTGCTACTTTGGGCATTGGTGAAATTTCCTCAATTGATGGGTCAAGATTTATTCCTGGAACTGGCAAAACTAAAGTTTCATTAGTCTTTTCGTTAGAGACCTTGGTAGATTGGAAACTTTGCACCGAGTTTGTCATGACGTTGACTTCATTTAACTGACCATCTTGTACTGGATTTTCATCCCGATTGTCATCCTCTTCAGCGTTAGTTACTTCTGCGGCAGCAAACATCCAATCGGGAAAAATGTTGTCGTTGAATGGTGCTATGCCAGTCGCTGAAAATCCGCTTAGAGCATTGGGAATGGTTGCTGCCTTGATATATGCTGCGTTGAATAAAGAGGCTACTTGGAAATGAGTTACTACACGCCCTGGGTTATTTTTAAGCCAATTAGTTAGCTCTTGATTGTAGTAAGCATTAAGTGGACCAAAAAAGCTAACATCCAACGGTTGTAACCGATGGGTACAATGTGGGGGAAAGCAAAAAAGAATTATGCCATTTTCTTTAGCATATAAAAGTGCATCTAAGCTTTTATGGCTAGTGTGTCCATCCAATAACAGCAAGACTTTATTTTGCTTTGATGGTTTGGCATATTTCGCAAAGTGCTTCAACCATTTAGGAAATATGTCACTATTCATGTACCCATTTTCCTGGGTGAATGCGACAGATCCAACAGGTGCTCCATCCATTAACTCAGCTTTCATGTTTTTTCTTGGAAATATGAGAGCAGGAGGAAGATATGTCCCTTAAAAAATAAATAATATTTTTTATAGGTAGTTACCTTCTTTTAAATCATAAACTTACCTGCTGCGTTCATACAACAAACGGCCGTTAGTCGCTGACCTCGTTCGGCACTACTTAAAACGCCTACTTGTTTTCTGCCTTTGGTGGCCAAAACTTTTGTATTCTTCGAAGGAACGGTGGTAATACCCGATTCATCCATATTCCAAATATCATTCGGCAGGAATTTATGTTGATCCAATACTCCAGAAAGCATTTGAAAGTATTTGTCAATTTGAACTTTGTTAAAAGCTCTAGCTCGAGCTGCAGAAGTACTCTCAGGAGATCGCAAGGATATCGTAGGATTACGTTGCCTGAAACCATTCAGCCAGGTCCACCCAGCCATTTTAGTAACAGTAGAAAATCGATGGGGGATTTGTTTTGCTTCAGCAATTTGAAACGCCAGTTTTCGGACGTCATCCGTTGTAAGCCCAAAAAACATGGATTCCATTTTTTTGATATGCTGGACCAGTTCAATTTCTAGATTTTCACTGAATGTGCTCTTGTGACCTCCTATGTAACCTTTTTTCCAGCCTTCCTCCTTTGTTGCCCTACGTCTTAAAGTCCCAAAAGGGACATTAAAGGTTTTTGACGCCAGAAGCCACCCCATACGTTTCGCCTTCACAGCTAAGATGGCTTCCTGCATATTAATTTCGTCGTGACTCTCTATTTGATTTTCTTTTGTAGCGACCCATTTCTGAAAAACATTGTTCAGAATTAATAATTGAATTGCAGAGATGGCATACTATGCCATCTCAAAAAAATTTTTGTATGCCATCTCATAAAATTACCGATTATTTTCAAATGATACAATTTTTACTAAAAAATATTTTAAACTCGGTATTTAATAACTTAGATATAATATTCAATAAATGATCTATCTGAAAATTACAATAACATACCTTCAAGTCCTTCCCGGTACCCACCAAACTATCTGCGAACGACACTTAAAAATATTTTAACCAAAACTCATACAATTAAACTCAAAAAGACCAAAAGGTGTTATAATGGCTGTTTTACATTTGTCTTCTTCTGCAATTGGTATTTGGAAATATGTTTTGAATAAATCTATTTTAGCGAATATTTTTGAGTTGGATAGTATGTGGTGAAAATCTTCTATTCTTGGAATAGGATATCTGTCAGGTAACGTCTGTGCGTTTAATCTTCTATAATCTCCACATGGTCTGATAGATCCATCTTTTTTTGGTACTATATGTAGTGGGCTAGACCAGTTTGACTTTGAAGGTCTTATTATATTATGATCTAGCATAAATTGAAATTCTTCTGTTGCTTGTCGCATTCTTTGAGGATCCAATGGTCTTGCTTTACTATATACTGGAGGACCTTTAGTATGTATTTCGTGTTTCACATCATGCATTATTTCAATTGGCACTGGACTTGGGGATGTAATATCGGAAAACGCAGCAAGAATGTCAGCGAATTCGCCGGTATTACTCACGGTCTGAATTATGTTTTGGCAGTTCACAACGGCAATATTTCCGGTGACGTCCAATTTCGTGTGTCCATCTATTAATTTTCTACCTCGTATGTCAATCAACAAATTAAAACAATTCAAGAAATCAGCTCCTATGATAGCTTTACTAGTTTGAGCTATTATGAAAGGCCATTGGAATTGTCTTCTCAGTCCTAAATTTAAGGTTAAAATTTTTGTACCAAACGTTGGGATGGTTGTTCCATTTGCAGCATATAACTTGAATTCGGAGTCGGTTGTTGTTTTTAATTTATTTTTATTTGCTGGAAAAATGGATATATCAGCGCCACTATCTATCAGAAATTGCCAACCTGTTTTTTTGTCCCTAACAAATAAGCGGAATTGGCGGTTTTCTTGTGTGGCAGCAGTGCTTTCCGCTTGCTCTACTGCCGATTGGAGTTTTCCGACGTCTTCCATGCACAAGGTGGTGTGCACTTTTCTGACAAGCATCTTTTTCCGTAACGAAAATGTCTATAACAGAATCTTCCATTAGGATTATATCTTCTACGATTTCTACGATCTGTGCTAGGAGATCTGCTCCTGCTACTATCTCGAGATCGGGAATCTCGTCTCCTCGATTGAATCGCGTCTATTTTCGCTTCTTAACTCTCGAATCTTGCATTTATATCGTCTATAGGAGAACTGTTCTGATTCAAACTACTGACTGAAAATATTTCTTTCCGAGGATTTATTTCTAATATTTTATCTGCCATTACAGCTAATTTATCCAAAGATTCATCACTGACCATTATGATGTTCTTTATTGTGTCCGGCAGCTTGTCTAACCACAGCGTCTTCAGAGCTATGTCGGTAATTTCGGAGCCTGCGAGTGCCTGCATTTTCCTCATTAATTGACTAGGTTTCATATCTCCTAGTTCGATACCCGTCAACAAAACTTTTAACTGCTTATCGTCGCTGACCTTATAAATGTCGATGAGGCGAGCTTTGGCTAGAGAAAATTTATCAGGAGAGTTACCTTTAATAATGTCCCATATGTTTTCCAAATATTTCGGTTCGATTTGTCCCACCAAGTAATTGAACTTGGTTTCCTCTCGGGTAATCCTAGAAGTAACAAACTGTGCCTCTATTTGTGTGAACCATATTTCGGGCTTTTCAACCCAAAATGGTGGAATTCGTATGCTGACTCCTGCTTCTTCGAGTGGTTGCGTCATGGCGGTCTGTTGAGCGTTGTTTTCATTCATGTTGATAATTACTGTTCACTCATTCACTCACTCACGTGTCCGTATTTCACTATTCGTAACGTTATTTTAATCGAGGGTCACCAATTGTTAGGGACTTTTACACTGAAACACTTTTCTGATTTAATTGTTTATTGAAATCGAAAAGATTCGTACAAATTTAGAAAGGGACGACGTGACGTACCGCTTGAGCTTTCTCGGGGGACTGCCCGTGTTCGGGCGGTTCGGCTTTCTAGTACCTGCCGAAACTTACCCTGTTGTCACTGTCGCCTTGTTTATATTCTTAAATCTGGGGAGAAATACTGCTACATATACAAACGTCTACATGAAAGATATGCTCGGTGCAATTTCCTGAATACTACTGGTTTCGGGGGAGGATCGGTTATGGTATGGTGTGAAATATCTTTGACTGCTCGCACAGACCTAGTGGTCGCTGATAATGGAGCTATGAATGCTGATAGGTATATAAGGAACATTCTTGAAGAGAATGTAGTGCCATTTGCCCCATTCATTGGTGAAAATTTCATTCTCATGGACGATAATGCCAGACCCCATCGTGCGCGCATCGTTCAGGAGTAGGTACCTTGAAGAGGTTGAAGTCTCTCGAATGGAATGGCCAGCAAGAAGTCCAAATCTCAATCCGATTGAGCAGGTTTGGGACAACCTCAATAAAAGACTGAGAAGTTCAGAAAATCATCCAGCTACTCTTAATGACCAATTCAGAGAAATCAGGAAAGAATTAGATCAGAACATTTTGCGATCACCCATTTTGAGTATGAACCGTCGTTGCCGAACTGTAATTGACGCAAGGGGGGAAATACCAAATATTGAATCACTTATAATTATCCCAGTATTTTGAAAATTGTTCATTTCTCTTCTTTCTCATAAGATTCGCTGAAATCCTGAATTTTTCATCTATTTAATGTGTCTTTTTTTCACAACCTTCTCGAGAGAACATAAAAAAAAATAAGTTATAAAGTCAATGTAGATTTCCGAGAGATAAAGGGGTGAGTTGAAAAATTTTCATGGAATGATTAGTTGAATAATTCAGATCGTTATTCTAAATGTTTATAATCGTTGGTTATATTTAGCTATTTAGAAAATGGATAATTGATATTGGACGTTCGGATATGGTTAGTCAGCAGGTGGACATCCTGAAAAATAAAGAAAATATGCAATATTCATTTCGGGCCAGAATGTATTTTCCCATTTGAAAGGAACTGAAAATTGAGATTTTCAGAACGTGCGTTAATTTTTTTTGCGCAGTGTAGGTTTATAAGGATGAAAAGACGAAATCATTTTCGTGCGTGTAAAGTTCAATATTTTTTGCTTCCGTGTAAAACAACAATATCGTCATATCGAATTTGACCACGGATTCATCATCAGAGAGTCGAACGTTTCGTTCGAGACCATTTTCGGCCCAAAATGCAAACATTTCAGACATTTGGGCAAAACGATATCGCACTCGTTTAAGAAGTAGGAGCGTCTGGACATTTGACATGAATCGATGCACATGATGCAGATTTTTTATTTTATGTGCCTAGTAGGAAACCTTCAATACATTTTATTCACGAAATGAAACAAACCTGATATTCAAGATTAAAATGATAGTGAACACAGAGTTTGCGGTATTGTGAAAAATACATAGTTTTATTGTTTTATGAGCTGGTTTCAAGCATTGAATCATATTTTGAAAAATCTGAAACACAGGGTCCGGACCCCTATTTCCAATACTGTAACTGAAACTTAGGTTATTTCTGTAGTATGTTAGTTTGTTGATCACTCAAATTAGAAAATCATCAATTCGTCATTAAAAAATACAAAAACCTGAAAAGTTATGTTCGAACAATAGTAGACAAAGAATATGGGTGAAAATGAAAAGAACATATAGTTCGTTTCAACTTTTTATACTGTTCTAAAATATCAAACGGTATTTCAAAAATTCGAAAAATAGATGGTGTTTTATCAGGTATTTTTAGGTATTCGAAAACATATGCAATTTTTGTCAATCAGGATCTGAATTTCCTGTGTGAAAGAGAGTTAAGTCGACTGTGAAGTTGTATAATGTTTTTTCCAAATATCATAAAAATATTCTCCATGGTTCGTAAGTTATGACTAGCCAAATTGGTGAAAGAGTCTGTATTTTTGTGATAAACCTTGTTAGACCCATAAAATATCGTATATTCGAAACCACCCATTGGTGCTTTTTTCATGTTTCTAGAAAACTTTTTTTAGTTATCCCTTCTTGTCTCTGAAACAAAAACAATTAAAATTTTCAATTAAGATGAAATGCTCCTGCCTGAATCCTTGCACTAAATGGTCTGGAATGTCCCATATCCCTCAGAGACAACCTTGTCTCTGAGGGATATGGGACACTGACGAGGCCTAATGAGGCCGAAACCGGTCTGTCTCTTCCCTCATTGACAACATCTTGAATAATCATCCCAGTCCGCCTGAAGAAGGTTCTGTGAGCCTATAAATTGAAAATTGTATTCATTTCGATGATTACTATTTTCAATTTATCAATGTTTCAAAATTTTGTGGGTTAGCCTTCTTAAAGGCAAAGAATTTTTTGTTTGTTATTTTTTCTTTACCTATATTAAAAAAGTAACGTTAAGGTGTCTATATCAGACTCCTCCTTCAGAAGAACTTGAAAAATTCGTTTAATTTTAATTTCCTGATGTCATTTCTGTTTTCAATAAATCAATCCAAATACGATCTATTCTAACAGAACAATTAACCAAATTATCTACTTCATCTAACAAAATACATGTGGATTTCATAATTTTCTTTTTATAATTATCAGGTTCCGTCTTTCAATGAAACAGCCTTTAAAATTCGTTCATAATGCTGAAATTATGCAATAATGTAACATACTTATCAAGCAATTTTTCATATTATCAAAATGATCGAATATTCAGAAATTATTGAATACTTTCGTTATCTGCATGTACGACATTCTCAAGCGTAGTTCTGTCATGATTTTGTGTAATAATAATTGCAAAATATTTTATTAATTTGAATGATAATTTGAAATGGCCAAATAATGTATTATATCGGGATGAAATCATCCGAATATTCGTAGAAAAAAAAATGTAATTAAGAAAATCTGACTCTGGTAGTAACTTGCAGTGCTTTATTGCTGAGAGGCGTCTGACTACAAAACAATAATTGATAACAATGACCCACAGGTGGGGCAAACCAAGGATTCATTCATTTTGGGAATTATGAAAAAAAATAAAGCGTGTTTTTAATGAATCTGAAGTTGAATAATGCCTGATCTGTTTCATTGGGACTGACAACTTTCACTGAAGTATGGATATAGAGGGTGTCCCGGGAAGAATGCGACAAACGGAAACCATGAATCAAGGACATCAAGGAGGAGTTGCAACACGAGGTTTTAATCGTTTGAGGGCCTTCGTTTGGGATATAATATTCATCTTATGGCTGAAATTTCAAAGTTCAATAACTCTCAAACTATTAGACCGAATTATTTCAAATTCGAAAGTTTTGTCACCCTTCACGATTGCCATCTTTTAGTATTACAGAAATTGAAGAAATCCGATCCGGACTTGAAAAATTTTAGATTTTTTTTATTTTTATGGATATTGAAACACCCTGTAGGTGAACACTATGTTTTTATTTTATTTTCGTAGCCACAAAGAACCAATCAATGAGAAAAATTCAAAATCTCTGCTTGGCACGGTCATACAGGGTAATCAATGAGTGAGCAATAATTATTATCTCATGTGTGAAATTTTGAAGTTCAATAATTCTTGAATTATTTGACCGAAATATTTCAAATTCAGGAGTTTGGTCACCCTTGACGATTGCCATCTCTCACTATTTCAGAAATTGAAGAAATCAGGTCCGGACTTGAAAAATTTTCGATATTTTCTATTTTCATAAATATTGAAACACCCTGTTGGTGAACACTATGTTTTTATTTTATTATCGTGACCACAAAGAACCAATCAATGAGAAAAATTCAAAATCTCTGCTTGGCACGTTCATACAGGGTGATCAAGAAGTAAGCAAAAAGATTTATCGAACTATGAAATTTAACTCATAAATTCATGTTCCCAGATCACTCTGTATGATAGTGCCAAGCAGAGATTTCTAATTTTTCTCATTATATGATTCTTTATAGTTACTGAAATGAAAAAAACATAATGTTCACGTACAGGGTGAAACACTACCAACAAAAATTGAGAATGTCTGAAATTTTTCTAGTCCGGATATGATTTATTCAAATGCAGAAATATCGACAGATGGTAATCGTAAAGGGAGACAAAACATTCAAATTTGAAATCATTCGAATAATTTAAGAGTTAATGAAGTTTGAAATTTCACCCATGAGGTTGTTTATTGCTCACTTCTTGATCACTCTGTATGACCGTGCCGAGCAGAGCTTTCGAATTTTCTCATCAATAGATTTTTTGCGGTAACGAAAATGAAATAAAAACATAGTCTTCACCCACAGTGTGTTTCAATATTCATGAAAATATAAAAGGTCTAAAATTTTGCTACTCCAGATCTGATTTATTCAATTTCTAAAATATTCAAGAATGGCAATCATAACAGGTGACAAAACTCCCAAATTTGAAATAATACGGTCCAATAATTCAAGAGTTATTGAACTTTGAAATTTTACTCATGAAGTAATGTTTTTTGCTCACTTCTTGATCAACCTGTATGACCGTGCCAAGCAGAGATTTTGAATGTTTATTATTAATGGATTCTTTGTGGTTACAAAAATGTAATAAGAACATAATGTTCACGTACAGGGTTTTCTAATATTCATGGAAATAGAAAAAGTCCAAAATTTGGCTAGTCCGGATCTGATTTCTTCACTTTCTGAAATATTGAAAGATGGCAATCGTTAAGGGTGACAAAACTTGCAGATTTGAAATAATTCGGTCGAATAGTTCAAAAGTAATTCAAGTTTGAAATTTCAGCCATCAGATGAATTTCACCCTGTATATTCCAAACGAAGGCCCTCAAACGATTAAAACCTCTTGATGAGAGTCCTCCCTGATGTACTTGATTCACGATATCCTTTTGTCGCATTCTTCCCGGGACACCCTGTATAGTCAAATCGATCAATAATTTCAGGAGCTATAGCAAAACAAAAATTTAAGAAATTTGCAAAACCTCTTGTATATCGAAAACAGGTGTACCGATATAGGGTGTTTTTCAACTTAGATCAATGAGACTATTTCACGGTTTTATCATGAAACACATGTATAGTTACCGAATTTGAATTTCTCAGATCAAACAGAAGAAAAATAAAAAGGTGCAGGATACATGTATGTGTATTAAAAAAATATTATGTAGATGAGATGTAGATGCAATAAAAAGACTCTACTATGGGTGCATCGAAGAAAATGAGAAAGCCGATGAACTTGCAAAAAGTAAACTTCCTAGTCCTGAGCCTTTCTGTGGGCATGAAAAAAAGACCAATATAAATCAGCACTCCAGCAATAGGAATTGAATAAACCTCCGAAGAAACCTTTCTGAACTTACTCATCCCAAAAATTCGTGATGATTTCATCTACCTATACCGGCAAGCTCCTGAAACTGTCTCTAGCTGAGCTTTGGGTGATGGTGAGACTACTGACTGGAGACTGTCGGTATGAATATCATTTGTACAACATGGAAAAATCAGCAGATGAGATTTGTAGACACGGTGGAGTAAAAACAGAAACAGCTGAACGCAAGAGTCCAGGAAGAGCTGTCTGGCCTAAAATCAATTCATATGGAGAAACTGGTCCTGAAGAGTCTAGAGGTAACAACCAAGGCTTCTAAGGGAGTTGTTGGTTTTATCAACTACATTAGGCTGACCAGATCAATCGTTGTTCAATGACGGACAACCCAAAAAAAAAGGATTAGTTGGTATTGGTGACCTTTTTTTAGGTCCACCAAAGATGATAAGATTTTTTCAACGATCTCAACATGAATTGTGTATAAATTCTTGTTTGAAATAAGTAGTGTTTCTAAATACTCTGTGAATAAGTGGTGCTTCTGAATACTTTGTGTACGGTTGCCATGAGGATTGCACATTAAAATAGCATAAATTGAGCATTAAATTGGGTCATTAATGACCGATTTCGTACACAGATCACCCTTCAATTTGAGATCGACGGAAAAAAAAATTTCCTCTAATTTTAACAGTTAAATTCAAGATTTTGAGTTTTGACGGACACTTTGACGGACGCTTATCAATGACGGACTCCTCGTACGATTGACGGACTGTCCGTCGCAATGACGGACGTCTGGTCACCCTAAACTACATCGATGACCTCCTATCACCTACTTTTAGCTGGAACACCCAGTATGTTCCGCTTGAAGTTATACTTATTCAAATCAATTTCATTATATCACGGTTGGTTTCGAAACCTTGTTTAATTTCATTTGAAAACCTTGATTATAGTTTTTGAAATTTTCAGGCAAAAGAAAAGTCACCATGCGAAGTTAAACTCAATATTGAAGAGGAAGACTGGAAAACCTTGCGTGCTGACTCTTCCAAACCTACTGAAAAAATGTTGTGCTTATTTAAATGCTGGCACGAAACTGATGGAAATGTGAACAGCGAAGGAGTTCTGGATGTTGAGAAGTACATCGCAAAAGTGGCTGCAAGACAACCTTTAACTGATGCTGACAAAACTTCCATCCGAGACTGTGTTAAAGACCTGGCACCAATCAAGACATGTGCTGATGTCGCCCCCAGCTACAATTGCGTCCGTAAGGTTTTTAAATCCAAGGGCAAACAGATTTGAATATCATTATTGTATGAAAAAATCAAACAATCTATTCAATTTTCTATTCAATCTGAAGCATACCTAAGCATTTATAACCAATTACACCGATTTGAAGATGGTACTTTTTTCGATACTTTCACCTTTATTGACTTATAAATTTTTCAGAAAAAATCTGTATCAACTTATATCAATATAAACACAACAAATTCTAGAATTATTTGAACGATTGTTTTATTTCACCATTATCATAATATAAGGAAGTTCAATCTTCAATTTGACAGTAATTACATTAGAGTATTCTGAAATTTTCACTGTTATTATGCAATCGGCTTATCTTTTGAGATAATTTTCGGCTGAAAATTCGAAAATAACAGACATTTGGGCTAATCGATATAGCACTCGTTTCAGTAGAACAAGCGCTCTAAAAAAATAAATATCCGAAACTTTTACTGAAGTCGAAATTTTGCATAAGGGAGACCATGACAGCGTCTATCTGAAGTGGCACGTTTATTTTTTATTTTAGGGACACCTGGTATATTTGATTGGGAAATACATTCAAGATAGGTTCGAGTGATCGTAAACTGTCTGAATTTTTCCAAATAACTAGTTCTACAAGGGTCTTAGTTTGAAAAGTAACCCACTATTATCTATGTCAATGTCCATTTGACACTCACTTTGTGAACTAATTTCTGTGCTCATTTTGTTGAAGTTGAAAGTATTCTTCGCGTTTTTTTTTTCACAGATTTTCTCGCCCTCTTCTGATTTTGACACATCATAATCTGAAATATACATAGAATAATTAAAACCAAATTTTCATTTAAATATCGACCATTGTCCTTGAGTATGAATTATAAAAATCCTAGAGAGTTATGTGGATTGAAGGTCCTGAAAAAATGACAGAATAGCCCATACTACTAATCAACTATCCATTTCGAATACTGATTTAGACTCCTCGTAATGCCCTGAAAGTTTGTCGAATCACTCGCGTAACACTATGAATATCTATCGCACGGCTATATTTCGAATGCACTTGAGCATTGACGGACATCTAATGAGTTTTATCAAAGGTCAAAGAATGGGTCAATAATCAAGCTGATACGGATTAGAATAAAAAGAAATTCCTGCAATGCTCGACAATTCAGTTCATGTGGTTTGATCAAGACACAAAAATGATGAAAGCACTCGTATTTTTCTGTTTGGTGGCTATTGCTGTGGTAAGTACTGAATATTGTTTAAATTTTTTCAGAAAATAACCCAAGTTTTATTAAATGTAACAACTTCCCATTGAATAAGTTCCCGAAAAATAAATTCCCTGAATTTTCTTCCAAGAAGCATTACCATTATTTCGTGAAATTTAAAATATTACAGTAATCGAATTTTCGAAAGCTGTCGTGGTAGAGTAGAGTTATAATGGAAAGGCAATGAATTAATTTTCCCAGTATGTATACGATATTCACTAAAATTTTTTGTTATGACTTGACTTTGCTCCATAATCATGAAAATCTTGTATCTTATCCAAAGGAAAGAATAAAAGAAAATGAATGGCGCCTTGCGAGTTCTGCTCTAGAGACTGTTGTCAATTCCATTTTTTGTTGAAAAAAGTATAACATTTCGGCAATTTCGACTTGTGCCATAATCTGTACTCAGCAAGGAACTAGAATAGCATTACCTTTACGCACACTTTTCAGAGAAGTAAATATTTTTTCCTACAATCGTGCTCAAATGATTTTCCTGCACTACCCGTCTTACTTCGCGTCGTTCGGGCAACGACAATCTCGTACGTGAAACTACAACTTTTGTTCTACATGGGAAAGGAAATTAACTAGTTAAATTTTTGAATTGATTTGTTTTACATTTATTTGTTCACTCATCCTACTATGAATAATGCAATCTGAATTATGGTAGCATAATTATAGATGCAATTTTTATTTGAAAATTGTCAGAAATTATTGACAGCCTTTGAAAATTATCGATAGCACTCATAAATTGATGTATCTACTGATTAAGCCTACGATTTTGCATAGCAGCTGGTTACTAAGAAAATTGGTTAAGGCCAATTAATAACATAATATTATTCCATGATAAACAGGACAAACAAATACATTATTTGTGCAGACGATACCGAAAGCTAGATACAGGTGTTTGACGTCATTTTTGAGCAACATTCTAAAGAATTTAATCAGTTATGTTTAACACTTAAAAAACGTTCTTCATAAAATCTCATGAAATATTATGTCATGACAAGGGCGTAGCCAGGAATTAATTTCGGGGGGGGTTTTGACATTTTGGCAATTGACTTTGTAGGTGCCGGGAATTGTGAGGGTCGCTTTCTGTAGCAAGTATTTGTTGTTTTTAAGAATTCCATAATCCTTTTCCTACTTCGGAAACAATATTCAACATAAATATTCTTGGTTAGGTAAGGTAAACCTATTTTTCAAATATCCTTCAGAATTTAATTATTATTCTTTCAAACAAAAACTTAAAAAACAATATTTGTTTCCCAAACAATACTTACAGGATTAATCGATATGAAATTAGTGTGGATGTGTGCTTTCATTGAAACTAAAAAGAGTTTTTTAATGTTTTACTCCAAAATAGTGCCAACAACATATGAATAGGTATTAAAAATGAAACAGTGAGAAAACACAAACAATATTTTTTATGGTGAATTCCTTCAGTTAAAGTCTATCTGTCTTTTTTTTCTAGCGAATTGGTCAAACACTTCAGTTTCATCAATTTTCACACTATAATGAATATTCATAGGCGCCAACCCATTCAATCTAGTTTCGCTAGAAGAATTGCGCAGGTAATTTTTAATTCTCCTCAAGCTGGAAAAACTTCTTTCTGGAGTAGCAGTAGATACTGGTATCATAGCTAAAATTTGTAGTAGGATGTAGATGTTCGGATACATATTCTGATTGCACTCATCTAAGCATTCTAATGCCGATTTTGAAATGTAGTTTATTGACATTTTCCATATTTAAAATTCTGCTTTAATTACGTTTTTATTTTTTTCTGGGAGTAGTGAAGAATATATCGATAATGCGTCTTCTAATTCATATTCTCTGTTAAAATTCTGGGGTAGCAGACCAGATAAGGCTGATATTAATTTTCGGTGTTTAAAAAATCTATCAGTTACTTGTTGGATAGTATGTTCTAGAAATGGAATGAAACTTTAATATCATCCATATTGCTGATATGAATTGATAATTTTAACTAGATTTTCGGAGATTAGTTGGTTTAAGTGCAAATTGAAAGATCATTTTTGCAACAAAACATAACTCTGAAACATTTCGAGGGGGGGGGTTTTGAACCCTGAAAATTCCCCCCCCCCCCTGGCTACGCCCTTGTGTCATGATAATATAAAGATTCTTTTTCTCAATATTCCAATTTGATTTTTTCATGATTCTGCTATCACTATGGCCACAAAATTGAGCAAAACGATTTTTATAAGCATCTTGCATGTGGCCGCATGCATTTGACTGAGATATTGAGGAACAAATATTTTGAATGGACCCCTTCTGTTGAATAAGAATGAGAAACTTGCCAAATTAAATTCAGTAAAAATCAGATAACCAGTCAAATTCTAAGAACTACGAAACAACGTTGCTTGGCAACGAAAATTATGATTACCTAATATTCTTAGAACAGTTTGAATTCCGTATTCAATACCTACGAGGGAATCGAGGGTTCGAATACCAACTCATTTTTATAAATTCATTTTATCACCTAGAATGTTTGGACATACAAAAATCTAATAGTTTTGACTCAAGGACCCAAACAATTATTTTTTTAGCGCTAGAGTACTATATCGTTTGGCCCAAATGTCTGTAATTTTGAGCCGGATATGGTTTGAAATGAAAGTGTTCGACTCCCCGATGACAAATTCGTAGTCTGATTCAATTTTTGTTCCTCAATATCTTAGACAACACCAATCGAAATGAAATCATGCGGCCACATGCAATATGCTCACAGTAAGCCTTTGCAGAATTTTGTGGCCATAGTGTTAACAGAATCACAGAAAATTCTAATGGAATATCGATAAAAACAATTTTTATTTTCCATAACATGAAATTAGGTATAGCATTCTATAGAACAGGAAATTTTTCATCATTGTTCATTTTACAGAAAAATGCAGTTAGAATTATGAGCAATTCGAAGTTTAGTGATTCATGTAGGGGATATCTCAAAAAGAATGGGATTTTAACTATATATGCATTATATATTCAGGAATGTTTAATATTTTTGTTCAAACACCAAGATTTATTTTCAGAATATCTTAATCTTAAAAGTCATTACGATACTACAACTTAATCATATAATTTGCCTAAATATAATCTTGCAACTACTCAAAAGCAAGTAGAATATAGATGTTTGAAATTTTTCAATAAGTTGCCAGAAGAAATTCAGAAAATTGATAATCTTAAAATTTTCAAGAAAAAATATTCACTTTTTTTATTAGATATGGAACCATATAGTATGGATGAATTTGTAACATAGTATGGTTTATTGTTTGTTTTGACACTGTTTCATTTCTTTTCTATGTTGTTAACTGGAATTGTTCTGAAATAAAGATCTGTTATTATTATTATTATTCTCTGATTCGACTGAAATTAATTATTTGTATGGAGATTCATATACTGAATGTTCATGCGACATTACAAGAGAATCGCATCAGCAGAACCATAGAATTAGTTTTTTTATTTTTCAAGTTCTAACAACTTTCAGTTTTCGAATAATTTCCAGAATATTATTAGGATCGTGCTAAGATGCATTTATATAGTCAGTATCAATCTCAATACCTATACGAAATTTTGAGGTACCTAATAGCCTAATTGTTCCACCAATGAACGAAAGAAAAAAATATTTTTGAACTGATCAGTGTGTACTAGTGGAATGTAGTTGAGCTGAGTGATGCCTTTGTTTTCATGAATGAGAACATCAGTTTATAATAAATGATCAAGATAAATCATATTTTTTGCCTCACTAGGTACCGGTTTTTCACTATAATTTGACCCCTCCTTTAACTTTGTTACTGAAGGAGATTGAAAAAAATGTTTCGTATAAAAATTTCACGAAATCAACTGAGGTTTTTTGATATGAGTCCAGAAACTGAAATAGATACAGGGTGATCAACATATTAAAGGCAACTTCATTTTTTCAAATGGAACACCCTGTATATTTTTCCATATTTAGTTAGCTCTTTTTCCCTGATTTCGAATATGTAACATACGTTGGTCTATTTTTTTTATTCTGAGCACCACAGAGTTTCAAATTTCAATAACCATCTGGTATAGCGTTTTGGAAGTTCGTGAATATTTAAGTGGCCAATTTGATTTTTGGATTGGTAATGGCGCACCCATTTTATGACCACCAAATAGTCCCGATTTAACACCGTTGGACACGTTTTTATAGCAGTTCCTGAAGGATTAAATTTACTTCAGCAATAATGACAATCAATGAAAGCGGAGAATAATATTAATGATATAAAATCAACCAATATGAAATCCATAATTCGGAACTAATCCCGTCAACGCACAAAAAATAATGATAATATTGTAATGATTAGAAACAAATTTCGAAACTTTAATTTCTGACTAGAATCAGAGCCATAATAATGCTATCAAAAATAGTGTAAACAACTTGAGACAACTATATGAACTATGTGTTTCGAATGAAGGTGGTCATTTTGAGCAATTACTTTAGTTGATGTTATTCTTACCATACTACAATAGTTTATCATTTTTCATTGGTTAAGTAAAAAAAAAGTATTCATTCTAAAATAATACTTTCAAGTATATTGTTTGGATATAAAGAATTTCGTAGGTATTTCACATATTTTTTTATTCGGTGTCATCATTTCAAAACTTTGAAACTCTGAAAATTGAAAAGACATATCCACATACGCATTTATATTCGAGATCAGGAGGAAATAGCCTATCAAAAAAAGGAAGAATATACAGGACAGGGTGTCCCATTTGAAAAAATATAGTTGCATTCAATGCTGTTCACCCTGTATATCTCCCCATTGACGTTATAATAACTCCAAAAGGAGCATTTTCAGTGAACGCACTCTGCCATTTGTAAAATGATTAGAGATCTTGGCAGGTGGTTCTTGAAATTTGAAACTCTGTGGTTCTCAGAATGAAATAGATAGACCAACATATGTTACATATTCAAGAACAGCGAAAAAAGAGCTAGCCAAACATAGAAAATAAAGAGGGTGTTCCATTTGAAAAAAGGAAGTTGCCATCAATATGTTGGCCACCCTGTATATATTTCAGTTTCTGGACTCATATCAAAAAACCTCAGTTGATTTCGTGAAACTTTTATACGAAACATTTTTTTGTATCTCCTTTAGTAATAAAGTTAAAGGGGGGGTCAAATTATAGTGAAAAACCCGGTACATGATATCGATTGATTATTTATGTTTCAGAGACTGGGAGTGAAAACCTATAAAGTTTCTAAGAAATCCGGTACATGATGTGTCAGTTTTTTTCGTTGAATACAATATTTTATTATAACCGAGAAAAAGTCATTGTTCCCAAATATGTTCAACAAGTTTTGATTCAGATATGATGCAAAATTTTTTTATATGTAAAATTGTCATTTTCATTCTGTGAATGCTGATTGGATAAAATTATTTGCGGGGTTATGTAAATATCCGACCTTCACAAAAATGTAGCAGAAAATGATGAAGAAAAACTCAATCAGCCCATTTTGTGGTTTTCAAAATATTTATTGTGATTGCCAGTTGAACGAATCGAGAATCAAACCGTAGTTTCACGAAATCTGTATAAAGAATTTGTATTGCACAGTATAAGCACCGAAAAGTCAATCTAAGCATACATCCCTGCGTATGATGCAGAAACATTGGATCCTTTCACAAATAAGCAGAAATATTTTATTCAAAAAATTCACAGTTTGATTTGATCTCTTGTCCCTGAAATCCCAGCTTTCTCATAGATTTATAGCGCTGTATTATTCCTGAATAGTTAACTCATTTTCGAAATAACAAATTAGAACTTGAGACAAAAAACGTCCGAATAACATTATGATATATTTTATGTATTTGAAGCAGAGAGAAGAACATGGTGCACAAATTGTTTTTTCAGAAAGCAAAAATAGAGTCTTGATAATGGCACACATCATGAAAGCATGCGTGCTCAAAGTATAATTGAATAATTCGTCTTCGATGTCAAGAACGAATAACGAAGAAGTTGACGGCACGAATTAGACCCTCCCGTGTAATATCACTCAATTTTTATTATTGGTTGAGGATAACATTTTTTTTAAACTAGTTAAGATAGAGAAAATGATCTTTTTTGCATAAAGATATATATACATTTGAAATAATCGACCATAATTATATATTTTGGTGACGATTGATTCGAGATTTCTATAGCAAAATTCCTATGACGTCAATGTCGTTGATATATTTTAAATTACATATTTTTCATAGTCAAAGTGATACTAGTCAGAAGCTTTTAAACGATTGTTTATATGGTGCAAAGGATATCCTGAAACTATTGGTTTCATTCTTTTCACTTATGAATACGACCGACATAAATTTGAATTCTTTCGAACATTTCAAATTTTCAGGGTAGGTTTAAGATTTGAAAGTAAAATTCATGAATGATTATAATGCAAACAATAGTTCTTAGAATATTGGAATGCACTGATCGTTCATCCTATTTGAAAAAGTGCGCAGAAGTTTGTGATCCAAGTTTGATCTTGCTTCATTTCGTCATATTTTTCGATAACCATAAATTGCATCATCAGCTCTGGCTCGAAGTTTTAAGTAGTGTACTGGGACACACTTCGTATGATTTAATCGTATCTTCCAATCATTCAGGTTTAATTTCGAAAACTTGTTTAATTTCACTTGAAATCCGTGTTTGAAGTTATTTGAAATTTGCAGGCTAAAGAAAAGTCTCAATGCGAAGTTCAAAACAACATAACCGAGGATGACTGGAAAACCTTGCGAGCTGACTCTTCCAAACCTGCCGAGAAAATGTTGTGCTTATTCAAATGCTGGCACGAAAATGATGGAACTGTGAACAGCGATGGAGTTCTAGATGTTGAGAAGTACATCACAAAAGTGGCTGAAAGACAACCTTTAACTGATGCTGATAAAACTACCATCCGAGACTGTGTCAAGGACTTGGCACCGATCAAGACATGCGCTGATGTTGCACCCAGCTACAATTGCGTCCGTAAAATTTTTGAATCCAAAGAAAAAAAGATTTAAATTAATCAGTATATGAAACTAAAACGATTAGCTCATTCTGAAGCACAACTTGACTTTTATCACATATAACTGCTTCTAAGATTTTACTCCTTTCAAAACTATTACTTTCACTGATTTATAAACTTTGCTGAAAAAACCCCTCTGTCCAATCATACTGATATAAATACCAAACATACCTTGATAATTTGAATGGTTGTTTTTTTTCATAACATAAAAAATTTAGTTTTTATATTGAAGTAAAACATTAGAGTATTTCGTTTCGATATTCCCTACTCTTTTATTATCCAGTAGCTATTGGATTAATATATTAGATTGTTGCGGAGATTACATTCCGCTGCGACTTCACTGGACTCGTGCACCCACGTTGTATACAGGGTGTTTCATCATAAACACGACAAACATATATATTTGTGTAAAGTACACCAGGAGAATTATTTTGGCTTATACAGGGTGTTTCATTTGGGAAGGGGAAATACTTCACAGGTGCATAGGTGGCACCAAGACGGTTCTAGAGATACCCCATTTATTGGTTCTCACTGTCTTCGTAGCCGAGATACAGGGTGTTTTATGAATTTTGCCCGTTTCTTTCTGAGGCCGTACCAGACGAACCACCCGGTATATTTTTCTTTATATTTGGCAAATATGTTCCTAATTGAGAGCCCAAACATATCATGCAATAACCGCCTCGAAAATCCAGGTCCGGGTTAACAAAAATTATGAATCGTTTGAATACTCGAAACAACACCCTGTACATCGGAATTTTGAAAATCTGTTTTAATATGCGAAAACACCACTAAAAACTAAACTAGGACGTATACTTCAAATTTTCGCGCAGATAGTTTCAATGCACAAATTTCAACGTAAAAGTGAAGTTTTTAGGAACTTGGATACCCGAAAATGGTTTGAAGTGACTTTAACAATGAATTATCAACTATATTGAATCCATAATTATTTCAACATTACTCTGTAATTCATTTTCACATTGGTTTTCCTCTTTATAGCCGTATACTTGAAAATCCAGGTCCGGGTTAACGAAAAATTATGAATCGTTTGAATACTCGAAACAACACCCTGTACATCGGAATCTTGAAATCTGTTTTAAAATTCGAAAATACCAGTAAAAACTGACTGAACGAGACGTACACTTCAAATTTTCGCGCAGATAGTTTCAATGCACAAATTTTCCAACGTAAAAGTGAAGTTTTTAAGAACTTGGATACCTGAAAGTTGTTTGAAGTGACTTTTAACAATGAATTATCAAAATATTGAAATCCATAATTATTATACGTAATAATGCAACTCACTTCTCAATAAATGAAAACTAATGTGGAAATGAATTACAAAGTAATGTTGAAATAATTATGGATTCAATATTGTTGATAATTCATTGTTAAAAGTCAGTTCAACCACTTTCAGGTATCTTAGTTCTTAAAAACTTCACTTTTACGTTGAAAATTTGTGCATTGAAACTATCTGCGCGAAAACTTGAAGTGTACGTCTCAGTTCAGTTTTTAGTGGTTTTTTCGAATTTTAAAACAGATTTTCAAAATTCCGATGTACAGGGTGTTGTTTCGAGGATTCAAACGATTCATAATTTTCGTTAACCCGGACCTGGATTTTCAAGTATACGGCTATAAAAGGAAAACCAATGTGGAAATGTATTACAAAGTAATGTTAAAATAATTATGGATTCAATATTGTTGATAATTCATTGTTAAAGTCACTTCAAACCACTTTCGGGTATCCAAGTTCCTAAAAACTTCACATTTACCTTGAAAATTTGTGCAGTAGAACTTTCTGCGCGAAAATTTGAAGTATACGTCTCAGTTTAGTTTTTAGTGGTGTTTTCGAATATTAAAACAGATTTTCAAAATTCCGATGTACAGGTGTTGTTTCGAGGATTCAAACGATTCATAATTTTTTGTTAACCCGGACCTGGATTTTCGAGGCGATTATTGCATGATATGTTTGGGCTTTCAATTAGGAACATATTTGCTAAATATGAAGAAAATATACCGGGTGGTTCGTCTGGTACGGCCTCAGGAAGAAACGGGCAAAATTCATAAACACCCTGTATCTCGGCTACAAAGACAGTGAGACCCAATAAATGGGGTATCTCTAGAACCGTCTTGGTGCCACCTATGCACCTGTGAAGTATTTCCCTTTCCCAATGAAACACCCTGTATATTATATCTCTCGTTTTCGAAGCATAAGCGAGATACAGGGTGTTAAACGTCATTTTTGAGCCAGATTCTTATGAGTGTGGTCAGTTATGTATAACACTTAAAGTAACGGTTTTTGGTAAAATCTCAGTATTTTTCCTCTTTTCAGAAAAGATGACGAAGTCCGAAAAAAAATTACAAAATGCAAAAACCTTCAAACTTCCAAACTCTTCGGTAGTCAAATTGAATTTTCTGAATGAACACAATTTTCTGAGAATTTCATTCTGTGAAAAAAATCCTTTCAAGAATTGAATACAACTTTTTTTACATTTCTACAGCGATAAAAAAATGTCATCCGAAGTGTGACTACTGGCTTAATTGTATTCAGTGCTTGATTCAGTGAAATTCAAATATCAGTCAAACTCTATGAACTATGAACTACCGTTTCCTGGCAACGAATGTTAATATCCTTAGAACAGTCGCTTTTTCCTACTTAATACCTACGTCGGTTCGAGTCCCAAATAAGTTTCACTGAATTCTTTTCTATAAATTCATCTAGAATGTTTTGACATACCATTAGATTTCTTACAATTCTGTTTTCATATTCGTGATTGATAATTTAAGAAGTACATTTCCACAAACAAAATTTTCCGCCATTCTGTGATTTTTTTTTTCGGAGTTCGTCAACTTTTCTGAATAGAGGACGCAAAGATACTGAGATTTGACCAGAAACCGTTACTTTAAGTATTATATATAACTGACCATACTAATAAAAATCTTGCTCAACAATCACGTTTAATATCCTTCGAAAACGGGATATATTGTATAAGGCAAAAATGATTGTCCTATAAACGATAATATATTTTTGTCCAGTTTATGATGAAACAACCTGTATAACCCATACTGATTAGGGCTGAGGTCGATGTTTGTTAAAACTCTATCAGTAGATTAACACACCAGGTAAGAGATGAGCAAAAAGACGAATCACTCACTCTCGAACAGAAGGGTCAAGAAGCTTTACCATTGTCAAAAAACATGTTGGGGCTGCTTACATTTTCGTGAGATACTCAAGAATGGTTAAAAACTCCGATGTGGAAAAGCCACAGACACCACCGAGTAATTATTATGTTAATGCAACGTATCGGCGCAAGCTAGACCTACTCAACTGGTTGGCGGAAACTAGACCTTTTCTACTGGTTGGCGCGACCTTGACGCTAGTCGACATAGGAGCGAAGCTCTACAAGGAAAATTATCAAATTTTTGAAAGAAGGTTTACTTTGCTTGGCAAAATATATGATGTAATAATATAATATAATAATAATATAGCTTTATTCGGTTGCCGAATATATAAACAAAAATATAAACGTTATCTACTCATTTAGCCTAACGTAACTATACAATTAACCCAATGCATAAGATTGAGAATGATTCGGAAACATTATATTGTGGTTGTTATTGTTTTCTTTATAGAAAAGACGGAATACTTAGGAGTGAACAATGCTAGTTGAGGTGCCATTCGACCACAATATAATCATTTAATCAATCAGCTTTATTCTGTAACTCGGATCGAAATGATGCATCGAATCGAAATTCTGACGAATCGAGATGTCCATCGTAGACGGTTGGAAATCGAAATCCTCATTTCGATTTGATGCTTTGAGTAGAACTGGCAACGTTGTTGCGCCAAGGAAATTTCGACCTTAACGACCACTGACACTTTTTATCAAATGTCGTTATTTCCATAGATCCATAGAGAAACTATTTTTTCGTCTATGCATAGATCCGTAGAATATAAACCTAACCTCACATGTTCGTGTCATAGATAACCTAATTCGTAAGTTGTTTTGCATTAGACTTGTTGAAACTAGAAATGAAGAAAGTGTCTCCTGATCAGCTTACCACCATGGTGAATTACATATCCTCGAATAAGGTAATGATCCATGGAAAAACAATGCCATTGAAGGCCGAGAGGAATTTAGTTCAAAATTTGTGGAAGAACTCGGAAAATTATTGAATTTAAGGCAGTCGACCTTCAAAACTGCTGCTCAATGAAAAAAAGTAAGTTTGCTGTATATTTCAATTCTATCAAATCAGTTTAGGTATCGGTATTATGTTCAATTTTCAGATATTTATAGACTGAAAATGTAAAACCAAAAAAGGGCCAGGGAATTCATTGTAGAATCGAATAAAACAGGAGGAGGAACTTCAGAAACTAAAAATTTGACATGAATTGAGGAGAAACTTATGTCTCTGTTGTCCTGGATTACAGTCCAAGGAGCGGACGTTGAGAAAATAGGTTTAGATTTAGAGAATAATTCGAATGTGACTACAGAGACATTTTTCTCTAATAAAACCTGGCAGCCCTTCTGTAGTGCAGTCTTCCCCAAAAAATATTGTACCGGACAAGAAACTGAAGCAGTAATAGAGAATTTTTCCAATGAAGAACCAGGACCTGTTACACATCAACCGAAAGAGGGAAAAGAAGAACAGGTTGGTTTTCTAATATTTCGAGGTTTCATTTTTTCATTTCAATATATGAACATTATCTTTCAGATAAAGACAGTAATTTAAATAAGGCAGCTGCAGCATTTGAATCTGCAAACAAATATATTTATAATGCAAATTGACAAATTAGTCAAAAACATTCATCTATAATGATGAAATGAAAGCAAAGGAATCGGAGCTTGAAGAAATAGATCTAAGAATACGATATCTAGAGGCGAAAAATAAAGCCAAGGAGCTGAAATTAATGGAGAGAAAGCTCACATCGGAGGAGAAGCAGTTCTTCTCATCTGCAGATAACAGTGGAAATGAAAATAACCTGTAAATTTTTGGAATTATTAAAGATATTAGATCAAATAACTCATGTTTCATCAATCAAAATTATCTTCATTGAATTAATGGTATGATTATAAAACTCTATACATTATTTCAAAATTGAATAACATGTATTTGAAAGGTTTATTCACTTCGAAAGTATTTTTCCATTTGAACCACTTATGTGAAATAATTCTGTTGTAATTGAACCCCCATTCTTTTATTCAGATCACCTATCACCAATTTAGAGCACTCCAACCTCTCAATGCAATTGCCATCTGCTATAGATCATCAAATACCTATATAATCTATCATACCTAAGCGGTAAAAGTTATTACCTAGTTGAGAATGAAATGATTAAAAAATATTTTATTTTATTTCATAATGAACATTTCACATTATGAAAACTTATATACAGGGTGCTCCTAAATTGAACGTACGAACGAAAAGGGAAGATTCCTTAAGTGAGTTCAAGAAAAAAAAGTCCCATAAACATGAGGTCGCAAACGTTCCGTTTTCGAGATACAGAGTGTTGAAGTTTCAAAATGTTTTCTCGAAATCGTTGGTAGATACAACAAAACTACAAGAGACCGAAAAGTTTAGTATAAGAACAAAGCTTCTTTTTACATTTTTTCAAATTAATCTGCAGAAGAGAGTGGCAGTGTTCCAGAAAAAATTATCACCCTGTAGATCTTCTATCGAAATTGCCATGTCACGTGGTGAGAACACTCAAATGTGATATATATGCCAAATTTCAGTTGAATATCTTGTGAAGTGTAGATACTATGAGAAAAAACTTGAAAAAAATTCAAACTTCAACACTCTGTATCTCGAAAATGAAACGTTTGCGACCCCATGTTTATGGGACTTTTTTTTTTAAACTAACTCAAGGAATCTCTCCTTTTCGTTTGTAAGTTCAATTTAGTAACACCCTGTATAATGTATATACGGTCAATTAAATGGTACAACCTTTAAAAAAAAATTATGTGAAGTGGTTCCTTATTAACTGGTTCCTTATCCTTACACCGAGTGATAAAGTATTTCTATATACTGCAACCTCTTCTGTATTAAAATCAAAATTTTCTTCAACACTTTCAATCTAATCATCAATACTATGTGTTCTTAGAATGTTGTGTAGAACACAACACGTATAAATGATGTATGCGGCAGAAATGGGGCTACAATGCAATACTCGGTGTTTCAGCAAGCATCTAAATCTCATCTTCAATAGCTCATTGCACCTTTCGATCACATTTCTTCATTTAACATGTGCCTTGGTGTATCGTTCCTCAGGTGTTCCCCCAGCAGCATTTTCTATAGGCGTTAAAAGCCAAGGCTGTAATGGATATCCTAAATCACCAAGCAACCAGAATTCATTCTCATTGTTATTATATGCATTTCGCAAATGTTCAGACACATTGGACATGTTCCATATGGCTGAGTCGTGCATTGTTCCAGGATAGCGAGAGTAATGTAAAATTTTCATGTCAGAATCACCTATCAATTGCACATTGACACTATGAAAACCTTTTCTATTCAAATATGCAAAGCCTGGGTGTGCATTATCATCATTCGGAGGTGCAATAATTGATACACGCGTGCAATCTATGCAGTCTATTACACCTGGAAAATTATATTTCTCCATGAACTTTCGGCTGATATTCAATTGTTCCTGCATTGTTCTAGGACATTGTATGTATCTGCCACTCTAGTTCTCTGTCACCGCTCTACTCACTTGCTCAATGCAACGACTAACCATAGTTTGACTCAAACTTATTGAATGATTCTGCCCAATGCTTTTTTGGTAACTCCCTTGGGAATAGACATGCAGAGCACATAACTCCTGAAATAGTGATGTTTAGAAAAAGAAAACAATTGAAATCCTTCAGTACATACCTTCACATGAATTGGCACACATGTTCTCCTTATTGGTTGCTACAATGAGGACTAAGTTCATGAATGAAGTTGAGTGTTACAGCTTTTGGTAAGCGGTATAGCTTCCTAAAAAACTCTTCTGGTATTTCGAAGGGATTATTGACATCCCTGAAACAGAATGGGTTTGTTATTTAAATTTTGTATGTAAAACTTGAAAAAGAATATATGAATCGCTGCGATAATTTATTGTAAATGTTGACTTTGTAGCTTTAAGCTAATTCAACGTTTTTTCTGCTACTACATACCTAATATCACGACGTTTCATTCTAAACTATACAGTTGCCGTTCGAGTTCTTCCTGTATGGCAGAATGTAATTGATGATTAATATCCATTTTCACTTTACACGTTGGAAATAATTAATAGGGAAATCTAACTTGAGTTCATGAAATATCAACCAACTCGCAAAACTGTTCAAGTTCAAACAGCTCGACATCACAGTGCATGTCCAATCTGCGAATTTCGATCTCGATTTGAGGTTTCGACTGGTCTGGACTGATTTCGATGATAGAAATCGAGATGAGTTACATAATACCATTTTCATTCGATTTCGATTTGACGGTTGCGTTTATATTCGATGCTTACCATTTCTATTCGATTTGAGGTTATAGAATAAGGCTGAATATGAGACAGCTTCAAAGAGGCTAAATCCGCCTGATTACTTTTAACAATATAGTAATCAGGCAAATTTTTGATTTTTAAGAAAATTGTGAAGCATAGAAAATTTTGTGAAAAAGGAAATATTCTGAGCAATATTTCAAGAGATGTGATGAAAGAGTATTCTAAAAGCGATACATGGGTACCCTGGGGTTCAATTCGAATCTCGAGAATGTGTTGGAATTGAATTATACTGCGAAAATAGGTAGGTACACAATATAAAGATGATTTATATTCAATAATAAATATAAAACAATGGGTTGAATAAAAGAGACTAAGGATATACTTGAGTAAATCGACGATGCATAATCACACAGATTATTTGAAATCGTTCAGAACAAATACATATTATAATAATATATTAGAAAGGCACTGACATTTTCAGTGGTCTTCATTCTCATTCTATCGATATTTATCCCTCACACGATTGCAACGTATAATAGCGTATTATATCGAACACAAGATGCAGAAGTTTCGGTTGATTATAGATAGCCTACAGATCGATTCAAAAATCATATCGAAGTATGTGCGGATACTGGATTGTGCTTGAATTCATGACCACCGAGATTTCTTCTAATAAACCTTCGGAATTCGTCTCGATTAAAAACTAAAACACTTTTAATCAGTAAAATTGCAGATTTACCGTGGGTTTCATAAAGCTTCATTGGGCAATAAAATCGTTGATTTTGAATTAAGTCGATGGTTTATCTCAAAAATGAACTGAAAATTGCACAGAAATGATGACATTTCGATAATCAAGCTGATAGGAGTTTTTTAAATCCCGGCTCTAACCGCCGCAATTAATACTTTTGAATCTGTCGATTGACATAATTATTCTGTTATTTTAGACCCCTCAATTTTCCAATTGACACTCTCTTATCTGTCAATTGACAGATTTTCTATTTTGATTGCTGTTTTCGCACGTCAGGAATCAACAGGTTGACGTGTATGGGGGTAGCAAAAAAGTTTACCAATTCTTAAACTTTGTTCAATATTCCGTATTAAAATAATGCCTGTTTCGGCTTTATCGACCTACAAATTGATGATTCGAGTTTTTGTTGCTGATTTCACGCTCAGCACTAACATTTTTGAGTTGCTCTGAATTGAATATATCAATATTAGGTGCCTAATGCGGTCCACTACACAAGCTTTTCTCGGCGTTTTGGCAGCTAGCGTTTTGCGAGCGTCCTAGACGCTCGTGCAATTTTCACCACACACAAGCCACTCAGTAGCTCATCGATCGCTGACGATAAAGGTTTAAAATGTCATCCGTACTTGCACCCGACTTTTCCGTAGCTCGTAACTTTTTGAATTCTTCACGGAATGAATCTCGGATGCTTTTCATTTTTTTCTTTACGAAATCAATATAGCATTCATTGTTATATTGTTTACATAAAGCTAACAATTCTTCGTAGGCTTTATTTTTTAGTGTTCTGTTCGAATATTCTTTGCTCTTAATCACCCACCAACATTTATTATTTTCAAATAGTTCTATAAAATTTGTAATAAATTCTTCTGAATGTGCAATTCTTGCATGATTCTCTGCCATTCTAGACGCTCTCACACACACACAAGCGTTTTTCAAGCGTTTCGCCGGCTATCTTGACGCTTTGACGGCCCGAATCCCGATCGACAGATGAATTGATTGACCTACTGTAGAATAAATAATAATAGATATCAATTATTATTATGAATTATAAATATTTAAAATAATTATTGATATTATTTTGTGATGGGTCGTGCAATTCGCATAGATTTATAATACTAACTAGATAGCGAACATGTCAACAATTTGAGGCAAAAGGCGGCCATTTGCAGTTTGGGTTTTACTTGAGAAGTGTCAATTTTTCAACGAAAAAAATTCGAGCACAGTTGGCATATAACGTCAAAATATTCGTATTTCATCCTAAACAATGGCGGCCCTTGCCTCACATTTTTCTACGTGACAGTTAGGAAGTTCGATGGCATTTCGGCGAAATATGAAGGTTTTTTTTTTTCATTTTTGATTGGGCTCTCTTAACCATGTAAATCTATGGTTATATCGCGCAGTCAACAAACGCCAAAATAAATCCAAATACGAGTATGAGAAGTCGTTCATATTTCGCCATGAAGAGTCCGGGGTGTCAATTCTCGGGATCACTCGCTCACGATCGTATACGTTCGTGAGTGAGTAAAATCAAAGAAATAGTTCGGAACAAGTTAATTCCTGAGCATATCGTCTACTAATCTTTCGGTCGAAAGTGTGCATTCATTTTGAACGGATAAAATCATTACAATTTCAAGAAATCTACTCTCAAAATGTCACGAACGTATCGTTCGTCGAACGAGTGATCCCGACAATTGACACCAGGTTATCGGCTTGGCCGACCAGTCGGCTGAATATTCGGTCTCACTACAACCTACTAATCAGCTGGTCGGCTTATCGTTTGAAGTCATTGTCGGCACATTTCTAGAAAATATTCATATGGGGGAGAATGAAACTATTAAAAGAATCAAAGCCATTCATTATATTAACTGGTTTTTCTTATGATTTTTCATGATGCGGTCAGTTATTTTGTTCGGTAATTTTTCCTACTTATTGTTTAAGAGTTGATTCATTTTAGTGGAGTTGGTATGTTTCCGAATTTGTAGAGATATAGCACAACTTGTATCAATCCAAAATATAATTTTTTTAGCGCCCGTTCTACTTGAAGGAGTGCTATATCGTTTCGACAAAATGTCTGTATTTTCGAATTTGGAGCAGAAAATTGTACCGAACTGTCTCAGCCAAATCGTACAGAGTGTTTTACAAAATATGGCCATTCAAGGTTTATGATTGATAGTAAATACCCAAATGCAAAATCTCAGCACGATAGGAATAATATTCTGGAAATTATTTATGAACTGAAGTATGCAAAAACTTGACTCTTGATTGAATTAAATTCTATGGTTTTGATTATTCGATCCTTTTAAAATTTTGCATTGACATTTATTAGTATATCAATCTTTATACACAAAATGAATTTCACTCTCACCATCTTGTTATGGAAATATTGAGATTCAATTCCAATTGAATTTCCTATGGTTCTGAATGAGGCTTATTATGGTAATCTTGCACTTATTCGCAGAATTTCAATTCGATTCGATTAGCTTCGTTCTGTCTGAGATATTGAAGAACGAAATTTTTATAGATCACCAAGTATGATTTGGCTTGTTAACGACCTTAGCCGAGGCATTTGGGAACCAATGCATAGTGCATGTGGTCGCGAAAGAATCGTCACCAATTATTCCAATCAACACATTAACAAAAAAATGGTCACGGTAGTGAGCTTCTCTAACCTTGTGTGGATTATGATCTCAGAAAGTATTCTTTGCAGGTAAAATCACTAAACACCAATTTCGCTGCTATTATTGTGGAATGCTGAAAATTCCAACACCCTTTATTGCCGAGAAAATGTGTCAGAGACCCATAAATCATAAGAACATTATGTCATAAAATCATAAATGAATAGAGATCCCGAGTTTACGGCACCTTATTCTGGGACATCCTGTATATTCTGACTTCTAAATAAAAACTTTGGGAGGAAGAATAAAATATATCGATATAATATTTGATTTTCACTCCTAAGTGGCTTGAATAATTGCCCCTAGATTAAATTTTGTTTACTGGGTTCCATTTCAGCTATTATTCATATATGAACCCAATGGATAGCAGTTATGATAATTGGAGAAATTATCAATTACAAAAGATTAAGTCTTATCAGTAGAGGAGGTGAGTCGATATAAAATGTACTTGGTACTCTGAATAGCGACAGAATTTGTATTAGTTCGGTATAGGAACGTCCCAAAGTTTATAAATGATACGAGATGCAGTGTTTTGTTACAGTTTGCTGTTGGTGGGAGTTCTCGTAAGTATTCTAACGAGTTCAGTTTTCATTCGCAATATTTTCCATACTTATAATGGAGATTTATAGAAATGAATTGATAAAATGAGATGTCAGACTTCTGAAATTTCAGCCCATACAAGCTGAAAACCAGGAAAACTGTTCAAAACACAATTACATATAATGTCTGAAAGTGCACCGTTACTTCTCTGTATAAAAATTTTTGATGCGGGGTCAAAGGTCGAAAAAAAGTTTTTCGCGATTATCAGCAGAATGGTGAATTTTATCGAAAAAGTACCCTTGTAAAAATTGCAGATCTTCAATTACCCATGAAAAATGTCAACATACTTTTTTCCTACGAGTTACCGTTTCTGAGATATAACTATTCAAAAAGTTATAAAAGTAGTTATCGTCATGAATGCAGACGTTTGTGATAGTTTACCTGCTTAGCGCTTTTTTAAGCACTCGTTCTACTTAATCGAGTGCTTTATCGTTTTGCCCAAATGTTTTAATTTTCGAATTTTGAGCCGAAAGTGGTCTAAAACGACGAATTCGTGGTAAAATTCAATTCTGTTCGTGGGCTGTCCAGCCATTAGCACTTTAACTTTCGAAGGTTTGGTCCTAGAGACTTGAAAATTTCAGGTTGAATTCGGTTTCCAAATGCCTCGATAATAGAAAAAAAACTTCATAATTCCATAACACGATATCCGATTCCAGTGAAATTTATCTTGTGAATGGAGTTTAATATACTGAATGTTTTTTCAAAATTTCAAAAGAATCGCGTCATCACACCCATAAAAAATTTAATTGAAATATTGAAAAAAATAATTTTTATATTTTCATAAGAAGACATACGATTCGAGTGAAATTTATTTCGTGAATTGAGATTAATATACTGACTATCCATGCAGAATTCAAAGGATCGCCTCATCACAGAACCATAAAATTAACTTTTTAATTACTGAGTTCTCACAAATTTCAGTTTTTGAATAATTTCCGTAGTATTATTCAAATCGTGGTGAGATTTTGCATTCATATATTCAGGTTCAATCTCCAGTCCTGAACCATATTTTGGTCCACTAATAAACGCGCGCTAGAAATCACTTGCTCAGGGCTTTCTTAAATATTTTTTGCGTAGTTTTCCAGTAGAACTACTTCACGGATCAGCAGTAACCAATTTAGTGATTGAAATATTGTTTATATCACAAAATAATTCAACAAAGATTTCAACTCCATATTAATTTCCAGATTATTCATAAAAATTTCGATAAAACGGGGATGACTTATCTCTCCAAAACAAGGATTGTTTACATTGACTACTATTTTAGCTTAGTTTCGATTCTAGCTACCTTAGCGCTGATATCGTCATGGAATATGACAATATTTAAAACCGAAATCGATCGCCGAAGTATAGATTAAACAAGTATGTTTTCATTTCTATTTGTATTTAACATACATTCATGTGTTTATGATGAATCTGTCGTGTGTCAAGGAAAAAAGTACCATGCATAGTGCTATGCGATAGAGGACCATCAAATATGAAATGGGCCCCACTCACTTCGTTCTTCTCCGCCGTTTTTACCCGACGGTTTAAAAACGGTCGGGTAAAACTGCCGCAAAACGAAGTGTATGGGCTAAAAACGGCGCACTTACCCGACGTTGCAAATTTCAGACGAGGCCTGATTTTCGTCCGTTCTCTTGACGTTTTTAACCGTCGGGTAAAAACGGCGGAGAAGAACGAAGTGAGTGGGGCCCTTAGTCGTCCTACTTATCATTGATCGTAATCCCATCCTCTATACTCCATAGACTTTGTTTTATAATACTCAATAAAGCTATTATAATAATAATTTGATCTTAGGCACAGCATAACACGCCATGTGCGTTGAAAAATAATGTGCATGATGAGGATTGGGATATTTTAAATGCCAATGTCCGCCAACCACCTGAAAAAATGTTATGCTACTACAAATGTGTTTACGAAGAATCAGAAATTGTGAACCAAGAAGGCATAATAAATGAAGAAAAACTGATTGAACTTACTAACAAATGGAAGACGTTAAATGATGCCGCTAAGACATCTATCAGGAATTGTGTGAAAGACTTGGGACCAGTGAAGTCGTGCACTGATGTAAACCCTAGTTTCCAATGTGTTCATAAGGCTATAGAAAAAAAGGTTTGTATGATTTTTTAATTTTGAAATTTATTCATTATATGGACATCAAAATTCGAGGAAATGCAAAATTCTCCGATGTATAATTCAATAACAGTTATCGCCCAATGAAAAATGGAAAATTGGATTAAACTTGGAGTCAATAATAGGTTCGGGTGGAATACTCTTCTTTATTTCCAACAAACTCAGTTGATTCAAATTATGATAATTTGGATTTTTATCGGGTATTTTCAGATAAGATAGTTTGATCGAGTCCAAATTGCATATTCACTTGCTTTGTTATAATATGAATACTTTCGCGAACTTTTGATATATTTAGTACGAAATGACGGTGACGTCATTTCTCGAAAGTAATCATTCACCTTGTATATTAGATTATTATTCTGAAATACGGTAAATTGAAATGAACAATCGATTCAGGATTATTCTTTAAAATGTTCTGTTCAGCTAGAAATGAATTTGTTCCATACTTAACGGATTTAGTGTGTAAATAGTCGATGAAAGCATGCATACAAAAATTCAAACCTCCAGCTTGTTCACAAGGAAAAAACCTCGTGTTCTCTTGATTCTAAAATGGGTAAATTGTGTCCAAAAACAGCAAAAACTAATTTTTCATATTATTCTTGATGTTTACGTATATGCGTCCAGTCGATTGACGTCAATAAATTATTTTTAGATTCCTCAGACCTGTGGCTGTCCAAAAATATCCCATGTATATAATGCTGTTTTCAATAATGTGCCTATTCAAATTGAAGGCACGGATTTTGAAGAATTGTTGGAGGGAATAGTATTATGTGCTTTTGATTTTCTATCCCAAACCAGGTAATTTCACAACTATCAATTCTGACGAATATTCATATTTTCCATCAGTGGTGAGGCCAAAATTATTGTATAAATTACTTCAGCTACATTTGATTCGCAAGTATTCCAATAAGAATCATATTAAATTCCCATTTTCAAGTTAGATCCACCATAAAAATTCGAAAAAAGAAAAACAAATTCTATCGAGTTTCAGACTATCCGCCTTCCAAGGCGGATTACAACGAAAAAAAGTCGGATCAAGTATTTTTTTGTCCTATGATTTCCGTAGTTAAGGACTCCTCTAAGTTTTAAACCTAGTCACAAGCTAAAAAACAACTTTTTTATTTCTGAAAAAAAATGAAGTACAAACTACTGAAAACTGAAGTTCTAGCTTTCAATCTGAAAATTATTTATTGTCGTCAACCTGTATAATTCGCATTCAATACGTCATTGCAAATTTGACTATCCCAAGATTCATTGGTTTCATTCTATCCATTTATGAAAAACTTTTCTATTCGTAGCAACTGCAGTTGAAACCAAAAGAAAGTGTAGATGAATATTGATATATTACCAAGAGTTTGAATGGCTTAGTAGGTAATCAAAGAACTGACAATGCGCTTGGGCGTCCCGAATGTTGCTTTAATGAAAAAAAATATTCAGCTTCTTGGAATTACTGCGAGTTGCCCAAAAGGCCTTGAAAGAACTTTAGTTTTCAGTAGGATGTACTCAAACATTTATTCTCGATTTGGAAAAACAAAAATTTGTTTTTTTTGACTGAGTTGACAAAAAATTGCAGAATCCTAAGCTACAAAAGCCATAGA
>CM024239.1:91214547-91274612 GCA_013421045.1 Propylea japonica
ACATTAGAATTTTTTTATATAACGATATACTTTTCTATGGTTGTATTTACCTAACTTCCACGAATTTTTCGCGTACTTCTTTGAATTTGCATTGAAAATTTTACTGCAAATTTCAGCTCGATTGAATCGACATTATTCGAAAAAGGTCATAATTTGGAAAAAAATCAATTCTATAATTCTGATGATGCGATCCTCTTGAAATTTTTTATTAACATTCAGAATATCAATCTTCATTCACAAAATAAATTTCTCTCGAATCAGATATCTTACTATGGAAGTGAAAGGATTCTTCGTTCCAATATTCCAATTAAATTTTTTATACTTCTCTTAAAACTATGGCCACAAAGTTTTGCATAGGGCTTATTATGAGTATCTGGCTGAAGAATTACATTTCGATTGGTTTCCTTTTGTCTGAGATATTGAGGAAGATAATGATTAATTGTCTTTGGCAACGGTGTACTAGAGATGATTTTTGAAATTGTCCCTATGTATATAAATGGTATAAAGTGAGTTTATAAAATAAAAAAAGTTTATATAAATATAAAAATCCGTACCAATCTCACTCCCTTACCTTTTCTTCCAATCGATTCAGAAAATTTTAAATAATTTAAGAAAGAAGAGATTCCAAATGCAAGGTATGAAATAGGTAAACAGATACTAGTATTTCGCATTCCTTTACGAGGTTCATCAGTATATGCAAATTGTTTTTTTGAGAATTTGCTTTTATCATTTCGATTTTTCCCCCATTATCTATGAAATATGATTGAAAAAAACTGAAGAACATATATTCCTTTATTTCCTTTTCGTTACAGATCCATATACTTTGGAGTATGATTTACTTCTTTGCAAATGCGACATTCGCAAACATCTTGGTTAGTTGTTTAGTGTCCAGTAATTTAATTGCATTTAAAACTACATCTATGTACATCTAATTCATTTGTTTGAAATGCAATCTGTAAAAGTAAAGAAAGAAAATAATGATTATTGACCTGAATGAAATGACGTCATTTCGTTCACAATCATATCAGTATTCGGAATGATAATTACGACTTCTTCACACAAGGAAAGCTATTTATATTTTCGAGAGAGCTTTGTAGTAGAAATAAACAGATTTCATTCAACCCTTCAAAATTAGGACAAACGAATTCAGGTTGTGGCAAAATTAATTTTCAGTGAAACGTAGATCCAAAGTGCAAGTTCAATCCAATTAATGATTGTTTGAGTATCTCACATTGATAATTTTTATGTTTTTCATCATTGGTAAATTCGGCAGACCGAATACTTTCAAGAGATTATTATCATGAGATAAACAATTTATTACCTCCGTTTTTGCAACAGTCAAATATATATTCATGTTCACAATTATAAACTATGTTATGATGATAATTTGCCATGAAGTGATTGTTTTAAATAATGCTAATCAGCAAAAGTAATCCTGAGACCTAAGGTATTAATCGATCGTATTCTATGTTCAAACCACATATTAAAATCCGTATTTTCACATTGTTCTCACTAAAACTCCTTTGAGAATACGTACCATAATTTTAATTGAAAAAAAACCATTTTGGTCCAATTATTTTCTGACCTCGAATGAAAGCGATAAAGCTATTTGGCAAGCGAGTGGAACTCAGGTAATATTCAAAACAAAGATTTAATAACTGATCCCTCCATTAAAGTTCCTGGATTTGATCTTCCAAGGAAAATTTGTACTGTTCTCAATCGTATAAGAACAGGTCATGGCCGTTGTAATAGCATGCTTTTCAAGTGGAATTCAGTTGAGAGTCCTAGTTGCGAATGCGGAGACGCAGAGGAGACTATAGAACACCTGATAAATAATTTTCCAATATTTAAATTTCAGGATGGTTTAAGGGCTATACATGAAGTAACAGAGTCGTTTTTAAATTGGGTGGTAAATTTCAAATCGATTTAATAGAGTTTCAATAGTTTGATTTTTCTATTACTTTTTTCTGCTTCGATTTTTTTTTCTGTTTCAGATTCATTCAGTATTCCAAGGCATCTGGGAGAGAGTTTATCGGTTGGAATAAATAAAGAAGAAATCCTTCAATATTTCGAATAGTTTTTTTAAGTGTTATTTTTGTTGGAACGGCGAGACAGGGTTTTTTTTGTACTGAGGTTTTTTCCCTGAGCTCTGGTATCATACGAAAAAATAGTATGGTACCCCGTTTTTGCACTAACCTCAGTTAGGGATTTTAATTTTTGTTTTATGTATTGTATTATGTTAGCTCTCAATTTCAAAAGAATATATATAATTGAAAATATTGACACCTATGTATCATGATTCACACACCTTGATAAATATCATGTGGATTATAATTCAATAGAAGTAAATGATACTAATAACTTGCAAATAGATGCTCCGTCGTAATTACCTTGGATATGACTTCAGTTCAGTTCATGCTTTTCTATTTTTATTCTTGTCTCTGAAACTCAATTATAATGGGTGAGGTCAGGTATGACAGGTGTAAGATCCATTATATACAATAGATTGGTCTCTAATATGTGAGAACATTTTCTCTCCTCTTTTTCAAGGCTTTAGACAATTAGCATACAAAGAACATGTTTGAACTAGAACTTTGTAGAGGTAAGTTGTTGTGATTTTGATCTACATGTGCGTTGCACCTATTCAGAATGTATGCTTGTATGCTGATTGTCTAAAACTTTTTATTTACAGCCACGAAAAAGAAAGTGAAAGTTTCTTAGAAACGTTTGAAAAGTTTTTGCACCATGCACTAATCAATTTTCCATGTTCCCGACAATCATTTCATTAATTTCTGTATTCATTTTCATTCCTGATTTTATGTTCCGTTATCTAGAATCAACATAGGAGACATCGAACGTTGAACAAGTTTAAATACACACCAATCACACAATGATAATGCAAATCCATTTATATACTTCCTTCCGCTGTACACAAATTTCTAATATAAAGTCATCAAAACTCTACTACAGCGCTTAATGAAAATATTACAGGGTTTACGGTACAACCATTCAAATATTCATGCTCGGGAGTAATAGAACCCTCGGGTTATTAACTATTAGTAATTATGAAAAGCTCGTAAATTTCGTTGAACCGATTATTCAGAATTTATATTACCTCCTGGTATTATAATATATTCAACAACGTCAGAATAAACTTTCAGGATGACCATTTATAAGGTGTAATTAATTTCGACTGCAATTTTTTCGCGCTGTTCAGTACAATGAATAACTAATGCAATAGGCAACAGCATTATGCAGGAATATTAATTGCCCTTTGTAGTGGAGTTTTATATAAACTGGTCAGTATTTTTTGGATTGGATCCAATTCAGAAATGTGGTTTCGATTCACAAATCGGCCGAGCAGATGGCTTGATTGCTTGAAATACTATGAAGGACAAGTCTTTCTTTCACGTCCACCATCTGCATCAAATACGGAAATTAACATTGGTAACATACGACATTCAATGCACCAGGGAGAGAATTTTGCGTCCCAGAAGAACCGTGATATGTTCGGAAGATTTACGTGTTACGTTTCTGACGGAAAGAATGGTTCGGTGCGAATAATGATGCTGTCTTTCTCCTCCATTGAGTAACACGGGCAGTCTGACACCTTGAATATCCAATGGTTCAATGCGCCAAACGGCCCATAATACTCGATTCGGGTACTTCAGATTGACTACCATGCTCGAATTAGGCAATTTTGTTCGCATTTGACATTCTTCCGAATATAAAACTATCCAACGGGACGGCAAAATTCTCTCTCTGACGCAGTGAATGTAGTATGTTTTCAATGTGAATTTCCATACCGATATATAATATACTGTACAGGGTGTTCCAAATCCGATGATCACTGAGAGCATCTCGAGAACCATAAGGGTTACAGAAAAAATGTTCAAGGAATCCCGATCTTATTTTTTCAAAATAATCAATTGCCAGCAAACAGATCCCAGATATCTGAATTGGTTTTCGAGTTACAGAGCGTTTCTGAAAAATTGCTGTTTCAAATATTTTGCTATTTCTCAATTTCTGTTTTTTATATCGCGAAAATTCCAAAAGTTTTCTTTTGTCATTTCTATTGCCTATATGCTGCTTCTATCTTATCCGAAAAATTAAAAAAGTTATGTTTTTCAATGGGACACCCTATGTTTTTCAATTCAGATATCTGGGATCTGTTTGCTGGCAATTAATTATTTTGAAAAAAGAGATAGAGTCCTTGAAAATTTTTCTCTAAACACTTATGGTTCTCGAGATACTCTCAGTGATCATCGAATTTGAGACACCCTGTACGTGTGGATGTCACTGAACTCCTGCTAAACTGCTGGACCGATTTGAATGATTTCTTTTGTATTTGTTTGGGTGGGGCTGTGGATGGGTTAGATTCACAAATCAGCCCGGCAGATGGTGCTGCAATGGGTACATAGGTTGTTTACCTAAATAAAACACGTTTGTGCATGCTTGAAATATCCTGCATATCATGCAGAGTAAAAAGTAAACCTAGAGCTGCCTTCGCGCATTTTTGTGATCCAGCCAAGTTGAATCTGTTTATGAACGCGAACAATATTCTGGCGTTGTGAACTCGTGCCGTATGTTTATTTCGTATTGGGATAATTGGTCTACCGCTCCCCTACCCTGATACTATAGGCTTGCGTCCGTTACATACAATTCTGTCAGTTTGGGAACATCGTATGTTAGTGTTTAGTTCCTGGATGCGATATGTTTACATTTTCATTTCGAATTGACGTTCATAAACTGAATTACTTTAGGATTTAGTGACAATTTATTGTTGCTTAAGGCTATTCCGGTAATTATAGCTAAGGCAAATTACGAAAATGTTGTATTATATTCAGGAATTGAAGAAATGAAAATCTCACTTATTGTTTACTTCATCCCAGTGCGGCAGTGAAATGCTTACCATCTCAATCTAATGCTTACTTGATTACAAAGCAGTAAGTAAAGGTTTTTCCAATAAGAGGTGTTATTTTGATATTCAAAGAAAAATGCCATTTTTCGATGTAAATGATCGGATGTTTATTCCATTTTAAAGAAGAAGCTATGCCGTTAATAGCGGAAAATTACATCAGGCAAATGACCACTACGACCACGCTTACAGGACCATATCCTTTTAATGAAATTTTTCAAAAACGAAATCGCAAAGTGGCTGCCCTATGACCTCGATAGCCTTACGAATTCCATCTTTGAGGTCTTGACTCGACGCTGGGCTATTGGTGTAGACCTTCTTTTTCATGTGACCCCAAAAGAAGAAGTCGCAATTGTGACCACCTCTTCGAGAGACAACACGGACCGGATCATTTTCATGCATTTCAACGACCCAATCAGCAAAGACACGACGTTGTTGATGATCGGCCGGCTTGAGTTCTTGTGTTAACTGAACTTTATAAGCCTTAAGACCCAAATCTTTATGCAAAATACGGTGTAATGACATTTGTGAAATGCTTAATTTCAAAGAACAACGAGGAATGGACAAACCTGGGTTTTCTTCAACACTTCCGGCTACAACAGCAATATTCTCGGCTGTTCTTGAGCGACGTGCACGAGTTTTATTTTCCAAATCACTAACTTGTCCCAACAGCTCGAATTTTTCCACCAATTTATTTATTGCGGCCCGACAAGGTGCATCACGACGACCCAAAAATGTTCGAGTTTTACGAACGTTTTTGAAGCTTGTATCTTTCCATTTCTATTAATGGCGTAGTTTCCACTTGTCAAATGTCAAAAAATTACAGCTTCAAAAGTGACATCTACCGAAATAGCGGGCTATTCAAAATAACACCTCTTATTGGAAAACCCTTTACTATTCACGCGTAGGCGCATTTCTATATTTATTTCTTACTCTGAGGGTCTGCTAGTTAGGTGTATAATACGGTTTATATTCAAATTTTGGGGTGTTGCATTCTGAATATTTGGGAAACCAACAGGTTTCACTAATTTTGTCTGAGTTAAGAAGAAATTCCAAAATGTTCCAGCTTCACTCATTTTTTCCACTATAAAAGCACAACATTATTGTTCGTTTTCGCGATCATAATTTACGGCAAAATTCAGTCTTCAGTAAAACAGGCCTTTTCGGTGGGTTCCAATAAAAATACGATTTACGAATCAATCATTCGGATGTATCCCGCACATGTTTACGTATTGAAATTGCGAACCGTATCGTTGAGAAAAACAAATTGAAATTGGGTGGGCAGCATGGTTGCCGTGAATATTTGGCTCGTTGATGGAGGGCCTGTTTGTAATTTGAGTATTCGTGTCAAACAGGACTCGCCAACGGTTGAGAAAACATTTTAATTGGTTACTGTCAACTTGATATCCCTTCGATGAGCGACAAAGAATGTAAACATCAAAGGCTGAAACTGAATTTCGACAGAATTTTTTGAGTTCTTGACATCAACTTATCTGTTGCATTCATATTTTATGGAATGAAAACATTAATGAAAACCTCACCAGCATTCTTATCACAGAAACATGGAAATATCCATCGCATAATATTTCTCTTTTATACGAAAAGTCATGGCAATCTTAGATACATATTAGACATTTATTTATCAGAATATATTTGAGTCTAGTGTTTAAGTATATTTCTTCAATCAGTACCTTTTTTGAGCGCTCGTTCTAAACACCAGTGCTATATCGTTTTGCCCAAATGTCTGTAATTTTCTAATTTTGAGCCGAAAATGGTATCAAACGATAGGGTTCGACTCCCTGATGAAGAATCCGTAGTCAAATTCAATCATGTCCGTAGAGTCGTCCGTCCAGCCGTTAGCAAAATAACTTTCGAAGGGATTGTCCTAGAGACTTGAAATTTTCAGGGTAAGTTCAGTTCACAAATGCCGCGGTTAAGTTCGTCAACCAGCCAAATCGTACAGGTTTTTTCATAAATATGGCCATTCAAAATTTTTTGTTCCTCAATATCTCAGACAAAACTAAACCAATTGAAATGAAATTTAGTTTCAACAGAACCATGGATAATTCAATCGGACTATTGAAAAGAAAAATTTCATATTTCCATAACAATATATCCTATTCAAGTGAAATTTATTTCGTAAAAAATTCGATTAACTAAATGTTCATGCAAAATTTCAAGAGGATTGCTTTATCAGAATCATAGAATTTAGTTTTTTCCATTATTGATTTTTTACATATTTCATTTTTTGATTAATTTCCAGATAATCTCAAGTCCTATACAAAATTTTTAGCTAATTGCATTATTGCTAGCAGCTGCTCAGGACTTCTGAAATTTTTTCAACATCAAATTAATAATGATTGTGTGACTGAATGAATTCTGGAATATATTTATTCAGCATTGTTCAGTATTTTATTTGCGAATTTTTCGTTTTATTCATAAGTAGGAAAGTAGTATTCCCATTCTGTAATTGGCTCCTTTCGTTGAAATTAATAATGTCAATAAAAAATTCAGAATTTCCAAGAACAATATTCATAAACGAACGAAATATACAGAATTCCATACCATACTGAGAATTTTGAATCTTTAATAATAATTTTAAATTTTTAAATCAAGTAATCGTAGTGGTAAGTAAATACAGACGCCCTGAAAGAATCATTTGAAAACAATAAATGGAATTTCTTTGTACACTATTACTCTTTTTTTCTTTTACTGTTTCACATTGACCTAGTCAATGTGAAATCGACCTAGTCAATGTGAATCGAACTTTCCAAATGTTACGCAGGTTTATTTTTTTCGATTTTCAAAAAGTGTTCATTATATTTTAGATAGACATTTTCAAACATCCGAATAACACGGAGATAAAACTTCCATATAGTTTCACTCTACTTGACCTTCTCTATAGTTCGTGTGTAATTTTCGTGATGTCAAAACCTTCTGAAACTACGGCATAACAGTCATAAGGCGATCGAAAAAAACTAGCAATGGACAGATTTCAAGTTGACTTTTAGGAGATAGAAGACTCGTCGGCAGAATAATAAGGAGAAGTAAATAAGAAAAACAGCCAACCACATAATGTCTTCCTTCCTAGAGTAGAATCTCCGCTATCCTCACCAGATCTAACGCCATAAATTCATCCAATAAGTCACGTTTCACATTCAAAAAAAAAAACAAAAGTATAACGAATATCTCTTTCGGGAACGCGCACCAATCCGACGATGCTCCCGTGTACATCCCGGGCTGAGTGCGGAAGGGAAGTTTGATGACCTCAGCAACTCTGGCCCGTTGCCATATAGGGGGTTAAAAAACGTTATCGGAAGATGTGTATGATACTGGCTTCTTCATTTCACGCCAAGGAGATACGAGAAAGTCGATGCTGATGGTGGTTCTGCAATATGAGTGACTGTTTATGTATGCTCTTATGCAATTGCAATAACGTCCCATGAATTTTTGATGTGTTACGAGAGATGCAATATTTTCATGAAGGATCTTGGTTGGAACCTCATGGCTTAACCGATGTTCATAAGGAAATGGCAAAACTAGACGACTTCAGAAGGCAAAATGTGTAACCATTACAATTTACTCAAGCGATTTTAGTACCCTCACCTTTGTATAATATATGAAGCCAAGAATCATATTTACAGACTCTCATTTCTAGATATTGATGAAAAAAATGAGCCCAAAGATCTACCGTTTAATACAGATCCATATTTTCCGAATATATCCATAAAATCGATAGATTAGACGCAGATTTACCATTTTATTAGAATCAATATCATTCGGGTAGATCAATAGAAACGGTAGATCAGATGAAATAGATCGGTTGCACCTGTCTTTAAATCAATGGTAGATCTTTTATTGGTCGGCTCATTGTTGTCATCAACATGATAGAACATGATAGAAATCATGAAAACAATGGTATTCAATCTTCGACAAAAAATGTTCGCTTCAGTCAAATGAAAGCTTCAAGAACTGATTTCAATTAAATTTTCACATTAACTCAGAAGCACATAGTGCACAATCGAAATGAAATAACATATTATTTTCTTTGAATGTTTGCAACGCTTGAATTAAATCATAAAACACTAAGGGGAGATTTTCCAGCTCAGTTTTAGAAGAAAAGTTCATATGAAGATGAAGATAATACGAGAGGCCAAAGTTCAAGAAAAATGAAGAACAGAAAGAAATTTTTTGACGAATTTCATTTTATGTTTCAAATTGACACCTCCAATTGTTGTTTTCTGTAAGAATAAATGACGACGGAAATTAACTGAAAGATGAGGGTGATCGAAATGACCGCCATTAGCCATAATGCAAAATTTTCAATAGCTAAGTGTGTTTTTTCCTGAAAACGGTTAGAGATATCAAATACGAGAAGGACATAAAATTTCTAAAAAACTTTATATCCTCCCAAAATATATTTCAATCGATATCTGACAAAAATTTGTCAAGAACTAACTAGGATTTACAATTGTGCACTAAGCTACCCCCAAATTCAATGCCTCTGACATTTTTTAATCTTTCTCAATTTTTACTAAGCACTTTGAATGGGTTTTGTGTAGACTAAATTCGAATTCAATGAAATAATCAATTTGAAAATGAAAAAAATTCTCTTGGATTCGTACCTCGGTAACGAAGAAGTTCAGCACCCATGTTTATATGAACTTGCGATTGATGACGTTATTTAGAAATACCCTATATATTGAGACCGCGAATTTCTTGCTTTATGCGCATTGAGTAGTTTGTTTCGAAACAATTTTTGAGATTGTAAGATAAACGAAACAAGTTGCAGTTGGGCCTCGTTTCATAGAAGGCACTGTTTGTTCTTAGGGATTCGTGGGGGGTATTCCTTCAGAGTTTGAGCGGCGGCGGTTCAGCGAAGTCCTTCGTTTCACGCCCGGTTTCCATTAACTCACCGTAATGAGGGACCCTAACAGATCCAATTTCCGTGCCATATTTCATTAAATTTTCCATTTGCACAGATACCAAAGGAACACCACATACGGCTCCTGTTGTGGAAAATTCAATTTTGACGAACAAATAACAAACACAACGGGTGTTCCGCTCCGGGACGATATTCCCGCAGGTGTTTTCCATATTTTCCGCTGCGAAAGATTCTGATTTGAGCGTGCAAGAAGAGGAAACTATGAAATAATTTACGTCCCGTCTGGAATGGCGAATTCGCGGCATGTTTACCTGCTCGAAGGGTTCAATTATGCCTGAAAATGCATAATGTTATTCCTTTAATCTCTGTGCCTACTGCTGGAAATATGGGTATCCAGCTGCTCTGGCGGAATCTGACGGAATTTTTCTGTGTGGAAAATTGTCTTTCCCAATAATTCAGGTTGAATAATGGGTTCCGCAAATTCTTTGGAGGTACTTTATTAATTTATATGAAGGGACGGTTTCACTACAACGAGCAATATAATGAGGATATCAATATGGAAAATTTTTATAGGTGAATATTTTAAATTTGAACGGCATCAAGGAATACGGAGGCTTTTGAAATTCAAAAGTAATGAAGCTCGAGAAGTGATTTCGTTCACTTGATTGATTTTCATTTTCCTTTATGAAATTTATAGAAATTACATTCACTTATGCCGGAAAATGTATAATGTTATTCCTTTAATCTCTGTGCCTACTGCTGGAAATATGAGTATCCAGCTGTTCTGGCAGAATTTGACGGAATTTTTCTGTGTGGAAAATCTTTTACGAATAATTCAGGTTGAATAATGGGTTCGGCAAATTCTCTGGATGTACTATATTATTTATATAGTTAAGGAACCGACACCTACTAGGAATGCAACGGCGAGGAGGCATCTTCCTGGAATAGACGCTATTGTGCAAAAGTGCAATTCTTCAGAAACAATTACTTTCTAGATCTTTATGAACAATTGATTCAGTTACGAATTAGACTTCTGACAGTCACTTTGATTTGTAATTCACCTTTCCAAACTTAATCTGTATAGGATTAATAATTCTTTATCCCTAGTGTTGCAATTGTTAATCCGAATTAGAAATAAATTCTTCTTAAAAATCAGACTTTAAGTGCGGAAACATAATTATATGAAGGGAAGGATTCACTACAACGAGCAATATAATATGGATAGTAATATGGAAACTGTTTCAAAGGTAAATATTTGAAACTTAAACGGTATCAAAAAATACGACGGCTTCTGAAATTCAAAAGTTTCAAAGTTATGAACTTCGAAAAGTGAACGAAATGATTGGTTTTCATTGGCCTTCATGAAATTCGCAGAAATTACATTCACTTATGCCGGAAATGCATAATGTTATTCCTTCAATCTCTGTGCCTTCTGCTGAAAATATTGGTATCCAGCTGCTCTGGCGGAATTTGAAGAAATTTTTTTTGTGGAAAATTGTCTTTCCCAATAATTCAACTTTAATAAAGGGTTCGTCAAATTCCTCTGGGGGTACTATATTAATTTAAGCAAAATTTCGTGAAGATCCTCAAAATATATTTTAAGAATACAAAAAAATATGGAATACATAGGAGAAAACCCGGATAGATGCTCCAGTGGGATAGATGCCCCAGTGGAATAGATGACCAATTTTCAAAATACCTAACTTCTAAAACACGTTACAAAAATTGGTAGGAGCCGCAGTCACCGTGGACCTCAGTCTTGTTCGGATTATTGTAAAGTGAGGTCGTTTTTCGCTAGTGTGTGCGATCATCTCCGCATCGGACTCCACAAACACACGCCAAAGTTTTTGACGTAAGTACGAGTATTTGACGCTGTATAACTTTTGAAGTATTAAAAACTTCCTTTATAATTTTTATTACTTCAATACAGTGGTTCATTGAGTGATGAGATGGATAAAAATTCCGAGAAAATCAACTAAATATACCGAAACTCTGAATTTTCATCGGGAAATTCATGTTCTCAGCTGATTTTCGATTCATTATGTTATTTTTATTTCAAATAAGTTATATGATTATTTTTTTGAGACTAAATATTTTATTAATTTATGATAAATGTCTGAAATAGTGATTAATAATATGAAGAAATTATCTTTTCGTTAAATATATGTTTCTGAAATTCAATTAGGCTGTTCAATATAATATTGGTTTAATATCATAACAATTACCCCTGAAAGACTAAATAACAATGCACAATATTGTTTGTTGTTATTGTTGACCCATGTTTCCCGGAAAAACTTGCAGTTTCAGGCGCAGAAAACTGCATTGGAGTTAGTTGTGTTTTTTAGTTCACATAGTATGGAGGGCGTCTTTCCTTCTCAGTATTTTCATGGTGGGGCAACTATCCATACCAGTAGGCATCTATCCCCAAAAAAGGGTTCCACAAGAATCGAATTTTCGTGTAATTGGGGGTTGCTATGTTATAGAAAAGTTTCAGTATTTCAAGTCAAATAATGGTACTAACTACATTTATAGTAGTTATTCAGATGAAATCAATATTTTCGAAAATATGAGGCTATTTCAAAAAGTGGGGAATCTATCTGGGTACATCAGAAACTGTTCGATATAAATCGCTGAATGGAACGAAAATTAAAATCGAGAATGTATTCATAATTTACGTAGAATTGTTAGATTTATCGGGAAAATGAGTACAAATCGATCGGATAAATCTGACTCAGTGACGATGTTACACGAAGTTCATATCATTAGCAACATCATGAAAAATTTATTCACATATACGTATCCTAAGAGCTACAGGTTTCCTATTATGCGTGTATTAGTTACGGTCCAAATTTCCAACCTACTTCGATTGGCGGCCAATTATAATATATAAAATGACATTGAGAAGAAACGAGTTCTAATCTCGAAATTTTCAAGATAATATGTTTAAGTTCCATTGAAAAAATTGAATTCATGAAACAATAGAATTCGAACAATAGTTCTATAAGGAAATCAAAATGGATGTGCGTTTTCTTAATATGAACAATAGCGTGAAAGCTTCACGTTGTCACAATCCTAAACTTTTGGCTGAGGCCTGTATTTGTGTGTTTCTGCTCTTTGATTTGTAGTAAAAAAAAAGATTTAAGTGGCACAATAAGGTTCCACGTGAGTGCTTTTCTCGACTTACTCTTTTCTTATTTCATCACGTAAAAACATAAGCACTCAACTATATGGAATTAACTATATAATACCTTTCCATAATAGTTTTAATAACTCATATCTCGTCCTAAACGGCATTCCGAGATGCGGAAAAGCATGGCCGTTGGATTTCAGAGCAGCTCTGGCTATCGGTTTATCCGCCAAATTTATGGAACGCCATCTTCGAGTATACTTCCAAAGCTGTTGTGAAAAATGCCGGCATTATTATCAGTCCTGCTTAGTGGGGCCGAGCTGGGGCTGTCGTCCAAATCCAGCCTTATTAAAGATAGGTCCTTTATCTACATGTCACCATTATACGGGATTAGGAACGGGTCATTAATATTCGGCGGTTGGTATCTCTGTCGATCGCAAGGTGCATCACTGAAAGGTTCTGAGGTTTCCCGACTACAAGTGTAAACCGCGGTTAGTTATGGATGACACGTTCTTGAGTACTCATGAAGAGGGGAAAATATTCGTTCATTTTTCACGATAATGGCACAGGAAATCTGTGTTATATCGATTGGAAGATTTTTATCGTCCTTTGAATATATGAAGTGATATACAGTTTTGGAAATTCACATCGGAAAGATACGATATGCAATGCATCAGGCAACAAATTTTGCAGGCAAGTTGAGCAGATGTATATTCGAAAGTTGCACGTGCTGTAACTGGCTGAATCCAGCTGTCTTATTGCAATAATGTAGTTTTGTCTCGCGCTTATCGTTGGGAGGGGCCTTATTCAGACATTATGGTAGGCAACCGCAAGTACTAAAATCAAGTATCACGGACAGCCTGACACATAATTCGATGCGCGTACTGCAGGTTCCCTACCATAATGCCACTTCCAACGTTAAGAAAGTGACAACACTACATTATTACAATAAGAGAATTGCATTCAGTCAGGCAGAGCATGTGAAACTTTCAAATATACATCTGCTCAACTTGCCTGCAACATTATCTGTCTGATGCATTGTATATCGTATCTTTCCGATGTGAATTTTCAAACCTGCATATTACTTCATAATATTTTCAAAGGACGATAGAAATCTTACGAAATGAATAAATATTTTTCCCCTTTCATGAGTGCTCCTATCAAAAACGTGTCATCCTTAACTAACCGCGGTTTACACTTTTAGTCAGGAATCCTCAGAACTGTTCAGTGATGGACCTTGCGATCGACAGAGATACCAACCGTCGAATATTAATGACTCTTTCCCAAACCCGCATAATGGTGACATGTAGATATAGAACCTTCCCTTTCTCTATCTGATGTATTGTATATCGTATCTTTCCGAGGAGAATCTCCAATCCTGTATATTTCTTCGCACTGAAAAAATTATTGGTTTCGATTTTGGTAGATTAAATTTTCTTGTTGTGGGTTGTTAGATATTCTTTCGATAATTTGCATAGTTTGTCTTTTTTTACGTGAGGAATATACTCACATATATTTCCTTTATTGGTTCACACAGTTGATATTTTTGAGTAATTAGGTGTACAGTATTTATACTTTATGTATCTGCATAAATTCAGTTATTATAATTTGTACGGAGAAGATAATATTAATACAATTTTGAAGGTAATTGCAATGGCGTCAAATGCATCTAATGTATAAGTTCTTGTTGATAATATACTTTCGGTTGAACCGGAAATATTGCTAGTTTGGAGAAACAAGTTTTTGTAGTTCAAACTAGAAAGCCAATATTTCATTATTCTACTTTCCTTAGCATCTGAATAAATAATCGAAAATATAGACTTTTAGAAAAAGAAATTCATTTCGTACATAGGTGCCAAAATTTATGAATACTTGTGTACATTCTGAGAATATGAAACGAGATCCTTGTATATAGATAGAACAATCCTATATCGAGAAATGATTAATTTGAAAAGGGTTGATAATATGTATTACAAATGATGTTATTTTAAGAAAACTGATCATAAAATTTGAGAAGTTTTTATTATCAACTGAAATATAAGTTATCAAGCCACCTTAATGAATGAATAGATGAGTTAAAAATCAGTTCATTACGTTGATATCCGCTCGACATGATGAATATAAATAATTTCTCGGCATTTCCTATAATTGCTTTTGGATACCCATAGGAGTTCCTTTATTTGTGTCACAGACTACTGTCCTTCCCGCCAAATCCGATCGTACTTTATTCCGTTTAGAAAACTGTTTCATTATTCTACTACAAATTGTTTTGTCGTCCCTCCCTTTCTTGGAATGGATTCTTCGGATTTTGCGTCTCCGTTCGAACTTAATTTGTAAGCTTTTATGTTTTGACTTTTGGAAACCTTTGTTTAGAGTTGAGTGGCTGGAATGTTTCATTTCTGCTATGGGTATTCCGGAAATTTCCTTTTCGAGTTCCATTCTCTTTCAAGTTATTCGTGAAAAGATGAACTTTATGGAAAGATCGAGAGAAATTCATTCTTTTTATTATTCGAGTATCTGAGCAGGTTTCTGAAACAGACTGAATATTTCGAGAAGGATTGTTTGGAGATTATCAAACTTTCGGAATATTTTTTGTGGTTCTTTACGGACGAAGTTGTTGGATGGAAATAGGATTTCATAACCATTCCTCGAAGAGATGATAAATTAGAAGATTGCAGTTTCAATCCACATGTTTCTTCCTTAAAAGCGCTGCCTCCAAAAGGTGATTATTGATCAGGTATATACAGGGTTGGAATAAAGTATACAACCAAGCATTTTCTGGGTACAATTGCGCAAAATACATCTGATGAACAAATTTTTGTTGATAACAAACTTAACCAGTAATACCACAAATTTTTCAATTGATGTGAAACCTCCTGTATATTTTTGCAAATGTTGGAAGAGCTTAGGATTTGGTGTAAAAACGAGGAGTAACGCACTGTTACTTCTAGAAAAGCTTAACTCATTTACTGCAGAAAATGAGAAAATATTTCAAACAGATATATCAAACGTTCACATTCATCAATAAATATTCTTCGTCTCAACTCCTGCAAGCATGTTGGTCGTCTTCACGTGAGTACAAATAACCCCCAAAAAAATTTAACGGGCAGGTTACTCTATGAATTCTCTATGGCCAATCCATCGATTTGAAAAATTTGCATCTGGTGATGTGAAAAACTCAAAAGAAGTTGGTAAAAGTGCGATAATCATGCGTATACACATTTTTCCCACTAGATCCAGCTTGTACGAATTCGAAACTCCAAGCAAACAATCTAACACGTTCACATGTAGAAATCTTTTTCAATAATGTTTTCTTCGCATTTCGTCTGCTAATATTGAGAAATAAATCTATTACCATTATAATTTCAAAGACATCTGATGAAAATCTTTTCACCTGCCAGAATGCCCACAATCATAGGACGCTGAGAATATCAAACGTAGTCTGTGAAAAATCTTTTGTATCTTCCTCTGATTTCTTTTCCGTGATGTAGCCACATTATTACATTTCGAGGGAACCCTAATCACATTCATCATTCATAAAATTCCCCTGAAGCATTTTAGTTTTCCAGGTCTCCGTTTTTAAGCAACCGACAGCACTCGTCGCTGCCTCGGCGGTCCGGAAGAAAAACCCTCTAATCCCCATTCTCTTACCCGGATGAAGCAATAAAAAATCGGCATAAGAATGAAAACACTTCCATAATGGATGTTCCTAATGTTCCGCTGGGCGGAATAAACTGCAAAAACGGCGGAGCATTTCAAAGAAATTCGCATGCCATATTGCAGATGGGAATGGTTCTTTTGAGGGGATTATGCCGGCGTCCTGGTCGAGGAATTTTAACAGTCTTAATCCTATAACCGAAATGAAAGAATCGAGAGTTCCGCTCCCGGCGACTGCTCCTGGAAAATGCGGCAAATTGCATCTTTATTACATTTTCTTATGGGGTATGAGAGCTACGGAGATTTCCGGAAACATCTAAATAGTTTTTAATCTTCTGAGTGGCTCCTGCTTCCATAGATATTAGCCAATTAATTCGACAGTCAGAGCACGAATATAATTATTACCATCTTCAATTCCGTATTTCCGCCAGTTTGTTGGTCCTCATTGATGCCGTAAGGTGGTACTAAAAGGTTTCTGATGAGAACGATAAAATGAGATGTCCATGAAAATTCGCTTGAAATGATTTATTTTTGATTTTTGTGTTGATTAATTTGTTCAGTTTACTTCTTGATGATTCTTTGATTCGATCTGAACGGATTTCCACGTCCGACTAACTGACCAAATTTTCTGATCCAACTTAGAACTAGAGAAGAAACTCAGAAGATAAATAAGCACGAAGGAGAATATTTACGAAATTTAATTCAGACAAGGTTTTCATGAAGTTTGGTGAAATACAGTATTAGTTTATCGACAAATGATACTCTTACCCAAGCGCATCCATTTTGATGATGGCTATAAAAAAATATTTATTTCTTCGGTCCCTTCTCAATATGGTTTTCTTATTCATCATTTTAGCATGTTAATCAAGGTTTCTTTCACTTGAAGTAGTTTTAACGCTTTCAGATACGCAACTTCGTATAGGGTGATTCACACTTTTATTCAGATTATGGTTCATTGAAATTCAGCTGGGACATCACACAAGAATCTTCTGTATGGCTAATTGCGAACTGTTTAGAGACGAATACAATAAATCGTTTATATTTTACATAATAAAACAACGTTCAAGAATGACCATACAAATTCAATGAATTCATGCTAATTGTGTTTTGAAAATCCCATTCAAAGTAACAAGTTTTTTTAACGAATTCAATATAATAATTACTTCATGGGAAAGAGAATGAATAAATAAAATTGACGAAATTAAACGAAAAGTACAAATAATTAAAGAATGTATTACCGATCATACAAAGCTTCACGTCAACAGGAGATATCATATTTTCTCAACAAATTTCTTTTCAGAGAAATCTAAAAGAAATCAAAACAATCTACAAAATCAAATTGTTATTAACAGATATTGTCTTTTCCAGGGGTGCGTGAAACCTCGGAACTTAAAGCACCAGAGCATGTATGACATTTGACGTATGGGCACATTTTCCGTCAAGCACCTTTTGGAAAATGGTTAAAAATTGGCAATGTTCGGTAGGACTGTTGGTTCAACTATTCATTTTCTTAAGACACTGATCTTGAGTAATATATTTTTTCAAATCATGAAGCTTCATGTTTTCAATGAGTTTTCTCATAAAGTGAGGAAAATCATATTGTTATTGTACTATTCTCGTTAATATTCCAACCATAACTCCTAGTAACGATCCCCATATCAAAACTAAGCTCTATTCAAAACTGAACCCTATAAATCTCTCCTTCGCAAAATCTGACCATTTTCACGGCTATGATCAATATCAAACTATTAATACGGGTATATAAATTTATATACGCACGCTGATTAGCATAAGAATAGACCGTTAAGAACCGGATATTACTGGCCAATAAAACACCCTCCACATTGACCACATAACCGAATGAGATTAAGTAGCCTCCATGGCTGTCATCAACCCCTTCGGCATAGGCAAACTAATCCCCAATAATCAATAAATCGGAGCTTTATGCAAATTTCCATGGCCAATCGTAACGGAAGCGACGAAACGGGAAGTTTATGGCGTTTAAAATATTAAAATTCAATCCGAAACCGAACCGGAGGCCAAAAATGGCCATAAAATATTAACGGTCCGCTCATGTATAATTGATGGAAGCCATAGTTCAATTGTAAAATGCTGAAGTACTCCGCCATCTGCAATGTCAGGACGCGCATAAAATATGAAAAGGATCATTAATTTTTTTTAATGACGAATTGAGGACATAATAAAGCCTCGAAATAAAAAGTTTCGTGAGTTTGCCAGGAATGTCGTTGGTTTTAGGCGACGATAAAGTCGGTGAAGTTTCGTGATAAATATTATTTTATGTCTTCGTAGATTTTCACTGGGGAAAATCTGTAATTAGTTGGGGAGTACAAGTCCTAATTCTCAGCATATGGTAATGAGTATAATGTTTCGGAGACGATGTTCTTGTGAATTGTCACTTGCCGCAGTTCATAAGAGCATGCCACAAAACCGTTGACTAGATTTCGAGCAAGTGAATAATCTTGAAAAACTGAAATATACAACCATTTGTGCTTATTTCCGAAGACAATTGCTGCATTCAGCGAAAGGAACTGTTACCTATTTTCTCATTTTCACTACCTTGAGACAGTTCAAGTCTCGAAAAAAATGTCTATGCACCTTATCACAGAATTACTTCTGGTATCTGTGTTCAAATTGGTTCTACTTAACGATTGCTCTTTGATCCAAGGTGAAAATTGATCATTCGTGTGATTATATCAGTATTGAATAGAATATGAGAAATTATACTGGGGGTCTTCTTTTGAAGTCAACAAAAAATGCCATAAACACATGGTCGAAATGATGACGGTTATTCTTCAATTTAACATTTCTTGATTTCATGAAATATTTCGAGTTTTTCCACTGAAATGATCATTATTATGTTTTCCATGTAGTCTCATCAAATTTGACCACAGTACTTACTAGCAAAGGGCAAAAATTTGCTACAAGATAAGTGAGTCTATGGGCAGAAAAAACTCTTATTGCGGGCATGGTAAGGAGATGAATATCACGATTCTATAATTAAATAAACTTGGCCAATTTTCCAATGATTTTTCCGATGAGATATCAAAAATTATGCACAAGTTTTTTTCCAATAAAAAATAACTCATTTAGTGTACTTTCGAATGACATATCAACATTTGTGCTAGCTGCTCATCCTCCGCCATAATATCATGGCTAGCATGAATTAAATATGCTCTATTTTGAAGCTCTTTGTGATTGAATTTCAATGTAATTATACAAAACAAGCGACGCTTAGAACCATACAAATGAGTCAGTACTATTATTGTGTTGAGATTGTACAAGTCAAGTTGAACTCTGTGAACTCTGCTGCTAGCAAAAAACATAACACAAAAACCAATATCGTTCGAATATAATCGTGACCGGCACCGAGATGAATTTTTGCGAGACTGAACTGCATAAATGTCAGATCAGTCCAAAACGCCTGTGTCCACGCGACTGAAGCTAGACGTCATGCATTATAAACATCCTGATTTACAAACATGTCGTAACATTTCCCTCCGATCTAATCGTCGTACCTTTCCGTAAAAAAATGAGACAAAGTTTGTGGAAGATCTTGCAGAAAAAAGTCATTTGCGAGTGTAGCTACTCGAACGGGCGTTTTTTTTTCGAGTGACGACAAATGTTCCAATGGCGGCGTCAAATAACCAAATATCAACTTGAAACAAAAATAATCATACAAATAAAATGACGCAAATGAGTCACTTCTATTGTGGCTGAGATTTTACAGATCTTTATTTATCACCAAAAGCAACAGATTGAACTTGAAATTAGCTAAGTGTGAACTCCTGGCCTAATTGAACATAAACCAATTTCGTTCGAAATCAAATATAATCGTGACCAGCACATCGACGACTATATTCCGAAACACCGTCCAAATTACTGGAATGTCAGATCAGTCCAGAATGCCTGAATCCAGGCTTCTCACACGCGACTGAAACTAGGCGTCATGCATAATAAACATCCTGATTTACAAACATGTCGTAACTTTTTCCCTCCGATCCAATCGTCGCACCTTTCTGTAAAAAATGAGACAAAGTTTGTGGAACATCTTGCAGAAAAAACTCATTTGCGAGTGTAGCTACTCGAACGGCGTTTCTTGTCTCGTGTGACGACATATGTTCCGATGGCGGCGTCAAATTGCCACCCCGATATGTTACCGTGCTCCATTACACCGTACATTATGAGACTTGGCAGCTACTTTCGCCTACGTGAGTTCGAAAATGACGGCGTGGAGGTGACGCTTATTTTTATGGATGACAGTGAAACATGATGGATCTTGTAGGGTGGAAGGGTTGTGTGATCAATAACTGCAGCTGAATCTAATAACTAGAGAGTTAAGTATGACTTCATAAGAAGGAAGTCTCTGAATATATCTATAGTATATTGGAAAATACTGACGTAAACATTGCTTCTGAAAGTAACAACAAAATTAGGAATTTCGTAGGTAGATTAAAGATTTGGGAAGAAAAGTTGAATTCATGAATGAATATAATCAAACCCATAGCTCTCAGGATATTCATTCTTAATTGATCGTTTCCCAATATTAAACAAAAGTGCAAAAGTTTCGGATTCTACAAGATATATCTAGTAGAATGTAAAACTCCTTGCACGGTAGCCTTGTACTATGTAATCTATCTAACCAATGTTTTATGTGCGTTGATTTGAATATGAATGCTGATTTCTTAGATGTATCAAGTGTATCCAAAATTTTTAGGAAACTAAGAAATAAATACGTTTTTTTCAACACGAATGAACTTGAAAAGGCTTTTGACTCGTATGATGATTAGAACAGACATCTATTCAGAGACTGACATGTGTACATATAATATCAACGTCATAAAACATCCTCACAGAAAGTTTGAAAATATTGTAAATTCCAAAAATATGTTCTACTCATAAATCATTTTTCTTTAATCGTAAAATCTTATTTCTCTGAATCTTAACACGAACATGATTCATCACTAATTCGCATTCAAATAATAAATTTATCACGGATAAGCAGTCTATGAAATATTGGGTAACATGAAGGAAATATTCTAGTGAAAATAACTTTTTAACTACACTATTTGGTCCGCTACAAATGAGGATTCATCGAAGGTTATGAGTATATGAGTCTGAATAGTATGGGCCAGAATTTTCAATTCAAAATCGCGTCGCTATCCTTTTTTAAGTATCAAGTTTGACATTGGTTGGATCTGTATTTTCGTTAATATTGAAAATCCAATGAGATGAAGTTCAAATCAGAGTCAAAGAACAATCAACTAGTTTTGCCTTTTCATAGGGGTATATGTATAGACTTACGTATGTCCCAAATTTAGCGTGAAATTTCATGACCGTTATAGTTCTGTTCGAGAGTTACATATTAGATTAGATTAGATTAGATAGTGGTCGATCGGCACGTGATTACCCTTCTGCACTGCGACCAATAAGGTCTTTTGTGCGTTACCATGCTAAAACTACGTTTTTCCCAGGAATCTAACCTCCTTAGCAAAGTTGTTACTTCTTAGGAGACTTCGCTCTTATGTCGGCTGGCGTTAATAACGCGCCCCCTAGTAGAGTAAGTCTGGTTTGCGCCAGCGCAGTGCATTGGCATAGTATGTGTTCGGTGGTTTCAGTGGCCGATTCACATAACCTACAAATGTCGGAGTTTTCTTTACCGATCTTGTGTAGGTGATATCTCACGGGACAATGCCCTGTGAGAAGGCCGATTGGCAGCCTTAACTCGTTTTTTGACAACGATAGAGCTTGTTGAGCCTTCTCTTTGGAAGGTTCAATTAGTCTCTTTGCTTGTCTTTGACCGGATGTGTTTATCCAGTAAGAGTGTTTCTCCCTTTTTCCCAAACGCCTACCTCTGCCCTAATCAGTGTAGGTGATACCCAACAGGAGGGCACGGGTCCGGTGAAGGGTGTGTTTGCTCCTCTTTTTGCAAGGACATCAGCTTTATCATTTCCCGCAATGTTCTGGTGGGCAGGTACCCAAGTTAAAACTAGCTTGTTGTACTTCGCCAGTGTTTTGAGGGACTGTTTGCAGCTCCAAATGGTCCTTGATCTACAATCAACGGCCATAAGCTGCCTCAGTGCCATCTGACTATCAGAGGCAATACAAATTCTGGCTCCCTTGTACTGTCTGGACAGACAGACTTGGGCGCATCTTTATGGCCAGAATTTCAGTTTGAAGCGTTGTTATTGGCTTTCCCAAAGGCTCCGATTCCCTGTATTTGGGACCGTATATGCCTATGCCTGCTCCTTAGGGACCCATCTGTGTACCAGATGAGATGATTTTACGAAGTCGAGACAAACCTTCCACACTTTCTTGGCGATCACCTATGATCACTTCGTAGTTGGCGTCAAGGTCATACTCGATTGGCATGGAATCCCTCGGTAGCAAAGGGAGGTCACCACCGAGTGATCTTAAAATATTTCCGTGCCCCTTGCCGGGCCCTATTTGGTCCATTCTTAGGGCACTCATGAGACCTTCTTTCTTAACATAAATATGCAGCGGGGTGAGATCCAGTATTACCTCTACTGCAGCTGTAGGAGTTGTATACGCAGCTCCTGTAATGCCTAGACAGGCCAGTTTGAAGCTTATTCAGCCTCTGCTGGCTTGTCTTTTCTTCAGTTTTAGTCCACCAAACTAAAGAGGCATATGTGTTACATATGCCAGACATCGAACAGAGAATAGACAAAATGAATATCTTTGAATTTTCCGATGGCATAATCCTAAAGAATTTTTTAGAAGTTTGTACGTCAGTTCTCCTTCAAAATACTGAATTCCGAATTGCTAGGATATGTGGAATATAATGACAAAAATTTCAAATGAGAATAACTTCGAAACTGTCGAACCGATTTGTCCCGTTTATGAACTCAACCGCGGCATTTCGAACCTGAACCTACAATTGAAATTTGAAAACCCTAACTTCATCCGTTCGAGATTTATCGTGTTCTGAATAAATTTGATCTCGGATTCTCTATCAGTGAGTCCAACAGAGTCATTTGACTCTACTTTTGGCTCAACATTCAAAATTGACAAGCATTTGGGTTAACGATCGTAATCTGTACCCCTAGGAACAAGTGCGCAAAAATCGAATGAAACTTGTGGTAAATATACGTCCACTTGCTCACAACGTATTTCAATAATTTTCGAGTTAGCAGACAAATTGAATGATGAAAATGATAATAATTTTACAAGTATAAACAAATTTGAAAAACACTAGGTGAAGTAAGAAGGTTTTAATGATTCGTCGTATTCTTTTCATTCAATAATTCAACCAAAGCGACTTATTCAGGTCAAGTTAAAAAAGAAGGAAAAACTCACAAATTCAAGATCCGGAATGACGAATAGATCCAAGAATTCAGCGGAGCCACAGTAACATCTAATTTGAAAGTGGAAACGATTGGAGTCTATGAGATACGTGTACAGATCCCCATCGCAGAGGCTTCTAAAGGTAATCCAAATAAATCAGATCGGGTTCGCAGATGACCAAACATTAGGCAAATCTAAAATCGATAACTCGTTTTCTATGTGGCCGAATCCTGGCAATCGACTGGGAGATCAGAGAAGCATTCGGAAAAAATCTCTCCTCAAACAACCCTTGAAACAATCGAGTTTCCGAAGCAAAACTGGAGAATTATTATGAAGAGAATGTTGGGAATAAGGAGGATACGATAAAATCTTCATAATTTATGTAGGAATTCCGGGAAATTGGAGGGGTTCAGAATTTCCTCAAGTTTATCATTTTGTTTTGAAATATGATTAAACAAAATATAGTCATTTTGTCTGAAAGGTTTCGGATAATTAGTTCATCTGTCAAAATTATTCTTTGAAAACCTTTATGTACGAAGAAATGATAATGTCAAAAATTAATGGATAAGGTATAATGAGCGGATAAATACCTGAGAATGTTTCTCGAACTTTTTGATAAATCATGAATGAAATAATGATATTTCAGAGCTAGTCTCGATGACTGAAGTTCAATAACTCTAGTCTAGGATCTGCCCGAACAACATGGGGATAAATATCTGACTGACTATTTCTTGAACGGGATATACAGATTCTAGAAATTCACATCGGAAACATACGAAATTCAATGCAGCAGAGAGAGAATTTTGCCGTTCAGTTGAAATTGGAATAAGCGAAAGTATTACGTGCTACGTTTCGTGCAGGAGTTAATGGGGAAACTGGGAAACGTTCCCTCCCAAATGGCCCTCGACCACCTAAAATTTTGCCGACATACTACGGGTAAAATAATTACAGGACAGGCAAAAATTTTAATGGACCCATTTCTGAATGGAGTTTTGTTTGGGGCTTCTCTATTTAGTCATTTAACATTGCCTGACGTTTGACAAGTGTCACGTAAACAAAACAACACAAAACAAAGGAGGGACACACCAATATGGCCGACTTCGAACTTTTTAAACATTGAATTTTATTATTTGTGCCTCATTTCTCGTTCATTTTCTCTACAGTTTGTAGCAGAAAGATATTAAGTGTTAGTTAAAAAAAGTTTCGTATTCAGTGAATGGGTGTTTTAATGAATCCAAAAAATTCCCGCCACAAAGTTGCCCATACAAATATGGCCTTTTTATGTGCTATTTTTGGAACAAAGGAAATATAGGATATTCTCCCTCCCCTTCCTTTACCTCCACGATTTAAAGGCACGTATCGACAGTGCGACGCTGCTCGCAGCGAATGCCTCGTTCGGACGGTGGACACCGGGGTTGCTCGCTGTGAGCGTTCGCGTCGCACAATTCGAGTCGAGCAACCCCGGTATCCACAGTCCGAGGCCAAGCCGAACATGCGCCACGAGCCATTCACAGCGAGCAGCCTCGCACTGTGGATACGGGCCTTAATTTGATTTCTGAGTGAACAAAATCCAAGACTAAAGAGACCTCGTTGTTGTTGCCTACTTCATTGAGTTTTCTTCCGCACTTCCATATTAGCTTTGAGTCGATAGGAGTTCAGTGCTTTATTAGCAGCTTGAATTTCAAAACGTATCACTATGTCTGCACACCCGCGATAGTTTTTTTCCAGGTTTCCATCTATGCATCTTTCGATCGGTGATATAGTAGATATTCAATTAGCTGATCCCAGGAATCCAAATTAAAAAAATATTGCTATTAATTATACACCCAGAAAGTTTCAATTCTCAACTATACACAACTCCTACCAATGAAAACAAAACAGAAGCGAAACAGAACAAAATTGGTATAGAACCAAGGAGTAAGCCGAACGAATACATAACGATTGAGAAGTTTGGTTAATGAAAGACATAACATGAGTCTTCCACTGCACCCAATTACGGAACTTTCAACTGAAACACATTATCGACATCAGGTGCAGACGAAGAGCACAATGGCGGTGTCGACAATAACGGTGCGAGTGTGAGATAGCAACTTCTGTGTTCCAGCCAAACTGTGTGAAATAATGAGAGGGCTGTTTAATCGGGATAGCAGCATTATTTCTCTGATTCGAATGTTCAATTATGATGAGAGTGCGGGTAGACTAGTAACTCGGTTTCCACTGCCGGGGGGTGATGGCAATAACTTTTGATGCCTCCATTATGAAATTTTAATGTCTGATGGTTTCGCTGCTTTACGCATATAATTCGGGGTAATCAAATTATCACAGATAGCAAATCGAGTGACTCTTAAGTTTAAGAAATGAAAAATTTTTATGAATCTTTTAAAACTGTTTATATGATTGAGCAGAGCGTTATCTGCTATTTATAGTCGGAATATCTTAGCATTAATAGTTGAATTAATTGAATTAAAAATAATATTTATGCATTACTCTTGCAATAGATGTAATTCCATTACACAGTAAAGTTTATTTTATACTCAACATATAAAATAGTATAATATGCAACGAGCGTATAATAATAGTTATTATTCAACAAGTGAAGTTTAGGCTACTAAGGTTAATGATCCTACTCGCTAAATAAGTTTCCGGGTAATGATGTGTAGAATTCTTTTCGAACTGCAATTTTTTACATCAGGATGCTCAATGGTGATATGAAAACTTGTGTTTTATTTCGTGAAGTACTCTCGAATAGAAAATTTACAAACTTCAACTTTGTATCGGAATGACATAAAGACTTTTTTTTAGGGTACATATTATGTATGTAGTCCGAATATCTCAGATTGCTTCTTTGGTGGAATGAAATAGCCGAGTGGTCGAGATTTCAAAATTAATTTCACTAATAAAATGATGGGGTCGAGTTTATCTTTAAGTTCTTGATAGTTATGGACATTGACAATCGGCAAATCATCTGCGCAAACATGTTACAACTAAGATGTGTCACAGGAAATGTTCTTTATCGGAAAAGGTATATAATTATGTTGAACAAAAGTTGAATGATTTGAGTTCCATTTAGGTCTACGTCCAGTTATTTATGGGAGATACAAAATAAAGACGATTTTTTTCACATGTGTGTACCCTCAGAAGTTATCTTTCAAATGATCGAAAAGGAGAAGCTTTGAGAAAATATGTAGGCGGATTGCTTGGAATTCTAATTTACTTGACAAATTCTCGCGAAATTTATAAAGATCAGAAAATATCAAATTAACCAAAGCCTGGAGACGTATTAGGTTTTGTGAGCACGAATCTGTACAGAATCACACATTTGAACTGAAGAGAGAAATATTCCGACTTATATACATATTGCATATATCAACATTGGAAGCAGGTAACAATTTTGATCGATTCAAATCAATTTATAAAAAAAAATTGATACTTTAGATTCCGAGCTAATATCGTCAACGTACAAAGAACATAAAAAGGAAATTTCATTTGAACATCCATAGATAGCTATTTCGCCCAATTGGGTTCATCAGTATGAAGAATATCTGAATAATAAAGGCACTCTATGATCCTATATTAGATCTGGTATACCGTTTCGGGTATTATTTGTACGAATTACGAAACAAAACGCCATCTCTGAGGATCAATACGAATAACTTCCTCCCCTTGCTCGAACCTTCAACGCATAGATAAATAAACTCTCTAGATGCCCAACTAGCCGATATTTTTGGTTTCATATATTTAGTTCGAGCGACCATCCGCTAGAGTATAAATTTTAAGGTTTTCTGTCATTTGAAATGTCATCTTGGTTATATTTTTATAAACATGGCCGTATAAAGATAAACAAGAAAGTTTTGAGCTGGTTTTTTGTGAATGTCTGCGCCGAAAAGTTGATAAATTGAACAAAATTCTCGAAATCATTCTTTTGAGTTCGTTTCTTGAACGAATAAGTTGTCTAACAATTCCAGCCTCAGAGTAAGAAATAAACATTAATATTTTCAACATGGCATTACTAAATGTGCAGTTAACGGTTGTAAAGTGAACGCCATTCCCAGGCATCGTTTCCCTCATTTCAAGAAGGAATTCTCTAGATTCCAGAAGTGGTTAGATATTTTACAAGATGAAAATCTAAACGCAATGACTCCAGAAGATGTTCGTGCCAAAAAGCGTCTCTGTCATATTCATTTTGTGAGAAAAATATGTATCACCAGGAACTAAGATATTGCATTAAGATGCACTACCAACCCTTTTATTCATAATGGATCTGCCTCAGGTTCGTAATTGTGTTAATATTAGTAAATATGCTGTACTGCTACTTAAAATCATGTAGTATCTCCATTATCGAACGTGAATTCAGTATTATATATTTACGTTTTCCATTCTTAACTGAAACTCAATGCCGTAGATTTTAAATAATTAGGTATGTCATGTGTACTATCTTCTTTATAATTATTGCAGGTACTGGGAAATTTGCTGCTTTCGCCAGACAGAAATATTGAAACCATCTTCATATATTTTAGAAGAACATGATTACTCTTTAACTTCAGCTGCAAATTTGCTGCTTTCGCCCGACAGAAATATAGAAATACCACCATCTTCATATATTTTAGAAGAACATGATTATTCTTTAACTTCAGCTGAAGAAACACCAGCAGGAACATCCTCCAAAGCCAGAGCTTTAGAAAGTAATGCTGAAATTTCCCTTGAACTATGTGAGTACTGAAATAATTAATGTTTTTTTTTTTTTTTTCTGATGCAAATTCATCACAATATTGATTTAGTTCATAATAATAATAATTGGTTAATGTAAAGAAGTCTTTTTTTGGTGAGTAATACATAATATAATAACAGTTCATTGATGTATACGTCATTGATAAATAATTAAATACCCCAATAATTGTATCGAATAATTCGTAGTGTAATATATCATCCAATTATGTAATTCATATTCATAGACATGAAATTATTTAATATTTTATTCTTTAACTATAGCTGGAGAAACACCAGCAGGAACATCGTCCAATGCCAGAACTTCAGCTAAAGAAATACCAGCAGAAACATCCTCCAATACCAGAACTTCAGCTGAAGAAATACCAGCAGGAACATCCTCCAATGTCAGAACTTCAGCTAAAGAAATACCAGCAGGAACATCCTCCAATGCCAGAACTTCAGCTAAAGAAAGACGAGTAGGAAACTTCTCTAATGCCAGAGCTCTAGAAACAACAAATGCTGAAATGTGAGTAATCAAATAATGAATGTTTGTTTTTATCTAACTCAAATTTATCGTAATATTGAATTTGTTTGTGACATTAATAGAGTAATTTAATGTAGTCTTTTTTGTAGGTTATACAAAATGTAATAACAGTAATATATTGATAAATGAAGGAAATAGCTCAAATAACAAAGCAGTACCTTCCTTAAAACTGTAAGTGTAGTTGTAGTTGAAAATAATAATTTAATTTACCATTTATATTAGCTAGTTATATTGCCTCAACATATATTAGTGACAGTGAGTAATATTATCTAATTTCGCAGGTTATCCAAAACAACACAGAAAAAATACTTCATTACAATCGTCAAAAGAAAGAAGTTTATATTCTGCTGTGAGAAAACTCTCCCAGCAGCTAAGAAGAGTAAAGAGGGTGAAAGATGATTTCAAAAAAAGATTGAGCCTTGCCAATACGGCTCAACAAAAATTGGGTCTTGAAAAAATGTATCATTATTGAACCCAATGGCAGCTACATTTATAAGATGTCAGTTGAGAGAGGCAGGAAGGTTTGGAAAGCAACATAGGTTCACGGACGAAGACAAAATCATGGCTCTTACTTTGCTCAAGAAGAGCCCTAGATCCTATAGATTCCTGAGTAGGATTTTTACGTTACCAAGCAGATCGACCTTAAAAACTTTTTACGAGGTATTCATTTTGAGGCAGGGTTCAATGAAAATTTATTCAATATGTTGAAAAACACTATAATGAAATGGAAACATGAGGAAAGGGTAATTGTATTGACGTGGGACGAGATGTCCTTGATGCCACATTTTGATTATAGGGGGAGAATATGTGGCTTCAAGGATATTGGCTGTGGTCAAAGAGCTACCGAGATTGCCGATCATGCTCTTGTGTTCATGATCAGGGGCCTGAAGAAAAGATTCAAGCTACCCTTATCCTACCATTTCACATCAAAGGGTGGCATTAAAATGTTGGAACTAAAAATTTTGGTGAGGAAATTACTGAACAAATTGATAAATATTGGTTTTAAACCAATAGCTGCTGTATGTGACCAGGCTACCACAAATGTAAAAACAGTGCAGCAGCTAATGGATGAAACCAAAGTTGATTATTTAAGAAGGAATGAAGAATAGAGGGGTGGATTCATTGAAATTCAAAATTTCAAAGTATATCCTATTTATGATCCACCCCACTTACTGAAGGGGATCAGGAATAATTTCCTCACCAAAAATATTATTTTCAGAAATGGTAAGGTAGCGAAATGGAAACATATTGAGGCGATATACAATATCGATAATGCCCCCAGCATTCTTGGATCTTTACGAACCCTGCCCTTATTGACAGAATATCATATTCGGCCAAAGGGTGCGCAAAAAATGAAAGTTGAGCTTGCGGCTCAGGTATTTAGCAGCAGGGTAGCTTCACAGCTTCTGATGATGAACAAATTAGGTGAATATACTTTTTTTACTTAATCTGTGACATTAATAGCGTTTTCTTTTGGGAAAACTGGTGCGCACCAGAATTGCTCCAGTGCGATCTGAGTGCAATTTTTATGAGTATTTCATTGTTCTTTGTACCAATGGAACACGAAAAGTTGCACTGGGGCAATTCTGGTGCGCACCAGTTTTCCCAAAAGAAAACGCTATTAAATTTTTGCTTCTTTCTTCATCCGGAAAACATTTTTTATATACCATTACAGACTTATATGAAGTTCATATATCCCATTATTTTCATTGAATTATTTTCATTTTATGTGGGTATTTTGACCGGCTTTTTCTAACTATGTCATTCATGTCGGTTATGTGTCAAATTCTTATTCGAAATTTATTTTTACAGATTCCACGCTGCAGTTGGAGAGGATGTCATCGAAACGGCCGAATTAGTGCTATTTTTCGACAGTTTATTCGATTCAGTAAATGGAAATAAACGTTTTGTCTGCAAAGAGCTAAGTTGTGGAATCAGTAATAGCAGCCGCCACATAAAGTTTTGGCAAGAAGAGGCAATACCAACTCTGGAGTGCATGGAGTTCTGTCCAAAGCAAAATTCTGATAGGAGTAAACCACCTAGTTTAAAAAACTGGGTGTTTACTCTGAAGAATTTTGCAAATATTTGGAAATATTTGAAAGGTGAAGGATTTGAGTTTATGCTAGGGCGTCATTTTAATCAAGATCCACTGGAAATTTTTTTTGGCCAAGTTAGGGGTCATGGAATATTTTTCAATAACCCCTATCCCTTATCATTCTCGCAAACTTTTAAACCGATGTTAATAAATTCTAGTATTTCATTATACCAATCGACTTTTAATTGCGAGGATGATGAATTAAATTTTCTGTTTGTGGATCTGAAGAGCATGTCACCTGCAGAAACTTCTTCCACATCCAATGCAGGAGTGGAAGAACTACCTAGCTTTTCAAATATTTCTGAAATATACGATGGAAATCTATCCACTCAAGCTTTGGAATTAGAATTGTCTCAACTTGCCAACAACTATGTGGCGGGATTTTTTGAAAAAAAATTAAGACTGCTATTACATGTGAAGTATGTAAAAACTGTTTATTTGCAAATGAGGAACTAGGAAATAATTTGCTCATCAAATTCCGAGAATACGGCAACGGCTGGGAGAAAAGGCTGAAGTATCCCAGTGATGGATTTGCCTTATATTTTAGCAATATCGTGAAAATTATTCAGGAATTTGTTGAACAAAAAGGTAAATCAGAGACATTCCTGGTAAATTTAAATCAAAACTTAGAAATTGCCCCTACAAAATTTCTGGATTGCACCATTCATGGCAAACAAATAATTGAAGATGTTAAGAAATTTTCAATTAGAACGATTGTCCATGCATGGTGCAAAACAGTAAATAGATTCTTATCGGGAAAGGATCAGAGACCCTATTTTGGAACTGATCCTATCAAAATTGAAACGAAAAAAATTTTTTGTTCCCGAAAGAAAAGAATCGGAAGAGGGGCAAAAATTCTCTGATTTACATATTTTTCCTTATTCTTCATGTGAATAGACAGTTTTTTCATTTTTTGCATTTTATTTTCTTTTCATTGTTGATTTGCCAACACCAGTATTGCTCCTCATTTTCACAGTTGATTATTCTATTAGGTACCATTACTGACTCGAATATCGTTGAAAAATGCACTCTTGTTGACTATTGCCTGTTTTAATACTTTCATAAGATCTGATGAATGTATCAAGTTTGTTGGTGTATATTGAAGAATACCTTTGCTTTAATTCGATTTTAATTTTGTCTGTACATATTTTTTCTCTATTACCATTACTGACTCGAATATCGTTGAAAAATACACTCTTGTTGACTATTGGCTGTTTTAATACTTTCATAAGATCTGATGAATGTATCAAGTTTGTTGGTGATATATTGAAGAATACTTTTGCTTTAATTCGATTTTAATTTTGTCTGTACATATTTTTTTTCTATTACCATTACTGACACGAATATCGTTGAAAAATACACTCTTGTTGACTATTGGCTGTTTTAATACTTTCATAAGATCTGATGAATGTATCAAGTTTGTTGGTGATATATTGAAGAATACTTTTGCTTTTAAAATTCGATTTTAATTTTGTCTGTACATATTTTTTTCTATTACCATTACTGCCTCAAATAATATCGTTGAAAAATGCACTCTTGTTGACTATAGCCTGTTCTATTATTTTGATCAAATCTGATGAATATATCAAGTTTATCTGTATTTATATTTACAAATACCTTCAGTTGTAAATTTCAATTTATTTTTTTCAAGTCTTTCATAAGATATTACTGAACATATTCTTTTGTTATGTAATTTTTCCCTTTTCTATTTGTATTGTATATTATTTATGTATTTTTTCTACTGTAATTACTATCATAATATATTATATTTCGTTGAATAATTTTTCATATTTCTGCCTCTAAATAAATTCAAGATGAACTAAAATATCTCTTAGCTAATAAAATTGTTCCTGAGTTAAGTCGAATAAAAAATGTTTATTGTCATGTCCAATTGGCTTATTATCATTCAGCTTAAAATTCAAGTGAATGATAATAAGCAAATTGGATTTGACAATAAACAATTTTTTAATCGACTAACCCAGGATGAAAGCGTTACCATATTATTTGAATCCCGCCAAATTCCCGCCATATCCCCTCCATATCACCAGTAGTTCAAGCGACCATCCGCTTGGTGTCTCTGATGATCGTGAAACCACCTCTTAGTACGTGCATTGGGCATCTAGAGAGTTTATTTATCTATGCTTCAACGGAGTATTGAAATCAGGGGGGTGAAACTGCTAGTGCTAGGTTGGAAACAAAATACTCTATGGTGGCCACTCAAGATTGAGGGAGATGGAAGATGATGTTTGTTGTCTCACTCTAAATGGAATGGATGTTTTGACGTTTGACTTTGACGCATCAATTTGACAATTCAGTTTTGTTAGAAAATGTGCGAAGTCGGAAGTGGTAATCAGTGAATTTTTTCAACCTTTACGGATTGCTTTTGAATTTATTAGGTAACTTTTACTCTATTATGTCTATTCAATACCGACAAGAATTGCTAACTCACTATTTAATCCCATTCATCATATCCTTCTTCATCCAACATGTTTTAATGAAACTTCAATATAAATTTTTCCCTTGTACCTATTCCTATAATTCAGAAGGCAATTCTTCAGAGTTCCCAAAAATTTAACCAAATTATTCCATAAGCAGAAGGCATGAAATATCTCAACGTCCATATTCAAGAGTAGAAAGTTATACAACTACATACCTCCAACGTTTCGTTCAACCCAGGTTCCTTCAATAAATTTTGGTATCCTTTTCATTAAAACATCTGAAAAGTTCAGATTAGATATACGAACGAGCTTTATCCTTTTTGTGCTCTTCGATGAGATAGCTTTAAGTTGTGGATTGTTTTATGAAAGACACGAGCGAAGAATATAGGCATGTCTTGTATGATTTGGGTACAAAGGGTAGAATATAGAACCTGGCATTGGATTATTGCAATAAATTATCTTCATATTCTTTTATTCTAGGTCATCCACTGCTCTTGTTTATCACTGGTTCTGCTCCATAGGATTTGCATTCCATAGTGTCGCTGGCGATTGATATTGATGCTATGTACATAAATCATGAATCTTGTTACTCAACAAATTTAATGTAATTTATTATATTACTGGTCATATTATTCTGATTACTTATTAAAATATTAATTAGACCTCCATGTTTACAAATGTAACCTTTTGACTTTAGCAACGTCTGAAATGTGTGATAGGTCATGTTTTTATTTTCAAAAGTTTGCGATGAATTCAATCGTGGACGAAGATGAAAACTATACTTCATCTTTCTCTCCGGTTGAATTCATCGAAGGAAGTGATGAAAATAAAAACGCGACCTATTAAGATTTTCGATTAATTTGAATTTTACCGCCATATCGAAAGAATTAGACAGATATTAGTTCCTAATGTGGCCGCAAATGTCGCTACCAGTAGTTGGCCACTCAAAATGGCCGCCAGTTTGTTTCCACAGAATAGTGAGGACGCATTTCTTTTATTATATGTTCTGTGATTGAAATGTTCATTCGTTGCATTCAGACTCTGGCAAACCGCTTATGCGCGCATTAAACCTTTGGTCCACGTGGACATGGAAACGCTTGGATTATGTCAAATGAGACGTGGCAGTAAAATGAACATAAATAACAGGGATAACGCTTGTGGAAATATCAACCATGAAAGCAGAGGATAGGATCGATCGATTAAAATCAACCAATATAAATCTCATCTCGCTACTTCGTTCAAGGTTCATGCTATGTAAGGAGGTTGTTCGTATGGATCTCCACATTTGGCGTTTTGTTTTTCTGTATTTAAAATAATACCTGAAGAAATGAGCCAGATCTTAGTATAGATCCAAGATTGCCTCGTATTATACAAAGCTATTCTCCATGCTGATGAGCCCCAATAGGGCGAAAAAGCTATTTATAGATGCTTTGTTTGATACCACTTCCTTGTATTTACTTTGAAGGAGGATGAGATTAGCTCCGAAGTGTGAGTTTAGTATTGATTGATTCTAATCGATTAATATTATTCTCTACTCACATTGTTCATTAATCTCATACTCAATTCTGATAGATTGCTATTTTGACCTATTTGAGTTCATCAGTATGACAATATTCAATATTGGTTGATTTTAATTTTTATTATTGTTCTCTGCTTTTATTGTTGATATTCTGACTTGCGGTATCTGCGTTAATTCTCTTAATTTTTTTTATGATTTATTGTATTGATGATGGCACATTTCGGAATATATCATGTCATTGTGCCAATGTTGGACATAGGATGTTGCTAACATCTGAAAATGCGGGAGAATCTCTATCAGTGTTATGACTCTAGATTATAAATCTCATTCTGGTCGTTTTTTCGACATAAACGTAGGCATCTTGTGATCAAGAACAAACAGTAGGAGTGAAGGATAAACCTATAACATAATTTAAACCATAATCGCACAATAAAACAGCTGAAGTCGAAACCACTCGCTAGTTATCGTAACAAATATTTCCGGGAAATACTGAAATCATATTTCAGCAGATCGAGGATACGGAGAAGTTAATCCCCTTCGTCTATAACCTTCAACAACATAAAAAGGACAAATCAAGAGCTGGATTTCCTGGTGGCTCACATGGGTCGGTTCCAAGTCACGTGACGGTCGTTGCACTGCCATCCCGGCGATTGCCCTGGGACCGTCCGAACGTTTTGGGATCAGCTGGCCACCCTCCCCTCTCCCTCTCACATTCCGGGATGAATCAAGGATCGCCGTCGCTTCTTCCACCCACGCAAAACAGTCGATTTACTATTCCAACAATAATGATACTTTATATAGCTGCCGGGACGGAAATGGGGGTGAAAGTACAGAATCGTATTCAGGTTTCCGGAACAAGTTGAATTTAGATGATACCTTGGTATAACATCATGACTGACTTACAATCTCATGAAAAGAAGTTCTGACGTGACAGCAATTGTTGAAAGGTACCGAATCAGTTTGGTGTGAAAATATTTTTGTTATTCAAGAAAATTTTAAGAAAAGCCCTGACCACGTGCTCTTGAACGCTCGTTCATATATCATCAAAATTTTGTATAGGACTTGATATTAATATTTTATTTAGGAGTGAAAAATTTCAGCACGATCGGAATTATATTGTGTGAATTATTCGAAAATTAAAATATAAAGAAAATCTATAAATGAAAATATCAATATTTTTTGGTTCTGATTTCACAATCCTCTTAAAAAAATGCATGATCATTCGCTACGCCAATTAACATATACTACGTTCACATACTATCGAGCACAAAGAGGGCGTTTGTTTATTCATCTGAGATTGGCAGTATTTGCTGTCATAACGATGAACCAAGTCAACGTTGCCTAATGTACCGGGCCTCGTCTGACGAGCTTCCGAGAGAACTCTATGCAATATGGACAACATTGCGTATCAATCTGACTAAGAAAATAAACAACAATATCTAAAATTTTTAAATACACTGTGAGTATGCCAAATTGTCATGGCCAACCGACAGCTCAAAGTTTCGTGAACGGACTATACTCAAATTCGATATCATTTCAATCGAAAGGTAGTTCATTACAATATTAGAATTTTTTTTATAAGAAAAACGATTCCCACCAATTTTTGCGTACTGCTTTGAATTGACATCGAACATTTCGATAGAATCGACAAACTTGGAATTATTCGAATTATTCCTAATTTAGAAAAATTAAAATCTATGGTTGGGATGAGGCGATCCTCTCGAAATTCTGCATGAACATTCAGTATATCAATCTTCATTTACAAAATAAATTTCACTCGAATCGGATATCTTGTTATGGAAGTATAAAGATTCTTCTTCAATCAATCAATCTACCAATTGAATTTTTTATGGTTCTATTCACACTATGGCCACGTAATTTTGCTGAGGCTCAACGGCAGAATTGAGTTTAACCACGGATTCTTCACCAGGGAGTATAAGAAGCTAGCACAGAAGTTGATATATCATTCGAAAATCAACTAAATGTGGCTTTCTTACTGAAAATAAAATAAGTGCATAATTTAATTTTTCATAGATAAAACCATTGAAAAGCTAGGGTTTATTCTGTCAACTTCAGATTATTGATAGTCATGTCACGCCCTCACTAAGAGTTTTTTGTACACAGATTCTCTGTCTTGTAGTAAACGTCTTGCTTTTCGAATATGAGGTCAAATTGCATGATACCCATAAAATTACATTCAGATTCAATCACGATATCTTCAAAATAGAGAAAATTTAGGTTCGGAATTTTTAGACTTTTTCGTTATTATCATGTTAACTATGATATTATGGCGGAGGAAGAGCAGCTAGCACAAAAGTTGATATGTCTTTCGAAAGTACACCAAATGAGGTACTTTTTACTAAAAAAACGTGTGCATAATTATTGATATTTCATAGAAAAAACCATTGGCAGAATAGGACTAATTTTGTTAACTTCAGAATCGTGATATTTATCTCATTATTACGACCGCAATAAGAGTTTTTCTGCTCACAGACTCTTATCTAGCAGAAAATTCATTGCCCTTTCCGAGTATTGATCAGATTTAGTGAGACTACAAGAAAAACTGAATAATGATCATTTTAGAGAAAAAAATTCGAAATTTTTCGTGAAATTAAGAAATGTTAAATTGATGAATATAACCGTCCATATTTGACCATGTGTTATATGACATTTTTTGTTGCAAACCACTCGTATAATCTCCCCTTAAGGTTTGTTCACTTTAAAAGTAGACACCCTGTATAGTCAATTGAAATTGTCCTAATTTCTTTCATTCATCATATAAAAATGAAAACATTAAATTCCATGACAGAAAGAATGATTGAAATTCTCGTCATAAGGACAAGAGTTCCATAAAAGTTCAATTATTCTCATAAGGGACTGAATGAATGACTCAAATTCATAATAAATTTCTACTTTCTATTTGAAATATGAGGTTACGAAACACTTCCTTCCACTTAAACAATCAACCTATTTGACAATTTCCCTCCGTTGTATCCTGTTATCAAATATATAGCTACATATTTATATTCTAATGAAATAGTCCACCAAAGTATCGAAATCTTATTCGGAAAAAGAAACGGCGTAAATATTCGTGACCAACACGCATAATTCATGCAGAGCTCGTTTTAAATAAAGGAAATAAATACATGTTCTTTGTGAATTGAACAAATCCGAAAACATCAAAACAAAACTTTGCGGTATTTGTGAACCTGAAAAACCTCCAAGCGGATTATTCCGAGTAGGTATTATAAAATGAAACTGATTCACAGATGAAGTTTAGAATTCATTCATCTCTCACCCCGTCAAAACCCCTGAAAGTGTTATCCGCTTTGTGTTGAAAAGTGGAGGAGAGAAATGTAATATATTTTTTTGAGCGTAACATCAGAGTAAATAACTTGGCGGATATATTTCGTGAATCTTTTGAACGAGCGATGAAAGATAAATTCTATTATGGAAACGTGCTTACCCTTTATATTTCAGTTAATCCAATTATTATGTTCTCTCTATCCCACGCTTGGAATGATTCAATTTGATTCTTGTACAGGGAGCACTCACCTGCGAATAGAAAATGAAATTGAGATGTTGGCTATATCCATATTAGGGGGTTGATTCTGTTTTGACCTCCCAGTGTTCACATTAAAATCGCGTGTGAAATATCTAGTATCAGTTTGAAGATATTTATAGGTAAGGGGGTACTTGTATGAATTACGTGGGAGATCAAAACATATCAACATTTTTTTAAGTTGAAGAGATTAATTTTCACTTATATTGATATATGATATTACAATTCAACATTGAAGTCAAATAGATTGATGAGATATTCATTGTAACAGAAAATCTAACACATTCAAATTATTATAAACTGGCTGTTCTTCTTTCAGTGAAACCCACTACGGTTGTTGCAAAAATAATTCATATTTCTTCGAATTCTGAAATTTCAATAAAATAAAAGAAACCTTAATTGGAAACTGCACTCATTCACAGTGTAATCGTGTTTATTGAGAATTGAATTTCAACTCCAGTAATAGTTATTTAATCAACTAGTTTATAAATCGCTACATTGATAAACGGCTTAATTTTATGATTGTTTCGTCGACCTTATTATGAATTGAGTAGAAATTCTTGATTGAAGAACATTCCACTTTTGCACAAAGCATACATTTGCCATAAAATGAATTCCTATGGTTCTATGTTCCAGTAGAGTGGCAACATTACTCTACTCGTATTATTCATATACTTTATGTTCGGTTGCCCATGACAATTATACATTGAAATAGTAGAAATTCAGCAGTAAAAAAAGGTCATTATTGAGCAATTTCGTTGACTTTAATTCCACCCTTCAGTTTGAGGTGGACGGAAAATAATTATTAATGCCTTCATCGCCGTAGTTTTTTCACGAGCAAGACATTAAGTACTGCTGTTTTATAATTCTAGGATAGAACTTCAGATAAACATAGATCTAAAAAACCAAGCCATATAAAAAAACGTTGATTTTCAGAGGATTGGGAAGGGTTAAATAAGAATATCTATCAGAATTTCCATTATTAATTGTATTTTGTAACGATTCTAGAGTAGTTCGCACGGAAAATTGTCTGATGAAACTATCGATGATAGAAGCTTGGTAATCCTATTGATCAATATTATTGTTTCACTAGAAGGCGAACATTAAGGGACAAAAAACTACTTATTTTGATGAGGGGCAAAAGGTGGATTTGAGACATCCACACGTTAATATGAATCCAAGGCAAAATCGGTTGATTGGTTTCGAAGTAACATTTTTTTAAACTTCATCTTTTTGTTTTTCAATATGAGCGAATTAGAATTGCGATCAATGGAACTAAGACATTGACGTGAATATTTGTCCTAAATTTACATAGTCTCATCAGTAGATTAAAAAAAAATCTGCCCCATACTGCTGATGGTCTGGATCTGAATGATCTTTGTGGCAATGTTCTATGACATCATATGTAGTTGTTATGTCTCGATAAATTTATGTTGTCATCAAAAACCGACCGCAAACAACATCACTTTCGGCAACTACTTCAAAATTCGAAATTTTCAAGGTAGGTTCAAGATTTGAAGATAAAAACTAAATTCATGAATTGAATGTAACCAAAAGCTCTCAAGATATTAAAATCTTATTTATCGTGTTTTCCATTTGAACAAGTACGCAAAAGCTTCTGACTTCACGACAAGGTTCCTTTTTTACTGTAAGTCATTATCGGCTTACCACTACTACTCTGTTTTAAGGGTGATAGAATATATTTATCTTGTGAATAAGCAGCAAGTAAATCCTTGTATGCAAACAATTATTGAAATGTTTTGTTGAGAACATCCTGAGTATATGATCGTCTGAAGAAATGAAAACCGAAATGAAAACATAGCTTTTCGAACCGAATAACCTAGATGGAACCGCAATTGATTCAATTATACTCCTCACTCATGAAGAAACTGACGTTGCAGAAATTGAATGGACCTGTAGCACTTACCTCATCAGTGCTAGAAAAATAATTCATTGGAATTTTCAATTACTTTCCTGCCCTACTTATTTTTCACGTCCTATTTCTAAGATTTTAATTGTATGAAACTTACTTCGACGAGCTTTTGTTAGCTTTATCAGAAGTTCATAACGATTGGGTTGCCACCATCTATTACGATCGGGCAACAGAATTGAATTGATCATAGAACTATCTACACGTTCCATTTGTTTTTTTTTTACGATTACTTGAATATTGAAGTGAAATGTTCAATTTTCTTCTGTGATTGAAACACCTTTAATTATTTATATAAAATGAATAAGAATCTTATATCGGGACGAGAGATATTTTAAAACACTTATATGTATCGTACCAGTAGCAGATTGAAGAAAATCGAGTCTATTTTGTACGATCTTGGTACCTGGATGGGTCATGTGAATTCACAATGTTATTGACTCTCTTGTCATTCCACAAATTTTTTATTGAAAAAGAGTCTAACAACAATCTGTTTCGATTTGTGGATCTCATCGTATGAGGAAAATGTTAGCGAAGATTAGAAATCAAACTAAAATCATTGTTTAAGGAAACAATGCTAAAATAAACTACAAAAACAGATTCTCTCTGATTGAGCACATAAAATAAAAATTAGATGTAAAATGGTACGCCACTGAGATATTTCCAACCTGCAATCCTTATTTGATTCTTTGTTCTATTTGTGACGATGCCTTTTTCTCGGATGAGACGCCGTTTTTACTTAAAAAAAAATAAAAACAACTCAACCTAGCGTCGCTACTATAATCCGTTCACGAAGTTTGAGCGCATAGAAGGCGTTTGTTTATTTATCTAAAGTTGGCAGTATTTGCTGTCATAACGTAAAATAAAGTCAACGTTGCCGAATGTACCCAGCCTCTTCCAACAAGCTTGCGAGTTATCAGAAAACTCTATGCAATATTGACAACATTGCGTATCAATCTGACAAGAAAATAAACAACATAACCTAAAATTTCAATATACACAGTGGAATATGTCAAATTTCTATGGCAAACCGACGGCTCAACTTTTCGTGAAAGGACTGTACATAAGGTTTCAACGCAGCGAAATAATACTAGAAATGATGAATGCAGCCCAAAAAATGTGAGACAAAATGAAAATGATACCCTTTACAACGAAACTTATGGACATAAAAATGTAATAACCTTATTTTTTTCGCCGAGAAATGAAAATGTTGGACTTACTAGAATATCATGAGATTAACTGTGTTGTAACCATCAAATAAAAGAAACCGTCAAATGTCAGAGTCACCTATAAAACTCGAAATTCATCCTTGTCCAGCGTAAATTCCTAATCCTGAAATGTAGGACACGGAAAAGCCAGTAAAACTCGAAATCGCCCGAATTTTAAAGTTAATCAAGCGACAGGAGAACAGGTAGAATGACTCCATAAAGAAATTACATGGCGCCGGGACGCCATCGTTTGCGCGATCTGGCGTGAACTTTATGCCACTAAAATACCATAAACCGGCATTGTCGCATTCCGAGAATATTCCGTTATCGTTACAACAGCAATCACTCCATTATCCGAGCACAATTCATTAATAAAATAATTTCCTTCAGTCTGTTCGTCGAATAACACTTCAGAACTCCTATCCGCAGAGTATTCAGTAAGAGATTCGACATTAGTTGAAATCATCTGGTTTCACCGCAAAGTATAATGTGATACATATTCACATTCTATCATCTTCAAATTTCTATGGAGATTTAAGTATATAAGATATCGTTTGGATAATTATCATTTGCATCTGACTGAGGATTCCATGAAAAAATTTCAGAAAAAAGGATATCACATCAGTGCAAATATATGTTTAACGACATTAATGTAGATATAGATAATTGACACGGGAAAACTCATTCTGATATCTAGTATTCTGAACTCATCTATCTGCTCCTAGTTTTCAGGGAAATTGAAGTAGACCGTCATTGCATCCTTAAGTACTAATAGCACTTCACCTAGTTGGTTTGAATTGAATGTTGTCATATTTCCAAAGTAATCAAATCTATCAAGTTAAAATTTTATGTTAATTAAAATTTGTTAATGATTAATGATGAATCGAAAATTAGAATTCCTAATACCTTCAAATGGTGAAATCTGACATACATCCACAATTATGTGAGTTCAAACCACCAACACCAGTTTATGAAATAATTCATTATAAAAATCATGTAAAATGTTCAAGTTTCTCTCATCTATAGAAAAAAAATTATACGAAAAGAACGACTTAATTCTCTATAAGAATACTTTTGAATGCAAGGTGCTCAGCTGATAACAACGTACTTGTGATATTGCAATAGAAAGATAGATATCAGCTGTAAGCGGCATTTTGGAATCTGCTCGATCACATGATGTTAAACAGTAAATATGATCGTTTTCAGAAAATTCATTTGTCATTTTGGGATCTGCTCAATCACATGATGTTAAACAATAACTATGATTGTTTTCAGGAAACTGCTAACTAACTCTTAAAGAACTTCATGTTAAACGAAAATATTTATTGTTTAACATGAAGTTCTTTAAGAGTTAGTTAGCAGTTTTCTGAAAACAAGAATTCAGCATATATTTTTATATTATATTTACCCATAAGCGCATGATTTCTATGAGGCAATTAATACTTCTTGCTTCCAGAAAAATTGACAAATAAATTCGTTGATCTTGAACTCTCGAGCATTTACATTTCATTCGATAGCGCTTACTCAAAAAAAACTTACCTATACAAAAATCGAGTAATAGGCTACCTTTCAGAACCACAACATTCCAGAAGGTCACATAAAGGACCGACAAATTCAATGTATCTTTAATACCCTTAATACGAAATTGATTGATCCAATTTGATTTTTTCCTTCAAAGCTTCGTTCAAAATCTCATGATTAAGCTTATTCATTTTGCAACATCTGAACTCGAGGAACTCGAGATCATACTGCTACAATGAAATTGTCAAAATAACAGAAAAGATACGATTTCGTCACATTAAAATGTTTTATGAGTAGGAATTATTATCGGAATATTATCCATCTATATAAGTTCGGAACTTTCATAATAATAGTATTGCGTGCGTTGATAAACAATAAAAGGGTGACGTTTATATTCTCTGATTGAACGATATTCATTATTTGTTAGATCAGAATACGACAGGCTAACACAGTTTCAACTCGTTACGCAGCGCAGGAAAATTATTCTGTTGATTTTAACATAAGATAAAGCAAATAGAGGTGAAATTTCTAATCAGGCTTCTTTTGAAAAAATGCGATATACTAAAAAAGATTATCAGATTACGAGCTGAAAAATCAATATTTGAATATCCTGTTTAGTTATTTTGATTCGAGTTTGCAGAACGCTCCTAGTAAATGCACCAACGTCTAGTGATTCGACTTTGTTTGATAAATGTCATGAGTACTCATTGACTTCTCAAGGATATCAGAAAGCTCAAAGCAGGAATTCCACTAATTCATTCCAGAACAATGTATCACATATTTTACAGGAGCACGTTTCGAAAGCTCTGCATCCTAGGTATTTTAACCGTAAACAGAACAAAGAGGATACAGCACAGAAAGAGTAGGTCATACGAAAAACAACCATGGGAATGTTGTTGAAATATTCGCTGCCCCAAATAGTTCAGCCACATACATCAAATCGTTCAGATTAACGTGTTTCTGTGGCTTTTGCGGGAGAACAATGTAAGTGCTAGAACTTTACCAAAACATCAGTGCCGGCTCGTAGTCAACATACGATGTAATGTTATTGTAGAAATCAGAAAATACGTTTACACTTTTACAATCCAACAAAAATATGCTTCATTTCTTCAGGATGTAATCGTGAGTTAAAACGTCTTTCATTATTATTATTATCATTACCGAATCGAACGGATTCTTGATGTGGTTATGCACGAAGATGAAAATACAAAACAACAATGATTGCTTTCTCCCGAAGAATGTCCAAATTCTTGTATATCTTGAATTGCTCGAATTCGAAAGTATTGTTCTACTTTAGTGAGTTGTCGGTAGTTTAGAAAATGTATAATTGAATGGCATTAATTGAAACTGATACCTGAAGTGAAATGTTACCCTAAAGTATTATTTTTGAACAGATTTTATAAACCATTAGCTGAATATATTAATTCAAATCTCTAGCGAATCGAAATTTGCAATAAATTATCAAGGTTTATCAATTCAAGGCTATCAACACAATTGAATATATTCAATACTTCTAGTACAGGGTGGGGCAGAAAAACCTATCCGATTTCAAAACGTTATAAAATTAAAACCACTCAGCTTGTCAAAAAATTTTTTTTATTAACATATCGCAAATTTTATGCCATTTTTAAATTTAAGTTTTGAAAAGCACATCACTCAAATGTCGTCCTTGGGAGCGGATACACTTATTTAGGCGCTCGCGGTAGCTTTCCATGACTTTCACCGTCATTTCCACAGGAATTTCTTCAATTGCCCGAGCAATTTCCCTTCGTAAAGCAAGAAGGGTCCTTGGTCGATGCTGGTAAACCTTCGATTTGAGGTAACCCCAAAGGAAGAAGTCACATGGAGTGAGATCCGGTGAGCGCGGCGGCCAGCCAAGATCACCTCTCAGAGAAATGAGGCGAACGGGAAACAGTTCCCTGAGAATGTCCATTGATCGTCGCGATGTGTGGGCGGTTGCACCATCCTGTTGAAACCACACATTTTCCACGCCATTTTCTTCCATTTTAGGTCTAAGAAAATTTTCCAGCATGAAACAATAGCGCTCGCTGTTGACCGTTACGGTTTGCCCATTTTCTTCAAAAAAGTAGGGCCCCCAGACGCCTAGGCGGAAAAGAGCACACCACACAGTCACTTTTGGGCTATGGAGGGGTTCCTGATGGATTTCCCGAGGATTTTCGTCACTCCAATATCGAAAATTCTGCCTGTTTACGGCGCCACAAAGGTTGTGTAGCAATTATCGAACCGCCGCATTCGATAAACCGCTCAATAACAAAAGCACGATGTTCAACAGACCAAGGCATGTTGACTACTGACAAATGGCATAAAACCAGCTTTCTAACGGTTTTTACCCCACTACTCTACCTGCTCTCTCTTCTGAGAAAAGGGATTTGAAATCGGATAGGTTTTTCTGCCCCACCCTGTAGTTTTCACTACTAAGTATACAGGGTGATTTTTTTAAGTGTTTCATTAGACGTTTTCGAGGAAGGAATTGTAATACAGATTCAAGATTTTGGATTTTCGTTTTAGAGTATATTAACTTCAATTGTAAAATATTTTCAAGAGGAATCTACTTCCGGTTTCACCGGAAACGAATGTAACTTCGTTATTTCAAATGCAACACTCTGTATATTTATACATATCCGAATTCTTCGTTCAATTCTACACTGATTTGATGTATGATATGTGCAACCACTCAAGCGGTTCTTGAATTATAGCCTGATTATCAAGTTTTTTGAAAAAAAGGTTGTCACAAATTAGTGTCCATATTTTCGAAATTCCTAATTACAAGAATTTCTTTTTGCGAAAGTGAAACAAAAGAAAGTAAGCTGATACTGTTTCTTGTATAACTTATGAGGAAATATTATACAGGGTGTCTGAAAAAGGGCCCCAAAGTGAGCCTGAATAAAACTATGAAATCTCACTTTTTTCAAATGGCAACCCTATAATTTTGTAATTCCAATCAATGGCTCGTCAAGAACCAGTTATGGTGTCCCGAACATTTCTTGCCTCTAAAATCAGTAGTTTTGCCGTTATTGAATAAAATTCGAATTTCAGGATTGTATCAAGGTTTCTTAGTCTAACCATAAATTTATTAGGATAAAACCTAACCTAACCTAACCTAACCATAGATTTATTAGCATAAGAGTTTTCAAGAAGGCTATGTCTGTTGATTTATAATGCATTTTAGATAACTGTCATTTATACTTTCTCGATTAATCGGGCACTATGCAAAATATGAACTACACAACTAAAGTAACACTGATGTATTGAATATGTTCTTCATTTATGGTGAATGTAACAAAATATTAGAAAGGGCAGTCAGAACTTTTAACGAAAGAAATCCACATTTACCTACCACCTTTAACAAAATCGAAGTTCAGGAAGTACCTATCAAAACAATTTTCTCCGTAGTGGAAGCATTAACCCAAAACGGAACTGTTTTGATACCTCCTGAACTTTGATTTCGTTAAAGTCAGAAAATGTGAATTTCGTTCGTTGAATTTCTAATTACCTTTTCTAGGAATTTGTTACATTTGCCGCAAATAAAGAACATACCCTGGATATATCATTCCAGTGAAATTATTATTGCTTAGTGCTTGATATGTAAGAAAAAGTAAGAATTACAGTTCCTAACATAGCCTACTTCAAAAATGCAAGCTTACAAACTGTGCGAAACCTGTCTTTAATCGTGAAATTCGAATTTTATTGAATAACGGCAAAAATACCTACTAATTTTAGAGGCATAAAATGTTCGGGACACCATAACTGGTTTTTGACGAGCAATCGATTGGAATTACAAAATTATAGGGTGGCCATTTGAAAAAAGTGAGATTTCATAGTTTTATTGAGGCTCACTTTGGGGCCCTTTTTCAGACACCCTGTATAATATTTCCTCATAAGTTATACAAGATACAGTATCAGCGTACTTTCTTTCGTTCCACTTTTGCAAAAAGAAATTCTTGTAATGAGGGATTTTGAAGATACGGACACTAATTTGTGACAACCTTTTTTTCAAAAAATTTGATAATCAGGCTATATTTCAAGAACCGCTTGAGTGGTTGCACATATCATACATCAAATCTCTGTAGAATTTAACGAAGACTTCGTATATGTATAAATATACAGGGTGTTGCATTTGAAATAACGAAGTTACATTCGTTTCCGGTGAAACCGGAAGTAGATTCCTCTTGAAAATATTTCACAATTAAAGATCACGTACTCTAAAACGAAAATCCAAAATCTTGAATCTGTATTACAATTCCTTCCTCGAAAACGTCTAATGAAACACTTAAAAAAATCCCCCTGTATACCGCTAAAGGAATTCACATCGAACTTTGCCGTCCAGTTCTACAGTTGTATATTCGAAAGATTTAAGTTCAACGTTTCTGACTAAATGAATGATCAACTGCGAATAACGTTGAGCTCCGTGGCTTTTGTGGCCGGTCCACAGAACCTACAGATATCGCAGTTTTCCTTCGAATTTTGAGCCAAAAATATTCTCAAAACAAAGGGTTCGACTTCCTGATGACGATTCCGTGGTCAAATTGAACTTTGTCCGTTGGGCTTTCCGGCCGACCGCCGTGAGCACGATAACATTCAAAAGGATTATTCTAGAGACTTGAGATTGTCAAGGTGAGTTCGTTTCCCAAATACCTTGATTAAGTTCGTCAATTATCCAAATCGTACAGGGCGGTCCATAAAATATGGCCATTTAAAATTATTGTTACTTAATATCTCAGACAAAACCGAGGAAAAAACGAAATAAAATTTTGCGGCCACATGTAAGATGCTCATGATAAGCCTCATGCTAAATTTGGTGATAGTACCTAGTATTAACAGAAAATTCAATTGGAATATGGAAAAGAAAAATCTTTATATTTTCGTGACATATCGATCCGAATAGAGTGGAATTTATTTTGGGAATAAAGTTTCATCCCATCATCTGAACCATAGAATTAAATTTTATTCATTTTCGATTTTTTACATATTTCATATTTTAAATAATTTCCAGAATGTTATTCCGATCGTGCTGACATTGTTATACTTAGCAGGAATCTCAAGTTCTATACAAAATTTTGGTGTAATAGCATTATTGCTCCACCAATAAACGAACGCCCACAAGCACCTGCTAAGGGGTTTTTAAATTTTTAAGGGCACGGGTCCGGAAAGTGTTTGATCCTCTATTCGCAAGGGCATCACCAATCCCAATTTTCTCTAGCCTGTGTTGTGAGGAATTTTCTACAGCCATGTGGCTATCAGAGGCAATACAAATTCTGGCTCCCTTGTAATGCCTCAATAACAGACTTGGGCATATCTCTCTATGGCCAGAATCTCAGAACTAGTGTTGAAGCGCGTATATATTATATAATAATTTATCATATGCAAACCATAGTCTTCTTGAAAAATTTTTTTTCGTAAATCATGTTTTTCTATTGAAATTCTCGATAACATGTGATTCAGACCGAAACAATCATTTCTATCGCCGTATGGAAATTAATATTAATCATGCTACTGCGATAGGAAACAACTATATCGATATATGGGCTATTCGTTTTCTACCAATCTTCTCAGAAAAACTGTAGTGTTCTGTTCGCATTTTTATTGCTTTATCAACTCATTCATTACGGGAAAGCTATAAAATAAATACGAGGTCTCATTCCGAGCAGTTGCATTTTCACTGCAAAGAAATTCACGTCGGTATTAGTTATTTGGAAGATTTCTCGAAAAATGTGGAACATTGTAAGATATGAAGCTATTTTGTTAGTTGTTTTTGTGATTCTGTTTGCACTAGATGAAGAAAGTAAGTATTACATAGCGGTTTCTAGTAATGTGTGTATACCAAGACAATAATATTTTTCAGATGAGCTCGACTGGTTGGAGAAAAAGGGCTTACTTGTGAACGTTAATTGAAAAAACAATACTTTAAGGCGTGGAAGTGGTTGTACCAGATTTATGATATTTCCCTACTTAATTTAATTTTTCCTCAAAAGCTTCAATTAAATATTATAAATATGAGAAATTGAATCATTCATTATTATCATGACAGTGTATAAGTGTATAACCAATAATACAGAGTCAGACATAACAACTCTATTCAAACAAATTATAATAGTCAGTTCAAAAATAATTCTTTGAAAATAGACGTACCTCGCTACTTTGTCTCTATAATCTATTAGATAAGCAAGAATATTTGTTGTTCGATTCATCCTAACATCAAATATTTTTTGATGGAATCCTGCTAACAACAGAATACTCTTGGTAATCAGATTATACATAATAGAATTGAGCTATCATAATAGGGGCAGAATGAGGATGATGAAATCTTAAATCGTTATTGTAATAATAGAAGGGAAGACATTCTGTTAACTAGTCCACTCGTTGGTGAGCCTTTTAATTATTTTCATGGTTTTTGTTCGGTTTCTGTTGAGTCATTGAAAAATCAGTCTCACTTGAAAAAAATTGGAATGATCGAATGAACTATGGCATAGGATAGGAGTCATGCCTAAACACATATGCACTAAAACCCTGTCGAACAAATGAATGCCATGAAACTGTAAGCTAGATATATTGAAATACCGATGCCAAAAATATTTCCACCTGGGGCCTATTACACCAAATACTTTGCAACTTTTCACTTTCCAATTGAATAATGTTGCACGAAACGCATTCATAATTGAAAAGTTCAATGTGGAAATTCAAGTGCAAAGTGAAAAACCGAAATTAAATCTTGAAATGTTGTGCAACATAATTAATTTTCACTTTGCAAATTTATCAGAATACAAAGTGCAAAGTGAAAAGTCGCAAAGTATTTTGGTTCAATAGTCCCCTGGTCTCATCATTTGAAAAAAATCCATTATAATAAGTTTTTATGATACGATCGAACTGAATGAGTCATCATGTTATTATAAAAATTTAAGAAAGCCCAGGCCTGAAGTCAGAAGCTTTTCATATTGGAAAAACGATCATTAGTTGTATATCCTGAGCTACATGTTTCCTTATATTCATTATTTTTTCAATTTTTGTATTCAAATCTCGAACCCGCCCTGAAAATGTTAAATTCTGAAGTCCTTTCGTTAGATCTCGTGTTAAGGTTTTTCCGAAGAAAAACCTTACGAATTTTTAACCTATTATGAGGAAACAATGAAGAAATCTAGTGAAAAAAATCGAACGAGCAGGTGCGTAGTTGTCAAAATAAAATATTTACTATCTTCTTATTATTCCAAATCTTAGTCTGATTAAGTAACAAAGGAATTCCTTATGGGATGTAGATGAAGTCTGTGCAAAGGAGAACTGAGAATTAAGTAGCTCAATTGTTATCCAAAGTAGAGAGTGAGAAGTTTATGGCTTCATCCATGAATAATTCGGGTAAACAAGTTCGAAATCAGGCTTGTTGCTCGATATACAGATGGCTTTTCCACAGCAGAGTGGATGTTTTGCTAGACGAGTTAGCAACTTTAAATTGGGCATCTATCGTAGTTACAAACTAGAAACGCAGTTACTACGGACATCAGGGGATGTTTCAAAACATATATGATGTACAGTCTGGAGAGTTTTCACTTACAGTAGGCGAGTAGAAGTAAATTGTGAAATATCGGATGACAGCTTGGGAATATAGTTCGCTAATAAATCTGCACATAATCCGACTTCTGGAAGTTCATATTTGGGTCGGATTAATTTCAGTTTGAATTTTATTATGAGGAATGAATGGTGGTTCCAAGAATCTGGTATATTTTGGAATAAATTATGAATTTTCTAAGATGATCTGTTATGAGAATTGATTAATTCATCAATATGATGCCCAATTAAAACGTATCGCATATGCCAAATAAGTCTGCTTTAAGGCAAATATAAGTCGGTGCTCCAACATATTGACGGTAGATTATTATTACACGGTATTAGTGAACCAATTTTGTTTGGTTCTTATTGATGTCTTTTTGATATATGGCTTTACACAACTTCACGTACATCGAACAATATAGAATGTGTATTTCACATTATTAATAGAGCAAAATATAAACGTGGGCACCATACATTTCTACGTATGATAATGATGAAAAACAGAATATTCATAATGAAATGAACATGTTATTCCAAATTTCTTCAGCGACAAAATTTGAATATTTTCTCTTGATTTATATTTCATTCCGAATGAATAATGAAAAATTTAGCTACCTACTACTTATCTTTGAGATTCATCTTGAGTATATAATTATTATAAACAATGAAAGCAGATAAGAGAATAATATTACTTGATTAAAATGAACCAATATTGAAATCATACTTCGGAACTGATCCCGTCAACTCACAAAGAACATGCAAGGGATATTATTCTCTGCTTTTATTGTTTATGTTAATACCTGCATTCCTCTTATTGCACTTATTTTCATTTCATATAATTATTATTACTCATCGTTGTTTCTAACATCTTCTGCGAGAGTTATCAGATCCAAACATAACTTTTCATTTTAATAAATAATTAAAAGATGAGATTCATCTGTGAAGGTACAAACATTGCCAAATTGACGAAGAGAACTCTTCGGACAGACTCATTTAATCCTAAACGTGAATATAAAAGAATTCCCAACATTCAAATTCAAATAACACACATGTTGATTATATGTTCTATGTATATGATTCTGATACTATGATTTGTGATTCTGAACTCGAAATAGGCATGAAATATCATATCTATGGAATTGAAAAGATATGTGGTTTTGTCGTATGTTAAGAAATTAGTAATTTTTCACAATAGCCAGGTAGTGACAATGCTTGCATTTGGATTGAATAAAGCCTGAAAAATTTGTCTACAAATAAATTTTTTATTATACTATACTAGTTAGTTCGTAAATGAATGAAGCTTCATGAATTGATTAATGTATATGTAATATAGTGTATGGACATTTGAAGTATTAACTAAGATTTTACATATTAATTACGGAATTTTTATGATCACTTCACCTGTGAATTGATCATTTCCATATTCCGCTCAAAATCATTTCAAACAAAAAAAGGTGGAAAAATTTGAATTTTGTGAATGTTTTGAACAGAATGACATTGAGCCAGAGTATCCAATTCTGAAAATTTCATAGAAAATTTTTATTTTTGAAATTCAAATAACATCGCATCATACAAGAGAAACACAAGGAATATTTTTATCTTCCACAATGGGCAAATGTTCAACTTACTTGTAAGAGTTGGTTTTTTCTCGATTTTCAATAGTGTATACCTTTTCGACCGAGACGAAACGGAAAAATTAGTAAAAGAGACAAGTGTTTCTTTAGGCATCAGGACTCTTTGGTAAAAATAATTTAAATAGTGAAGGACTCATCCTATATAATTCAAACCTAGTATGACGATATTCATTTAAGTTTTTCCTTTCGAAAGGCTGGCGGCCCTCAGGAACACGATACTCATCCAGGATCAACTTTATAAAGACTACAGGGAAGTTGATTTAATAAATGGGTAGGAATGACATATATGTAGTTCTCAAATTTAAATTATCGTCATTTGGATTTACATCAGCATTTCTTTGGATGTACCTAATTGAAAATAATGATAATGCTCAATTTCGAATCGATTGAATTCAAAACAGTTCTAACGAAATTCCAGGAATCGTTCTTTTCTTTCAAACTTTGCCAGTCTGCACCCAACGAGAATCGTAGCTATTTGTTCAGGGTGCGTATTTACACCATTACGCAATTTTCTGCGAGAAAAGCTCAATCTTGTTCCTAAATTGAAGGAGATTCTCTCTATGCGGCCGTGAAATGCTGTAATGACGCCTATTACGTCTTCTTGATAGCTAAGAGGTCAGCATAATTGACTCCGGGCTGTGGTCCTGTGGAGGTGACTCCTCTACTACTATTATTTCCCTAAATGATGATTGCGTAGCAGTAGGTGCCTCTCGGAAAATGGCCAACGCTCGCTGTTATTGCCCGTTTTATGGCAGAATGGACTTTTGACGAGCGTTCAATAGACGTGGCAGTTCTTGGGTTTGATTCATCGTATTTCTGGGACATGAAAACAGTTTGAGCTACTGTTAAATTGAGCGAACAAATAAGATCGTTCCAGATGTTGAGTTGACCTAAAAAATAGATATTATATTCTTTTGAGATATAGTTTTGAAAAATTTATGATATCTCAAACAATAAAGCGTATGTAGCGAGAGGAAAATGTGAATGATGCAAGAACACAGAGATAAGAGCAGTAAAAAACTCTATATCCACGCATACTAAAATATAATAATAATAATAATAATAATTATTGATCCCTCAGACAAATAAATGTATATGACAAGTAAGATAAAAACAAAATGCTACAAAATTTAACCACTCACAATTTCATCCTTTAGGAATTCATTCACTGTATAATAACATTTACTCAGTAATAACTGTTTTAAACTTTTTTTGAATTGACCAAAATCAAGAGATTTAAAACGATGAGGCAGATGATTGAAAAGCTTAATGCACTGATACAAAGGAGACATCTCAAATTTAGTCGTTTTATGTTTGGGTACATGTAATGTCATATCACTCCTTGTATTATAGTCATGAAAGCTTGACAACCTAACAATATCCTTCTCATTCTCTTTCACATACAGAAGATACTTCAGAATAAAAATCGATGATAAAGTAAGAAAATTTATTTCTATAAATATAGGTCTTCAAGACGAACGTGAATGTATGTTGAACATCATTCGTATGATGCGTTTTTGTGCTATGAAAACCCTACCAACATCCGAAGAGTTTCCCCATAATAGAATATTATAAGACAAGTGACTATAGACCAAACTGTAATAAACATTCATGATTGATCTAACGGGAGTAAGGTTTTAACCCTGTTTATAGCATAATAGGAAACTAAATTTTTTGCACAAAGCCTCCACTTGTAAATACCATTTCAAATTGTCATCAAGGTGAATACCCAGAAATTTGGTACCTTTTTAGCTGTAATGGTGCGGTCGAGATGACGAACCAGTTATTGGATGACAGTATACTTATGAGAATGAGGTAAAAACACATTTTTATGTTTTATATAATTAATCTAAGAATCTTGAGAGGTCGAGACAATGGAAAAAAATTGGAAATTTTTGTAAAACTTTAATATTTTGAAAGGAAAGTTGAAACCAATAGCTTTCAGGCTGATCAAATACGATTTATGGTTTTCTAATAATTAAAAAACTCGCAGAAAATGCTCATATCACGTCAGAGTTTTCTAAAATTTTGCACTGTAGGTACCACTGTGAATTTTTCGGCACAACCACATCTCAAACGACAGTAATATACTCATCTCCGTTTTCCTCAGAGTCCATCATTCAATTTCATTGAAAAGTACTGAGAACACATTATGGTAATGATACCTTCAAGTCTAGCGTGATGCTCTTACTGCAGAAGCTCAATGAATTTTCACGAAGAAATCTTTTGACTGTTCATTCCTAGTCTCATTTCTTCCTAGCAGTCACCATTTTGATTTATCGTGGTGCCAGGTATTTATTATAATCATACACCGTTTCGTGTATTTCAGTTCCCAAACTACCTTAACACTGCGTTTGAAGGTTTCTCGCTAGCTCTGTTCAAATTTCGACTTTCCCGTTTTTCGTATACAGGTTGAGACAGAGGAACTTGGGGATTCAGAAATTCAAATAAACAAATAAAATACAAAAATCGATTTAATTCTCCTTTCATCATCAAATATAACATTTCAAGTTTATGATTAGATGATAAACATGATATGATATGATAACTGGCGAATGATATCCATTATTGTCAATACATTGCTTTAATCGATTTCGAAAATGAGAAGTCTGTCCAGCGTCTCGTTAGGTATGTTGGCGATAGCCGAACGAATGATGTTATTTAAGTGGCCGTAGTCCTGAGACGATCATTATAAATAAGTGATTTTAGACATCCCCATAAAAAAAATGCAGGAGGCTTAATCATTCACAACGTGTCACTGTGGTACGTATTTTTTCTGAGGAAACAAACGAACAGTTTCAGTGGCCTCTGATAATTATTTTCACGTTATTCAGGATTTTTTCCTTCCTGGTATTCCCAAATATTTTCAGTGGTCCAGCACATTCACCTGATTTAGCCTCTTGCAGATTTCTCGGGACTTTAGCTCACTCCAAGAACAACTTTCGTTTGGCTATCGCCAACATACCCAACGAAATACTGGACTGAGTTGTCCGACATTTCCAAAATCCATTGAAGCACTAATAGTAGACAAAACGTATCAAACATAATCTCTGGAACACAAAGTTTGAATATTGTAACTGATTAAAATGGTCAAACCGATATTTCCATAAGTTTTTGTTTGATTGAATTTTCAAATCAGCAAGTTCTTCTGCCTCTCCCTGTACTAAACTTGTAGTACAACATTTCACTATAATCAATTGGAAATTAGTTTAAACCACGTTCTTGAAAGTGATTATTGATTAATTGAGCTACAAAAGAATATGTCAGTGAAACCTCGGTTACCGGTAATCGTAAAACCCCTTATGAGTCATGGTTGGTATTTCTGCCTTCGTCAGTTCGTCCCTTATTTCAACCCTGCCTCGGCTAGGAGAAAAAATATGCCGACTGCAAAATCAGGATGCTGATGTCGCATCAAAAATCTCACGGGGAAATTTGCCAATTTCATAACCCGCTGATTTCACAAAGCCGGTATCGAGGTGGATGGTTGGCAGCTTGGAGGCGAGGATTGGCTGACTGTAAACACACTCGGAGTTCCACTCGGGCCGAAATCTGGGGCACTTGGTCGATGGCCTTGTTTACATTCTTATTTCGCCAATATCGGATTTGGCCCGGGTCAGACCGTCACTATTTTCGGACGAATTTGAATGCAGTTACCGAAGAGTTTGATAGAGGACTTTATTCGAGATCGTCGTTGCAGTTCTCCATCTACTGTAAAAGCAATAATTTGTTTTTTTTATTCGAAAAAGATACTGTTAATTACAAAATTTCTTTCGGTGTAAAAATATTCTGAATATTACTACATTTTCTGAAGCTTCAATTCACTTTTTTTAAATGTTATGGAATGTATTAAATTAGGTTTTTATAGAGATTTATTTTATTCCCTAACAACCACAAAAACAAAAGTGGAATTAAAAAATAGAATCGTAGGATTTCATCTGTGGCGAACTTTAAAACGAGCCTTCACGCCTCATATGTTTGCATTTGAAAGAAGAAACTAAGAGGTTAATATGTAGTATATTATGCACTTTTCACGAAGTGAAGTTTAGGTTTTAATATTTGGCGACCGTGACAAGACCCTTCTATTACAAGTGTGGAAAAAGTCAAGTTGACACATGAGACATTTTTGGGGAACTTGTCATTGTATATTTTGTAATGAAAATTGCTTTAATTGATGTAATAGAAGTAGATTTAGTCCTCCATTGACAAAGTATACCTATATTTGTTAGTTGGAGTACTTTAGAGAGTACTGAATATATATATTTATTTGAAGAATACTATATGTAGGAAGCATTTGACAGCAGTGAATAATTACTCATTATTCACTTGTGATTAATGCGTACTACAATAGTCGTGGATAAAAAATATATATATTATAGGCAAAAAACGTTTGATACAAAAATCATTAAGCTTTTCCCAATGAAAGCTATCCCTTGAGACTTGTGTAATGGCAAATACAAATTTCCATAAACTGCATAACATTAGATAAATTTTACAAGATGTTCAAGAGAAAGGCACAACGGCGGCAGAATTCTCGGGTACAAGAGTCATATTTTCAAGCAATAACAGATACATATATTTTCAGTGAAAAATACATTTTCCGTTTGGTTTTTTCACTCAATCCTCAAAATGTCCGAGATGAAAAATCTTACCCCTTATTTCAATTTTAATGAGAACAATCGATGAAAAATAACGGAAAGGGAAGGAGTGAAGCTGGAAAAAGCCAAGCTCTCACCAGAAGGGTCTGAATTTTTGACGATAAAGAGGTGAAAAGTTTCGTTGCGGTGACGATATGCACTCTGTCCAGAAATGAAGGACCATAATGAGCAATTGCTGCCGGAAAGAAAACAGCTTCAGTTGAGAGGCGATGCTTGAAAACGCAAAAAGAAGTAAATTGATGTGACGACGTAAACGGAAGTTCACGCAGGGCCGTAATAAGGAGAAACTTTCAGATATGGCAGCATTAATTTATTTATTCACAAAAAAATATTAACCTGGTTTGGATTTAAAAAGATATCCTGGTTTCACTGAACAAAACGAAATATATTTGGAAGGTATTTTCACATCTCCATATACATTTAAAATTCTACTACACGAGTGTATGTCACTGAACTCCTAAACGGCTGGACCGGTTTGAATGAATTTTTTCGTATGCGTTTGGGTGATTCCCTATAGGTAGTTAAGATTTACAAATCACCCTGGCAGATGGCCCTGCAGACGATATCTAGGTTTAGGTTATTGATTGACTTGAATGAATGTTTGTGTATGCTTGAAATATCATACAGAACAACGTTTCTTGGATCAACTAGTATACTATAATATATACTGCGAATAGAAATTGATTATTTCACTCGAATGGTATGAGTGATTTTGTGCGCCTTAGTTCCTATCAATGCAATCATTTCGTTAAAACGTCTTTGATGTATGAAATCACAAACAAAAATTGAAGGCGCCAACGTGAATTCAGTATTACAATTGTTCGAATAGGAAAACGATAATTTAAATTCGATTGACCTGAGAACCATCGAATTATTTCCTTCGCGACCAGCTGTTAGGCATCCGAAAGAATCACTCAAAAACTTGAAAAGTTGTTGCAGGTAAGAAATGTCAACAGAAAGCTGAAAATAATGGAACCAATGGATCAGGGATATTCAAATTTGAAGCGTCCAAAAATTTCTTAGTATGATGTTGTTCTTGATTCGTTAAACGTCAATGAATTAAATTAACGTAATTGACGAATTCATCATAGACTTAGTTATCGAACTGTCACTGAAATATAAAATTCGGCTGTAGGTTTATTCGTTACAACTAATAGTCCTACGGAAGTTATGCGAAATATAACATCTGATTTATTTTTTTTTTCCTGGCATGAATGCTATAAATCAAAGATTACAATTATTTATTATTCTAATTTTTTTGGAAGATTGTGTACACCTGAATTGATGAGCATTCCACATATACAGCATCAAATTTTTATTTTTTTTCAGGAATTTTCACCTTACCCTTTGTATCGTTATCGAGTAGCTAAATGAAAAAAATTCTGATCCGATCAGAACTGAAAATATTCGAAAAATAAAATCAGATGATCCTCGCGAAATCCGCATTTAATTACGGAGCCCAAATATAAAATTCAACCCGATCGGATATTTAGTTCTGAAAATATTCGAACCATATCTCGAGAACTAATTGATCAATAACGAACCCAACTTGTCCTTAAATTTTCCAATCTCTTGCCAGCTCAATTCAATCGAAAGTAGAAAAGGCCAGATAGAATGGTGTATGACATCGGATCTGCATGGTGAGTCTAACCGATTCGTTTGAGCTAAAATTAGGGAAATACAAACATTTTTATAAAATTGTGGTACGCTGTATTCATAGGAACCAGCACCTATGTGTATGAAATGATGTGAAGGAAGTGAAAGTAACGTAAAAAGCGTGAAATTGTTTCGAAAAATTCAGTTCAAACTGGATCTTACTTCAGCCAGGTGCGGAATGAATGAAAATTTGCTGCTATGAAATGTTTGAAAAAAGTGTCTTAAAAAGTTAATTTTGGTGTAAGGAATATCATGAAGGAAGACAGATACCTCAAATAAAACCAGAGTGAAGGTTTTTTTCGAAATTTCTCATACAATTCAAATCGAAGTTTATAACATAACTATCTATCGTTTCTGGCAATTGATTTAAATTAATAAATTAATTTTTCCTACATCCTTACAGAATTCAGTACCTCTGACGATGAAGTATTGATGATTTAGTTTGAATACAGACCTGCCGTTTCATAAATGAAGCATCGAATTTTAATTAGGAACTGCAAGATATCTTCATCAAAGGATTCTTTGTGATCTACGAACAGAATTGAGAAATTTGAGATCATTGTAGGAATAAAATATTACTTAATTAGAACCTCGAAAAATTAAAAACTCCAGACCGTTTCGGCGTGAGTTATTTCAATGCGGCTGAATGACAACAAATTTCATGGAAAGCGAGAATAAATTAATTCCGGTGTATTCCAAAGACTCTATTTTTCCAATTTCCATAACGATGAGCAATCAAATTCGAATTACTATTTCGTTCAACCCTTCAGCGCTGGAAAAGGCTAATTACAGTTATTTACGTTCACGATGAACGGATTTAAGGAATAAATAAATAGGATCTTTTCCGTTATTAAGACAATCGTTATTTCACAGATTTATTTCGACATCTTATTAAGTATGGATTCAGAAGAAAAAACTGCTTCTAAGCGCTTGTACCAAGAGGAAAAGCGTGCTATCGTCTTGACTGAATGTCTGGATGTTTCGAATTGAGCCAGAAATGGTGCCAAAAGACCAGTGTTTGATTCATTGACGAAGAATCCGAGGGGTCACAAGTGTTTTGCCCGACCAGCCGTAAATACGATAAATCTCGAACAGATGAAAATAGGATTCGAAATTTTCAGGTTGT
>CM024239.1:91274712-91326702 GCA_013421045.1 Propylea japonica
CTCGCTAAGTATCTTCACTAGGATTGGAAAAATGACTTGGGCACTCGACTTGCTTATTGTATTTTTAAAAAGGTCTGAACTTTTTCCGTGTACACTACAATTGCGAATTCTTCTGCGTCACCGTATAGAGGTAATATTTAAATAGCGTCATGAAAAGGAAGCCACACCATCCGCTGCATTCCAATTCTTCCACCGGAAAATGAGGTATGCAACAACACCACAAACTCTTTTATTCTGCGAAAGACCTTCCTTTAAATAACTGCACTTCCCCAAACCGTACGCATAACTATGCAATTTTCACTTCGTTATATGTACTGCTGATTTGCATCATCTAGTATATCAGTATTTGCAGAATTGTGTGCAATATTCAAGTATACCCTCTCACTTATTTCTATTTAGGCATTGAATCTTCTAACCTGCAGGTCCTTATTCGCTATTTTATCTTTGATTCGACCTTTAGGTATACGTGACAAAAATTCTATGAGTTGGAACATTAACAGGATTGTAAAGACGATATGATTGATTCCCTGGGATATTGGATCATTCCTTGGTTCGTGTACAGTTAAATCTTTCTCTGATACAAAGGTTTCAAGAAATGCGCAAACAAGAAACGTATAGGATGTAGTATTTTGTAGCTCAGATTTTTTGGTTTACCTAAGTCAGGAAACAGAACCGGTCTTAAATATCCATATTGCTTGTTTGGATCGAATAATAGTTTGCTAGATCGAATTTGTATCCCAAATTTTTGCTAGTTTCTACATATGCTTTTTACACTACTCGCAGCACAAATGTGTTATATTATCGTATTTTTTTTAGGTCGCCATGTTGAATTTTTCATTTATGGTTTCCAAGTTATTAGATATTGCGATTTTTGCTTGAGATGCTATAAACATCCCGTTTTTTCGGAACGGTGTTGAATAATTAGTGAGCTGATCATACATGACAGATCCTGTTGATTATGCAATTTTGGGACGTGTAGCTCGAAAGTCAAATTACAATACACATTGAGTAATTCAGATCCTAGTAATGAATTATTTAGCGTCGAACCAATTTTCTTTAAATTTTGTCTAAGGACATATTACTTTGAATATGTTTGGAATGTTTCAATTAGAAAGCACTCATGGTTAATTATACAATGCGATATATTTAACTTGCCGGACAACTACAACATTCAATTATCCACGAGTATTGTTACTGTAGCAATTATCATTATACTTCTGTTTGCTCGGCTATAATAATAACCATTAATCACAAGTAAATAATGAGTTATTATTTACTGCTGTCAGATGCTTCATAGATTCAGATTTAATATTATATTCTATAAATTGATATTTCTTCAGTATTCTAAAGTACTCCAACTAACAAATATGGGTATGTCTTGTCAATCGAAGGTCAAATCTACTATCATTACATCAATTTAAGCAATTTTCATTACAAAATATACAATGACACTCCAAGAATTTCTAATGTGTCAACTTTACTTTTTCCACACTTGTAATAGAAGGGTCATGTCATGGTCGATAAATGTTAAAATATTCAAGAAATATATTCAGTAGACGTGGATGAAGTAGAGTATGCTACTTGCGTATAATGGCTGTTATTCACTCGGTGATTTGGACCACTCCCCTACGACCCGTATACTAAACTTCACCTCGTGATTTTTTAAAATAATAATGAATGCTATCATTGCACCCTTGTTGCATAATATACTATTAATCACATGTTCACACAAGCAACTTATCGAGCAATATGACAACACTTCAATTGGCGAACTCAACTCAGAATTCAAAAATAAAAGTGTTTTATTTTTTATTCAAAAAGTTACAAAATGTGTCTTCGTTTTTTTGCCAGCTTCTAAAGTCCTCGTGATGTCTTCCTTGGACAATTATAAAAGTTACTGTCATAAATAATCGAGTAAATAATCCAGCATATTCCTTTGAAAAAAACTCGAAAATCAGTAGGAGAGTTCAGCTGTAAGAAACTGAAATTGGGTTCATCTTTGGACCAACTGCAAAAATTCTGATTCCATCGTTTGAATTTCGAAATCATAAATTTTCCTTCCTGTTTAATTATTTGAATCACTTAAGTTTTTTCAATGCTTCATGATTTTGAGCTATCCAATTAATGAGTGCATTCTTCAAACTGTTTAAGTCTAATGTCCGTGTTCCGTGGTACTGAATAGCTCCTGATTTACCGCCAAATAAAAAGTACCATATAGCAAAAAAAATTCTCTTCTGAATTGAACATATCAAAAACCTTTTTTTATAATATTTTGATACGATCAAGAAAGCAACAAGCTTTCGACCTGACATTTTTAAACGATTTCAACAAAAATATTCGGTCTCCGAATGATCCCGCTTCATTTTACAGATTCATCTAATATTTCCGAGAAACAGAAAATAAACGAAGAACATTCCCTTTCATAGCCATTATATTTGAATAAAATGGAGGGTATGAGCTTATCTCCTCGCATTTCATATAATTACAATTCAGACTGCTATTATTATGAAAGTACTTAAAGCTTTAATGGAATCGAGATCTCACCTAATAAATACGACCATGAAATGGAAAACAACTTTTAATGAACTTCTGAATGTTAGGGTACATACGTTTGAAAGCATTCATTGAATTCTCATTATTATTCTGAATTTTCCTGTTTGATGAGCTTTGTCTCAAGAAGAGATATGGTACTATTCATTCATTCCTTCATTAATTTGACTTCTACTCCATTTTTATGGCATTTTGGGTTTGTTCTTCGGTTGTATGGTATTCGGCTTTTATGGTATCGTTATTTTCATGAATATATTTGTTCGTTTTTTATTTTGTTCATCCGTCATACCTCTATATAAGTTGAAAAGTTTATTTATTCCATAATATTTTTTATGTTAGAAAGGCCCTTTGTTTAGCAAACATTATAGTAGGTATATATCGCGAGTGTAGAATTATCCGTTTGGTTCAATCGACAACAGACCTCAAGTGCTTTGATCTTAGTAAGAATGTTTGGTTCATACTTCGAAGGGTTTCTTATGAAAATTGGCCCTAAGACACCAACATCGGTTTTAGTCATCTATTAAAGAAATGGGAATTCCATTTCAGAACTGCCCAATCAGGCACAGCCTGTACTCAGGAGTATCTAAAATATTCTCAATTGCAGCTTAGTATCAATCGGATAGACGATTTCAAATCGGTGTGAATAAATAAAGTTACTCAAATGTTGAAGTACTCATGCTACTAATGTACACTAATCTTCATTTGCATCAACAAGACGAACGCATAGACAGGACGACCAATAAAGTGCACACAAAGGAGTAAGGAGCCGGTTTGGGATTCGAAACAGTAATCATTCGTGCCATATAAGTACGAATTTATTTTCGGACAAGGCGAGACGTCGAGACGTTTAAATCATCACTGAGGGGGAGTGGACGCTCGTTTCAAACGGATTATTTCTGAGAGACGTGGAGAGTTGTATTTCATTTTGGAAATGGAATCCCTTTAATGAACGTTTTATGAGTCGTTCGGCATCCAGGAGATTCACTGCGATATCTTTCTTTATCTGAAGTGAGATTGCCATAGCTCTTATATGTTTTAGCACGTGTTTATCTATGGCACTAAAATATCTAACTATCCTGTATACTTAAACATAATTTGAGTGACATGTCTAATTTGGTAGTTCGTATGCTTTGTTAGGGGTTTCAAAACAGATTTTAGATTACTTTAAGGAGAAATCCCTCAACTCTAACTCTACTAAAACTCTTCATTTCTCTGCTCTGAAATGGTTATTCTGAATTAAATGAATTTCGCTAAAAAAATTGCATACTATGGTGGTTTTCTTGTTGCAGTTCCGCTTTTAATTGGAACTTTTCGTCATTATAAACACTCTTGTTACAGAAATTTAAGGACGAATTTAAGCTTTCAAGAAAAACTCACCCGGTATAAACTACATTATGTAAGTGAAAGTAATACCATTGTTTCACTTAGTGTTACACATTTAATAAAATTGTTTCAAATGGATTATTTCTCTTGTGGGCCACGAAAATACACTTGCTTATATTCTTTTGTTGACAAAATATATGAACTTGATTATATTTTGCTGTTGACAAAATATAATGATGATTAGGTGCGTGATTGAAATTAAACACTTTTCGCTTAATAGTTATTTAATCAATTAGGTTATTAAAGACAGCGACTAATGGTCAAGATATTTTAACGCGTGAGCGGAGCGAATGTCAAGAGTGTCAAAATGTGCAGTTTTTTTGACATATTTGGAAAAATAAGCCAACTTCTGGTTTTTCCGGAAATGACATCAACTTTCGATTTTCAAATGGGACATCCGGTATATTATTACATTTTTGAAATCTCTATAATTTTCTGAATCTAATGATACCTCATTGTTGATATTTCATTCGTCAGAACTCCCATTTTATTTTTCGACCTAGAAAGCCATGAACTCCCCAAAATTATTCTAAATAATTAAAATAATGCTACACTATCGTAATTTAGATTAAAAAGTCTCGTGGTTAGAATTACGTGGCAAAAAAGTAGACCAAAACCTCTTTTACTCGAAACTCCGTTTTTTCAACTGGTACCATAATGGTACTTTGACGTCATTAGAAAGTACCATCGGTGGGGTATCCATCCATATGACCTTTTTACTTTTAAAATCGAAATTACGATAGTGTAGTATTAGTTAGATTGTTTCGAATAATTTTAGGGAGTTCATGGATCTCTAGATCGAAAAATAAAATGGGAGTTCTGACGAATGAAATATCAACTATGAGGTATCATTAGATTCAGAAAATTATGGAGATTTCGAAAATGTAATAATATATCGGGTGTCCTTTCAAGAATCGAAATTTGATGTCATCTTCGGAAAAACCAGAAGTTGGATTTTTTTCCAAATATGTCAAAAATTGCCCTTTGGTGAGTTTATTCAATGTTCCAAATTTCAGAAATATAGCTACAGAAACAAAGGAGAAAAGGTCGTGTACCATGAGTCTGTGTCACAATGTATAGCAATTCTTTGTGTTGTGCATAACTGAGATGCTCAAAATTAATGATACTGGTGTAACTTTAAGATCTGACTGATGCTTTTCAGGTTAAATCAGAGATAAAATGATAAAAATAAAAAAATCAAATTCTGCTTTCAGATATTCTTTCACAGCGCACCCTTATGGCAAGAATCTGAAGTTTTCCGGACTTCAAATTTTATCCCATGTCAACAAAATATGAGTTCGGAAAAGTTTATTTTCATGTCGTTAGGGTGCGCTGTGCTATAAGATATGACATCAGGTTTTGAAATAAAAACGATGTGAGCGCCATTTGAAATGTAGCGGCGATGAATTGAAGTCTTCCAAATCGCATATAAAATGTCCAGTATCTCAATAGGCGTATTGCTGAAGTTGTCACCAGACTGATCTTACATTTTTAAAGTATTCGTGATTTCAGGTTTACTCTTAAACATCTCAGTTTCAGCCTAAAAGAACTAACGTTATGATTTGAGTCGTAGGTTGGAACTGTTATTTCTAATAAAACATTATCACTTTTCAAAAATAGAATAATGCTGAAAGTTTTCTTCGTTTTACTCATTCTAAAAGGCTATCACTATTTCCATTCTGGTTCGAATGGGGTGAAATAACCCGAACATATATTGGCAAACACATTTCCAATCTTGGAACCTCGGACCTCACCTTTGGCGCAGATAATGTGATAACAACGATCGAGACATGCAATGAAACGAGAAAGACCAGAGCTCCAGGACGTAACAACACCGATTAACCGATAACAATAAGTCCCGACCTCGACTAACAGCTCTAGTTAATTCCAATATCGCTAACGGTTATTAAATTCTCTCAGATGTGGTCTGAGCATTTCCTATGTCAATGTTCATGCCGATTATCTACCATCTAATTTTTATTTATAGCTCGGTGGTAAGCGCAATGTGCTCTATGCTTCTGTTTTCGCCTGTGACCTTATTAACTCGTAAAAGGCTCCCGTAACTCATTCATTCACCTAATGGTCGCGATGAATCATAAATTAAAATCCGTTGGGAGTGTCGGGCATCGGAATGAATTGCTACGTCGGGATGTTTGTTTATCCAGTTACGAACTTTCTGGAATGCTATGACGAGGCAGTGACTGGCTGCTTCGTCATGGAAATTAATACCTTTTAAACATTTCTTATTCTTCTAGGTACTGCATGATCTTTTGAAATTTATTGTTGCAGATCTTGATTTAGTCCTGATTGTGTCCCTATTTTTCTCGAATTGTTTGGGGGTAGGTATTGTTCAACTGAAGTCAGTTGGTACAGTATGAGAAATTTCAAATATTCAAGGGTATCCGAAATCCCTTAGAAGATTATGAATGCATATTGCGTTCCAAATATTTATTATTTCCCTCGTATTGGTATTCACAAGTTCTTCTCGACCATTGAAGCGGATTTGTTGGTTGTTTATCGCAATTAGCAGATATATTAGGTGATCTTATATTGCTTAATCAGTAGCGGAGAGTTAGCGTTAGTTTAGTTTTTATTATACTGATTAGTTTGTGCGCACAACGATCTGAAACCAGTCACAGATAAGTGAGTATCCGCAGTAGGTTCGAACGCTTTCGCACAAAAGTTCCTCATCACTAAATCAACAGTCTTATATTCGTACACATACTTCTGACAGTCATTAGATGATCAGAGTAGTCGGCTGAAAGTTTATCAGAAGGTTGCTCGACAAGTGTTTTGACCTATAAATAGCTTGTTTACATTGGTGAATAATGATTTGATCGATACAAAATAAGGATTAAGGCGAAAAACAATGAAAGCTGAACATCTTGATTTTTCGTTCGAGTTTCATGCAGTCATTCGTATCCTCAAAGATGGCGGAGCAGTATACCGGATCCAAGTATAGGTCCCTAGAATGCCTTTATCGCTGTTCTACACACTGATGAGCCTCGATAGGGCGAAATAGCTATCCATGGATGCTCTGGATGATATAACCTACTTGTATGTTTTTTGATCGTTGACTAGATGAGGTCGTAGTTTAATATTTGCTTTCAATGGATTAATATTATCTTCTGATTTCATTACTTTGTGGTTCGATTGGAATTTAAAGTCAAAATGAAATGGGAGATGAATCTGAGAGTTATTACTCTGATTTGTCAGAATATCTGCTTGTATAATGACTTTCTGGGCACCTTGCCTACATATCGAATTCAGATATCTAAATAACTACATATGATGCTAGAAATGATCAGAAGAGAATCATTGTGAATAACAAATCAATTTCAGTATATCATTGAAAAAAAAAAATGAATGAAACTATTTATCATTGCTAGAAAAATTATCGAATGAACAGACAGATTTTTTTTCATTCGATTCCTCACTGTTGAAATTGAATTTCTTTTCTTCATTGCCATCACTTTTCTGTCTCGCGCCATCACATCTAGTATTGAATCTTATATTTGCACTAGGGTTGATAGATTTTTTGGTATTTTAACAGAACTAGAATTATTGTTTTTCTCCAAATCTGTCATTTATTAATTCATTCATTATACCTATAATCCGTTCACGAAAGTTTGAGCGCATAGTAGAGGTTTGTTTATTTATCTAAAGTTGGCAGTATTTGCTGTCATGATGTAAAATAAAGTCAACGTTGCCGAATGTACCCGGCCTCGTTCGACGAGCTTGCCAGTTATCAGAGAACTCTATGCAATATTGACAACATTGCGTATCAATCTGACAAGAAAACAAATAACACAACCTAAAATTTAGTATACACAGTGGAATATGCCAAATTTCCATGGCCAGCCGACGGCTCAAGCTTTCGTGAACGGACTATACTTAATATATTATTTCATGCTTTTTATTTGCATACGTTTTTTGTTCGCACAATCTAACAGTAATTAGACGCTCTCATACTACAGTAGTGAGGTGACTGTTACAAACATGTTTCGCATTGGTATGTGAACAATCATATAATGGCAGGACATCCAGTATTCCAATGGGTATGCCCATGGAAGAAAGCCCGCGAAATATTGTATGACTTGACTAAATGCTTTACTACCCTATGCGTTATTTCTCACTATCGAGTACCAGAGCTGACTGTTAAGCCAGAAAATCTTCTGCGGTTGTTTTCATAGGGTAAAATATGATCAAAAAATGTCCTGATAACTATTGGCCTCATTCAAGAATTCAACTCTCCTTGAACCGCATTCGCTCCTGAACTAACTGCCTATCGTGAACACCCTGAGCAATTCAACATCTCAATGGAGTGTTCTCGATGCGAAAATATCAGCATTGTCTGGAAAAAAAGAGATTAGATACCGTCCTTCGCGATAACACCAATTCGCCCATTCGCAAAAACGGTATCACCGGGCGAGCCGAACAATTTTTTAACATTAACAAAAAAATCCTATTTCCGGTTGCGGATGTTTCCGCAGATTTATGTCGCGCTAAACAACAAAGTACGCGGAACGGAGTCGAGAGAGCAGCACCCATAGCGAATATACATTTTTATCTTTTAAATGTTCCTCATATCCGGGAGTGATTTACTGTAATTTCCCTAGAGCGCCCCTGCCCCCGCCGCGAATACGTGACTCAATAAATATAAACTCCTCCAACATGTATATGCACGCCGCCGGAGAAGACCGGAGAAGATGCGTCCGGAAAATCTTCCGGAATAATAGTTTTAATGACGCGCATGCTAAGTTATTGCCGCTTTCCCGCGGTGGCGGAATTCTTAACATACAAAGTAATAATTTTCAGGCGGTGACAATGAGTGCCCTGTTTTGACACCGGGAATATATTTGTTTGCTAACCGAAAGATATACATGTTCCAGAACTTATAACGCTAGTTTTCGTATTCCTCTCAGCTGTTGACAAATGATGATTCCAAGTGGCAGAAATGGGGCAAAAACACCGAAAACTATGTTTTTATACGAAATGATAAATTGTGAAAGATCCTATTCTGTTTTTGAGCGACTTTCGGCATACCGTTGTCGTGAAAAATCAACTGTATGTTGAAAAACATGGTAAATTTTTTATTGTTAATAAAGAAGTTAAGTTAATACTCGTAGTTTCAAGAAATTGACCAAGTTTTTCAACATAAAAGTGGACTTTTCTCGAAAACGGCCGTCATCAGAGCGTATGAGTAAAAGTTGATTTTTTGTGTATAAAATATTGGTGATTCAAATGAACTTGTTATAAATCGGACAAAATTTGGTATTTAGGTGATTAGACGATTAATAGTAAATCTCTGTGAGAATGTTTTGTGACGAATATATCGTTGATTTATTCAAATCAAGTTTTGAAGAACATCATACAAGCCAGAAGTTTTTTACACACTTGTTCATATTGGTGAAACGATCATTCAGAATCTCATCAGAGTTATTGGTTTCATTCAAGTTATTGGAAATACATTTACGCTAACGTTTGCATCTTCCTCGACCATTTGAAGTTGTCGAAAATTAAAATTCATAGAGAAGAAATGGAACTAATTAATAACTTTCCGAATAATTGAATCCGAATTTTTGTTTTCATGTCATGAAAGAGAGCGCAAAGGCTTCAGTCTTCAAGACAGGGCCTTCTTAAATTTTTTTCCTATGCTACTGTTCATGTTGATGAGAATATCATTGAAACAAGGCAACCAACAATAATGAGGGCATTGTATTGTTGATGACATTTGATTGAAACAATATTCTGTATCATGAGGTTATCAGAGTCGGAAAGATCAAGGATGCAAAGAACCTTCTGATATCCTCTTGATTAAAAAAAAAGTCCTTTCTAATAGAGACTGCTCAGGAATCGTGCAATTTTAGAATCCATCTGCTGAATTTTACCTCAAATTGATCGAGCCGCATGCTCCGTTAATTATGTTGACTCTCTCGCCAGGAAAAGTGAATAGATCATCGCATAGGTCTTATTACATCAACACAAAAATAGAGCTCTTCATCAGGATGTATTGATGTTGACGGGTAAATCTATTGGGGCCCATTCAATGGAGTTTGCCAGCCTAATTGACGACTGTATCGGGACCATCGCTTTGTCCTGTAGGTACAGGTCTATTCAGTACACTCGATTCAGTTACTTCCGGGAAAACTTCAGAACTGTACGTTCATGTGACGATCCTGTGAAATTTGAAAATGATATGTGTAATAAGCGTTATTTTCATACAATATTGGGAACGTGCATTTTTTAAATACCTTATGGATCATACGAAAATCAGTGATTATCTATTTTTCGTTTCATAGTCTGGTTTTGGGAAAAAAAAAACTATTGAAATCTACAAAATAACCCATACAATTCGAAAAATCAGAATTCGCAAATTACGAGTGTGACTTATGCGAGAATATCCATTTCATTGGTTGAATGTTGAATCTCAGTTTACAACGATGCAAAATAGTGCAGGTAGGTTCAAGGTTTCATTAGACCAATAGACTTCTCTATTTGATTCGATTTCAATGTTTCTTCCAATTGATGCTCTGCTTACAACGCAGTATAGTTTTTCCTTGTCATGTTATTACGGTTGAAAATCCAATATAACCACAGCTTATATGCTGGAATTAACTTATTCATTTATTCAACCCCACTGTAAAAGCCTGAGCGATTAAATTTTTTCACTTTATCCAGAATAAATTTGCACCCGTTTTTAATTCGGCTTCCGTTTTGTTGAATGATTTTACATCCTGTTCGAAAAGGGTAATTTTTTTAAATACCCAGTAACAAACATGAATTTGCTGCAGTTACAAAAAGCTGTTATCGACTCCATCACTAGTTGCACGTTGTTATACCTATTTCAGATGGTACATTTTTACAATGTATCATTGAACTGAATAAACGAATTCGGTGCTCTCTGATGGCCAAAAACAAGCACGAAATTTATTAACATATAGATGAATCAATCCTCAACAACCTGGAAAACATCTATGTGTGATGAATAATGAACAGAATCGAGCAGACAACAAACAAGTGGGGAACGTAATACGTGAATTATTAATTCATTGCAATCTATCTATGGCCATTCCACTAAGCAATCAGGCTTGTTTCGGCTGCGTATTTCCATCCGGTTTTCCAATTTCCACCTAATCTCGAGTACTGTCATACGAATCGATATGGCGGTATTCAAATTAGCCGTGATATCGATATTTGTGGATCGTAATTAACGCGCAGGTTACAGCAATTATGTCAGTTGTTGTTGTGAATGATCAGGTGCAAGTAGGAATAATCAATTTTTTTCAACGCTCGTTCTATTTAAACGGGTGCTATATCATTTCTTCCAAATGTCCTTTATTTTCGAATTTTGAGCCGAAAATAGACTCAAACGATAGTGTTCCACTCCCTGATGACGAATCCGTAGTCAAGTACAATTCCCTCCGTGGGAATGTCCGGCCGTAAACACGATAAATTTCGAAGGGATTCTCCTAGATAGTTTCGCATAGGCCACGGTTAAGATCGTTAACCAGGCAAATCGTACAGAGTGTTCCATGAAATATAGCTATTTAAAATTTTGTTCCTCAATATCTCAGACAAAAAGGAAGCCAATCAAAATTGCGTAATCGCGGCCATATCCAAGATGCTCATGCAAAATTATGTGGCCATAGTGTTAACAGAATCATAAAAAATTCAATTGGAATATTGAAAAGAAGAATCTTTATAGTTCCATAAAAAAATCCGATTCTAGTGAAGTTCATGTTGTGAATGAAGATTATAGACTGAATGTTCGTGCAAAATTACAAAAGGGTCGCATCATCAGAACCGTAGAATTCAATTATTTTCTAAATTCTCTGTCAAATTCGATGGAGTTGAAATTTTGTAGTATAATGTTCTGCGCGGAGATTTGTGGGGGTGATACAACCGTTATTATAAAAAATGTAGAAAATGTCGTTACTATGTTGTCCCCAGTCGGGAATTAAACACAGATGAACGTTGTCGACGTTTCGGACATTTTTTTCAGATATAGGAATTGAATTTTGTTGTCTTTCATCATGACTAAAAAAGACAAAAGCTTGTGGTGATATGATAACTTATATAGTCTTTTTGTTCAGATTCAAACAATATTTATTATTTGTTATTAATATTATTCATATTATATTCCGTAAAATCACTTTTTTGGCACGTTGTTTTATATCATCTTCATTCACTGCGTATATTTGAATTGCAATTTGTCGAGAAATAGCCTTCATTAATCGTCCATTCAATGCATATGGCCTATTGTGTGCCACTCAATATCTGAATCAAATTATTTGCTTCTGTCATAAAAGTATCTATGTTTATCAACTCTTCATAGTTGTCCCCATTCATATCATAAAGTTCAAATTGCAAAATAAATTTCAGTGCAGTGAGAATATAAACAATGAAGGGAGACAATAATATTAATGCGAAAATATCAACCAACATTAAACTCGGAGCTAAACCGTCCTCGTCCAAAGGACATACAAGGAGGTAATATCATATATTATCGTTGACGAGATAAGCTTCGAAGTATAAGTGTAATATTTTTTTTCCGAGTGTTATAAGAATGAAAATCACTGTTTCTTAATTTATAAATATTGTTTTCATAAGCATACATTAGGCACACATCGATGAGAACGTTTACATATTCAGTGCTACGTATGCCCTTCATTTCTCTGCCTCATCGCAACTAAGATGAGCGAGTTACATTCACCCAATAAAAAAATTCCTTTTCCATAAACTCCTTTAATTAGTGGAATAGATCACCTAAAGCAAGATAGAAAGTTTCAATGGTGAAGGTATAACGTCATGTGGAACAAACATATTTCCGGCACTAATTGAAAATGTGTCAATATGCACTATTTGAATTGCCTCTTTGTAACTGTCATGACTCGACAATCAGCGAAGAATGAGAATCTTTCAGACTGTGGTTGCCGCAAGCTATTAGACTATCCTTTACAAAGTGCACCAGTTAGCTTTAATAAGCGCTTGAGGTTCACTCGATCACTAATTATTCTGTTTCGACTGTAATGAACTCGCGTTACATTAGCAAGGTGCTACGCACATTGGCAAATAGTCCTCACTGAAATATATTTGCATATGGGACCGAAGTTCATGATAAAGTCATATTATGTCGTAATAACGTGGGTTCAAAAAAATTCGTGGTCAAGTAAGCTGTGGATTCTATTTTTTCCCTCATAGACTCTAAGGAAAAATAGAATCCACAGCTTACTTGACCACGAATTTTTTTGAGCGCACGATATATTTATGTCTAGATGCATCCAGCCGTTGCGTGAATAGGCCAACAGTGGTTCACAGAACGTCAGCAATTTGGTTATTATTCTTGAAGTTGATAGTGAGTTCTGTCGCTATTGGCTAGTAAATAAGAGTTCGGCTTTGGCAGCAGCTAAAATACACGAGCTTGGATTATTTCAGCCACAGCTTCGATGGAAGAAGTATATGAAACATGCCAAAATTCACGGAAACTAAAAAAGTTTCTCAAAAACTCATCTGAATAAACTATTTTTTCCTAAGAGGCTCATCTGCAGGTGCAGTGCCAGCAGATTTCAATAAATGCAAACTGAATTCTCTCGAATATTCTGTTTGACTTGAATGCTAACAAATATTTTCAGTATAGACATATATTTCGTGAAATACCATGAAATCCAGATAAAAATAGTACAACTGTGTCTTAAAGCAACCCTTGTGGTACTTGACTGGTGCTTGAAAGAGTTGCAGCGACCAGTGCAGTGATGAAGTGAAAAACTATCGTACAAAATAGTGTACTCAAAAGTAACAGTATCACTACATGTACTACATGTGTACTTCCATCTACAATATTCGCCAGATTGTCGTTTAGACAGATGCACCGATTGCAATCCAATATACTACAAGACTTGGCTAACAGAGCTAGAGCCCGTGAAGCCCAGACGTTATTTTATAAAAGCTGAAAACTTGTGTACGCATGCTCCCAACACAGGTAAGAACGATGGACCATTATGAAGTTTGGGTTACCTTGGCTTTGGCAGGTAAACGGTATTAAAGGGGTGTAAAATACTTATCTAAATTCGTCAAATAATAAAGAGTGATTTTTTGGTATTACCTTCAGAATATCATTAAAAATCACGTCATTAATTGCCAGACACTTAATATAGTGGCAACCCCTTGCCAGACACCCTTAATGTTCATTAAATTATATGTAATTCTACTTACGTTATAGTATAAAAGCTGATTTTTATATATAATACTTGGGTAATAACATTGAGTTCAAAAATTATTTTTAAACTCAATGGTAATAATTAATTAGATAATGTTTACTTATTAGCCAGACATTTTTGATAGTGCCAACCCTTTGCCAGACAAGGATGTAGTTTAGCTGCAGGTGCGAGCGCGAGACAGTATATATGAGGGGGTGCGAGTGAGCATGATTATAATGACTTATGCAGATAATTTTTTTGGTACAGCTTTATATAACTAATCATTTGAGTGAATCTCAAAAACACCTGAAGAAAAGACATTCAATGCTACAACTAAATAAAATTGTTAAAAATTTTGATTTATTCTATCAACAATTTAATTTAGTTGTAGCAAGTTTTCAGCTTTTATAAAATAACGAAGGTCTGGGGTTCACGGGCTCTTAGACTATAAGACGAGATTTAAATAATGGGTGCTTAAGTCATTATCCATATCAAACAACCATCACATATTGCAAACAGCAAAATAAAGTCATTCGTATTTTCATCTACAATAATCGCCAGATTGTCGTTTCTACAGATGCACCGATTGAAATCTAATACCTATGCCACAAGACTAGGCTAAGACGAGACTTAAACTAAAGGTTGTTGAAGTTATTATTATCACCCAACAACCATCATATATTTCAAACAGCAAAATAAAGTCATATGTATTTTCATATACATTCATCGCCCGATTGTCGTTTACACAGATGCACCGATTGAAATCCAATGCCATAAGACTAGGCTAGCTTCCAAAGCAAATTACAGCCTGCAGGCCCCAATCTCCTAGCTAACCCGCCGTGTACGATCTGAACAATCTGCAATTCACGACTATCACCTCTACTTCCGATAATAATCCTTGGTTTGAATTTGCTGCGGTCTGTTTCAATTACGGTCGCGGCCAAGACGAGACTCAAAATAATGGGTGATGAAGTCATTATTATCTTTCAACAACCATCAGATATTGCTAACAGCAAAATAAAGTCATGTTTATTTTCATCTACAATGATCGCCAGATTGTCATTTACATAGATACACCGGCTGAAATCCAATCTGCCATAAGAATTGGCTAAAACGAGACATAAACTTATGGGTTTTAAATTTAACATTATTATTCAACAACAATCACATTTTGCATACAGCCAAATAAAGACATGTGTATTTTCATCTACAATAATCACCGATTAAAATCCAATATGCCACACGACTAGGCTAGCTTCCGAAGCAAATTACAGCCTGCAGGCCCTAATATCCTAGCCAACCCGCCGTGTACGATCGTAACAATCTGCCGTTTGCGACCATCGTCTACTTCCGATATTCTTCGTTTTGAATTTACTGCGGCCAGGTGCAGAAAGATCACTTGTCGAGAATACAAGTGATCTTTCAAAGCGAATACGAACTCCATTGCGCGGTGTGCATTTTTGCAGGTAAAAGAGGGACTTGCGCAATGACGTTCGTATACGCTTTGAAAGATCACTTGTCCAGAATACAGGGCCTGTTTCAATTACGATCGCGGCTAAGACGAGACTTATTATTATCAAACAGGCATCATTAAATGAAGTAATGCGTATTTTCATCTACAGTAATCGCCAGATTGTCGTTAACACAAATACATCGATTGAGATCCAATATGCCACAAGACTAGCCTAAGACGAGTCTTAAACTAATGGGTGTTAAAGTTATCAGGCAAATTACAGCCTACAGGCCCCAATCTCTGAGCTAACCCGCCTTGTACGATCTAAACAATCTGCCGTTCACACAATGTACTTTCGATAATCCCCGGTTTGAATTTGCTGCGGTCTGTTTTAATTACGATCGCGGCCAAAACGAGACTTTTACTAATGAGTGTTAAAGTTATTATTATCACTCAACAACCATCACATTTTGCAAACAGCATAATAAAGTAACGTGTACTTTCATATACAATATTCGCCAGATTGGCGTTCGGACAAATGCAATATACCACAATACTAAGATAAAACGAGACTCAAATAATGAGTGCCAAAGTTATTATTTTCATCAAACAACCATCACATTGCATTCAGCAAAATAAAGTCATGTGTATTTTCGTCTACAGTAATCGCCAAATTGTCGTTCACACAGATGCACCGATTGAAATCCAATATGCCACAAGACTAGGCTAGCTTCCGAAGCAAATTACAGCCTGCAGGCCCCAATCTCCTAGCCAACCCGCCGTGTACGATCTAAACAATCTGCCGTTCGCGACCATCACCTCTACTTCCGATAATCCTCGGTTTGAATTTGCTGCGGTCTGTTTTAATTACGGTCGCGGCCAAGACGAGACTTAAACTAATGGGTGTTAAAGTTATTTGTTCGGCTTGAATTTCAGGTGTGTTGATTTTGGATGCGCCCACGCTTGCGTTGATCGGTTTAAATACACCCAACCGGGATTTGTTTTCGTAATCTCTATTTATTGCTTTATATTCGGATTTTAGCTTGACCCTGTATTATGGTGGACAACCCCCTGAGGTTGGTTTTTATGTTAACGTTTCACTAGTAGGATTGTATAGTTCTGGTTGTTTTCGTTTCTCTGTGCGACCACGAACTTGACAATAGTAACCATGTTCTTCATAACATGTTCTGAACATAAACCAGTCGGGACAAATTTTTAAGCATTTCTCGACTACCAGGTCGGCCCCGGTCATTTTTTGTTATTTCTAACTGTTGGGTGATTTTATTTCTGAAATTAGATCATTATACAAAATACTAAGGTATCTTCTCTAAAATTAACCGTGTTATGTCTTTTTATGTTTTTATGTCCAGAATAGTCACATTTTGGAAATCGAACTTGAGCAAGTAGATATGCTTGGTCAGGGCTGTTTTATTTTCTCGTTCCAAGTTTTTGGTATCGTTTTTGTTGTTTGTTGGTTTATACTGTCTTGTAGGTATTGTTTTGTTTGTCCAATATAAACTCTATCACACTTGAAACATGGAATTCTCTATATTAGGTTCAACTGTTTTGATGGTGGTGTTTTATCCTTCATTTTTGTGAAAAAAACAGTTAAAATATTTGTGCGTGTATGCGAGGACAAAAAACAAAACAAAAAAATATATGTGTCTTTTTATGGTTTTATACAGGCCATGAGTGTCTTTATGTCAGCCATGTATGTTTGATTAATATTGTTGGTGTTTGCGTTTTATAAGTTTAGACCGAAATCTGTTTCCTGTGGAAGTATCTTCTTTTAATATGACTCAAGCTGGAGGAACTCGCCAGATGAGACCGAATGTTTGAAAGAGCTGTGACATGACAACTGAATGCTAGATTGTCTTCGAAATTTGAGGAGATCGACTTTCTCTTTCTGAAAATATTCCAGGAGACAAACTTCCAATCATAAATCTAGAATTATTCGTCTGATTTGACCCATTAGCGAACTTCAATGAAATATTCTCATCTTGCATCTGCCCTGAATATTTCAAGTCGTCAGTTAGTACGGACGTACTGAGTTTTTTTCGACCTCTGATTATTCATCACTGGTTCCAACCTAATCGTTCACGAATAATTGGGCAAAATTATGTCGAGTTCTTGCCCTAGGAACAAACGCACAAAAACTGTGCAATCGCATGGCGTTATCAGAAAATGAAAATGGAAGCTTCGATGTGCCCATATGCTATATTTTAACCAGTTTTATATTCCATACGAGTTCACTTCTTGACAACCAATTCCAACTTTCCGACACGTATCCGCATATACGAAAAGTAATTATACGACCCATTTGCCTGATTAATATCGGCACAGATCGGTGTCAAATCTGCATGGAACCCAAAATGGTAACAACGCCGAACCGCAGCACACTACAGCAAACTTGAAACCGATGTGTTCGGTTTAATCCCGTCATAGCAGCGCCATCTATGCGAGGCAGCTAGTGCTGTCTGTCGATATAGAAAAGCAATTAAATTGGTACCAGAGCAACGGGGGCGGAAAATAATCCCTAGCGACATAGGAGAGACTGAAATTGTGTTTATTACCAAGTTCCGCGTTTAATGCGTCTTATATGTTGAATGGTAATTCAATCTATAATGTTCGAGTCGAATAATCAGTATGTATGGAGATTGATTTACCAGAATTCAAAACCGTCGCCCGAATCGAGTTGTCTATGGGAACAAAAACACATCTACAAGCCGACTCGGCTTGGATTGCTCCGTTCCCGGAGTTAATCTGAGAACTTTGAGGTCAGTGTTAATTGAATCCCCCTATGACATGTGTGCATGTGTGTGGAACTGAATTAGACATTAGAATTATTGTGAGCTGCATCGTACTAGTCAGATGCGAATCTGAGGATTTCAGGCTTTTCGGCTTTGCCTGGTTGCTTTGAGGTTTTATTTATGACAGTTCGAAATCCTGATGAATTTCCCTCGTATTTCTAATTGGATAGAACGTTTATTATGAAGGGATTTCTGTATGCGCACTCCATGCAAACAATGTTGAAAAGTGAATTATATTTTACCGTACTACGAGTATCATTTATTTATTTCCAAAAGGTTGTCTCCAAATCGTCATAGAATATTTTGGTTCGTAATAAATAACCTGCTGTGAAAAATAATATTGACGAAAAAAAATATTCGAATTTTAACAATTAGTCGATGACATCTTAACAGGCTTACGAGGAGTTTCTCACCCTCTGCACTCAGGTTGAGGCCACCCTCAACTCTCGTCCTCTGTATCTTCCATAATCTGATCCTTCTGATTTTGAGGCCCTTACACCAGGTCATTTTTTTGTTTTCCGCTCCCTCACAGCTCCTCCTGACAACGATTTCAGTTCTGTGTCTGTAAACCTTATATCACGTTGGCAACTAGTCCAGCGATTTCAGCAGGACTTCTGGAAGCGTTGGCGTCAGGAATACTTGCATACCTTGCAGCAACGTCCCAAGTGGTTGCAGTCATCTACCCTTATTCTTTCAGGTACTGTAGTCGTTATTCGAGCTGAAAGTTGTCCTCCTCTGAAATTGAGTATCGGTCGTATATCATCTGTTTTTCCTGGTCCTGACTCTACAACTCGTGTAGTTGATGTTACTACTTCCTCTGGAATAATTCGAAGACCAGTCGTCAAGCTATGTCCTCTTCCAAGTCAATAAATGGCCCTTTTTCGTCTGTTCGCTCCTTGATATTGATCTTACTGAAGGGACTCTTCAGGGCGGCCGGCATGTCGTGAGTGTTCCGTAGCTCTTGGAGTAAATTGTCCCGATTGCTGGATTCACCTGCGGCCGCGCAATCGAACCGGTCGGTAAACAAACATCGCCATAAATAAGATTTTTCCGAAGTGATAAGCACCTATTTCAATTTCATCTCTTCTTCTGTTAAAACCGATTGTGCAATTTTGAGTGGAGTGTGTGAGACTCGACCAGCTAAGTTATAACCATAAAGCCAGTGCAGATAACGTTTATCATAATTCAAATATTACCTCATGAATTTTTTGTTTCAATATATCCATTTATAGATTCAACTGTCTTGTTCAAATCTTCAACTAATATTGCAAATTTCAAATTCTGGAATTTTTATTGTATATGTACAGAATCTCGTACGACTTGACGTCAGTTCTTTCTTCATTTTTCCTGTTATTCTGGTGCATGCCAGAAAGTTTGAAGCAAGCGAAAAGAAATACATGTCATACTCTTTGTAACAACATTAACTAAGATTCTCAGTTGTGATATATTTAAATTTCATTTGAGATATTGCTTTACCAACATAAACTGATCATAAACATTAAGTGAGCTCAGACTCGATTGATCTAAGTAGTGAGTATATTACAGATACAAAGGGAATAGTATAGTAGTAGTATTTTTTCCACTACTCAATGCGCTCATATCTAGACATATAAATGGTTATAAACGAATATTATTCCCCTTAAAACACAAAGTATTGAAGAGCACTTTTAAGTCGTAAAAACTTATGATTTCACAATTTCACATGTCGAAAGAAAGATATCAAGATCATAACAATGCAACTATCCAAGCTGAAACGTAAAAGGAAACCCCGTTCAAAGGGCAACAACATTACAGTAATTGTCCAATATTCCGACTTCTAGACGCAAAAACCCATCGAGGTCTACGACTTCTCGAGAAATGAGAAGAGCCGTTGGCACAATGGCGCACCTGAAGTGTCTCTAATGAAGCGAAAACGTCTGAGCGCGGCCTGTGTTGTGGTTTCTTACAATCAGTGGGGCTGTGCCGGAAAACCCCACGCATTTATTTTCATTGTATTTCAGAGTTTTTCTTTCCTTTCTGAATGCGTGTCGTGGGTTGACGGATAAGGGCGAAAGTTAGTTTGTTGTTGAGAAGAATGGATTCTCTTTTTGCCGCAGAGCGCCGTTCAGCACCTTCGAATCTAACTGTTAGGTAGAATCAGTGAAAACATAAAAAGGTTATTCATTTATTTACATATATATACATCGACAGGTATATACAGGATTATAATGATTCATACCTATAGTCCATCCAGAAATGATTGACATCGATGGAGGTCTTGAAAGTTTAGGCGTAGCTTCATTTCTGGTTCCAAAAAAGTAAAACTTTCTGTGGAATTATATTATGTGTACTTATTGAATAAAAAAATGTTAGTATTTCTTTCGAGCAGATTCATGAAATTTCTTACTTTAAAAATATTTTTTCATTTTCCTAATCGATTATAAAAAACTTCAAATACTCGTTCAAGTTCAAGTACAGTTCGTACTTTGCCATTACGATCCAGCCAGTATGTTTGCGACAAAGCATGGATGGGATTATCAGAGTTCGTTCAAACCACTCGATTGTCTTTGTTTACATTACTCTGTCTTAAATTCAAACGGAGTATAGCAGTAGTAAGTTATTTTTATGCTTATTTCATTGTTTTTTTTTAACTTGGGAGAGTGGTAAATAAATTGGTTTCTAGTCTGCGTTTGGCGCGCACCACCACAAGATTTTGACGGTCAAAATCTGTGGTGGTTCTCGTCCGAGGGCCTTGACGGAAGAGTACTCACTGTCATAATTTAAGAGCATTTCAAACCTGGTTATTTAGGTTCGACTGTGCACAAATACTGTGAAACGATTCCACATGAAATTTTAACTCGAAACCTCTTGACGATTTATAAACAAATTAAGCCGAGATATTCCGACACGTGTAATATGAAATTTTCAAATCCCTTTGTCATTCCTTCACAAAGTTGACTTTTTAAATTTTTTATTCAATCAGATGTCTATAGTTGCAAGAATGCCCGAAAGAAATAATTTAATCTTAATATTGAAATCATTCGACCGATTCGGTCCGTCATTGAACTCAGCCGAGCTATCTCGACCGTATCATGAAAATTTAAAGTTTCTAGCGCATTTCGTACTTCTGGAGTTCTGGAGATATTCGAAAAATAATATTTCAGAGCTGTGTAAGTAAGGAACAATTTGGTGGAATCGACCCTTTAACGAATTCAACCGAACTATTCCCACTCCGCATCCGGCCAGAATTGTTTTCGATCTCAGCTTATTCATAAGTGAGTCCAACCGAGGTTGAGATCAATCATGGTTCGAATTTTGAACAGACTTTTTGTTGAAATGACAGCTCGCTGGTTCCATGGAACTAGCGATCAATAAAGAATTTCAGGCAGCAGAGAATTTGATTCTTCATTGAAATAATAATTATGATATTAATGACGGTTGAAACATGCCTAATGTTTTTATATGATAATTTTCATTTTGGCAGCATTCCACTTCCAGCTAACTAACAAGCGAACCTATATTCATGGTTGTTTATTTTCCACTTGTTTTTCTTTGGTGTATTATTTATATTATTATTATGTATTATAATTTATACAGAATGTATTAATTTTTGGTGACCAAAATTTCATTTCTATTATTGAATAATATATGCAAAATTCTCATACAAATAACAATAATGAACGCAAGTTGTTATTATCATATGTATTACTCCTACTCTATAGAGATGAAATTTTGCCGGAAAAATTTCTCGATTGTAACATTCCATTTGGAGAATGAAATTTCATCTGCAGTGATATTCGGCATGACTATTTCACGAGAAAATTGGGCGAACAGAAATATGGTCACGTTTGGGAAAGCCAAGAAAACAACAATAGGTACACTGAAAAAACTATTAAACCCGTATCCAGCTATTTATGTATTCATTTCAAAGCTATATTGAATAAGTGAAATGTATAATAGTTTTATCCACGACTGCTGAATAATCCACCCATTATGCGTTTGTTTGCTAGGCCAAGTAAATAATGAGTTATTATTCACTGCTCAGATGCTTCATAGATTCAGGTTTAATATTTTGTTCTTTAAATTGATATTTCTCCATTACTCCAAAGTCTCCAACTAACAAGTATAGGTATATTTTGTCAATCGTTGACCAAATCTACTTTTATTACATCAATCAAAGCATATTTTATTACAAAATATACAACGTCAACTTCTCCAAAAATATCTCATTTGTCAACTTGACTTTTTCAACACTTGTGATAGAAGGGTTTTGTCACGATCGCCATATTTTAAAATCTTCAAGAAATATATTTAGTGGATAAAGTATAATATGCTACTCGCGTATAATGGCTATTATTCACTTGGTGATTTTGGCCTACGGCTCGTAGCCTAAACTCCACCTCGTGAACAATAGCTATCATTATACGCTCGTTGCATAATATATTATCATTTACTACAGGGTCTATATAAATGATTATAACAGCGCAGTTGGCGTTGGACTATTATAAATATTTATATCCTGATGTAAACTTTAATTTAAACAAACGATACTATGAGTTTAGGGTGGTAATTTCGAAAGAAATCGAATAATGTGACTGGAATTATAAATTTTTAGAGAATTTGTAAGAAAAGATAAGAAAAAAAATTCCAAAGCAATCTGCGATGTTACAATCACTTATAAAGACCTCGTACTAAGTTTCGACAACCAATTTCATATGATCTATTAGCCGTTATTTCGTTGCTATGATAATGATCAACGACCTGATTCTTTCCAAGACTGGACAGTACGAGAAGAACGTAGGTTGCGGACTGGGCCAAAAAATGCTACTTTCTCGAAAAAAATGCGTCCGGGAAGGGGGTACACCCCGGATGGTTGCCGAAAAACTATGTTCGATGTAAGAATTGTTAGATGTAAAAAAACCTAGATATGGTAACTTTCTCACTACAAATCGAGTCAAATTGTCACTCGAAAATTTGCAACTGTATATTATTCCTCGTAATCATCATGTACCCTCCTAATTTCATAACAGTTCATTTCTATTCACTCGTCCGACGAAATCCCTCACATCGTCGTCTAATGCACAAGAAACAACCCACAAAATCAGCATGATATGAATAAAGGCAAACGTTCGCCATATGTAAACGGAACTATCCGGCAATTTCTATATAAAACCGGCCATTCGGAACATTAATTCGTGTATTACGAGGGCAAATAGACGATTTAAGTTTTAACATTCATACGAACATATCGCATGTACGTTCCATCCGGCTTTGTTAATGTCAAAGTGTTAACTGAATAATTTAGCGGGCGCTAATGAAGGCGTAAACAATGACCACTGCATCTTCCTCGTTTCAGCGTGTCATGGCCGCATCATTATCCGGCTCTGAGCTAGGTGTGAAATTGCGTGCCTTGTTAGAGAGAGCGTGAACAGGTTCTATTTGTGAAACGAACGTCGTTCTGAAAAGGAAAGAGAGGAATGTCATGAGAATTCTGAGTCTGAAGTTTGTGGATGTGCTTATGACGAAAGTTTTGAACTCACAGCGTGATTGTAATACGGTCTAGGATGAACTCTCGTGAAAGGAACTTAGCAGTTAGTAGTTGATCATAATCGTCTATTTCAATATACAGGGTGTCAAGGAAAAAAGTTCCATGCATAGTATCACGCGATAGAGAACCATAAAATATGAAAAAAGGTCCCATGAATATACGTTCAAAACTGCTTCCTTTAAGGACTACAGGGTGTCAAAGTTTATTTTTTTATTTGGTTTTTTTCAATTCAACTCGCATGTCATTTTCATTATTTTGTGTTCTAATTAGGATTTCATTGAATTTCTTGCTGTTTTTTTACCTGCTTTCAACAATAGTTGTTATTGTAAGTAGGTTACTTTGGCTCTTCTGGACAATTTGCGTGCATCATAACTTTTCGATGCGTTTTTCTAGTCCAGAATGACATACAGTGTAAGGCAAAAAAGTTAGGATTGATTTAAATCTGGAGGAATCCTGTATGTGGCGCCCTCTATAAGTTATCTAAAAACTAATAGGATATTTGGATTCTGCATCATACAAAACCCCCGCACATCACATTCTGTTCAATTCTTACCTCTTTGTCCAAAGTAATAACAAAAAACCTAATAAAAAAATGAACTTCAGCACCCTGTATTTCTTAAAGCAAGCAGTTTGGACATATATTCATGGGACCCTCTTTTCATCTTTCATTGCCCTCTATCGCGTGGTAGTATTCATGGTACTTTTTTCCTTAACACCCTGTATATGTATATTTTATTTCTCTTCATTGTTAATAATCCGATTTATTATAATAAGACCTCGAAGCGATACTTCCGCTATACCTCTGCGTGTAGCCGCTCTCAATTTGTCAATGTGCATGTCCAGTGATTTCCAGAAAAAATAATTTTAGAAATAACTTGCCCTCAAAAAATCAACAACGATTATTAATTTTAAGTTCTGTAGCGAGGTTTCCGAGAAAAAAAAATTTTAATCGCTGATATAAGTTTTCCCCATTAGTATTTCATCAAAAAATTCCTCAAAAAAACGTAAAAGTATTTTGTGTTGCTATGTAGGTACCTTCGGGGAAACCCCTTTCTTGAATTTATATTGTGTTCAGTACCTATATTCTACCCGTTTTCCACCTGTATCTCGTGGAAATACAACTAATAATTCAGAACTGTTGAAGTAGCCACTCAAATTCGATGGAATTTACAATAGATAGAATATTCTAAATGAATATGCAAATTGCAGGAAGTAGCCATCGCTGAACTTGGCCGATAGTTGAAAATTTCAAACATGGCAAATTCGAGTATTTTTTTCGTTTTAAATTAATGTGTAGAGGTTGTTATAGCTTGTTTAAAAAATATTGATTGAAATTTCGATTTCATTTTGAATTGCTCTTCAATTTTGTTTCGACAAGTTTCCTGATGTTTCTTTTTTCATTTCAGGTAATGACACAATTCAACCTTTCAGCAGTAAACCTTGTGAGTAAAATAATAGTTATTTTTGTATCTAGTGCGCGAAATGCTACTTTGGTGATCGAGAACTGATTTTTTTAACGAGGCGCAGCCGAGTTAAAAAAAATAGTCGAGATCACCAAAGTATTTCGCGCATGAGATGCAAACAAAATTTTTTCTACAAACGCTTAGCTTAATATGAAAAAAATATTGAACTGGTTTGAACTGTTTTTCCAAATCAAGTAATTAGGTATTATAACTATGGGCAATATATTCTATGTTGAAAGCAACACTCAATGTTAAAGAAAACGTGGATTTCAAGAAACTTACCAAGTTAAAATATAAAAATCCCATATAGTTTACATGCAGTGTGCGAAGTAAGTATTTCGCACACTACTTCGCGCACGGTGTCATAGTAACGAAGGAAATGAAAAAAAGGGTCACTTCGCATATTCTTGCCAATGCGCGAACCTTGTCATTTTTTGACGTTTGTAGAAAAAATATTTTTTATATATATTTTTTAGATCTTATCCACTTATCCTCTGAAGTGCATCGTTTTCGAAATACACGGTGTTCGTGTTGAAAAGATAATCATTTTTTGCGAATATCTCTAGAACCTCTCATCGTGAAGACTATAAGCAAATATCGATTGAAATATATTCTGGGAGGATTCTGCATTTCTAAGAAACTTTATAGGTTTTCACTCCCAGTCTGTGAAACATAAATAATTAAAAATGTTTGATTAAGGTGAAGTGCTCTTGCGAGAATCTTTGCACTTATTTGTCAGGAGCAAATTGGTTTTGAAAAAAATTGTTGCCTAACAATAGAAGAAGGTGTCTGATATAGCCACCGAAACGTTACAATATCCTTTTAATTTGTTTCATTTTTCAGTTTTACTGTTAGGCAACAATTTTTTTCAAAACCAATTTGCTCCTGACAAATAAGTGCAAAGATTCTCGCAGGAGCACTTCACCTTAATCAAACATTTTTAATTATTAATGTTTCAGAGACTGGGAGTGAAAACCTATAAAATTTCTAAGAAAAATTATAAGCAAAGTTTTGTGTGGATTTTTCTTCCCAAGTCTGAATTCGATAAGTTTTTGAAGTGTATTTTAGAAGGGTTACAACTTGAGGGCATACAACCGCGTATATTAGCGGTTCAAATAAGCGTCTCAGAAACCGTTTACTCTTTCCACAAGCGTTGACTTTGGGGAAAATAGCCACTAACTCTTCGAAACTGTCACAAATCAAGACTTGGGAAAAAAATTCTCGCACAAAATATAGCTAATTATAGAAAAATGCTCATGAATCTGTGTTATCCGAAAACGGTGCATTTCAGGGGATTTGTAAAATCCTCCCTACTTTTGGACGAGCTATAACATTTTAAACTCCTGTCATATATAAGGAAACAGCCTATATACATTGTTCTCGTCAATCTATATTAATTATGTGGGTGTTGTGAGGCACCCACAACATTGTTAAGAGGTTAGAGCGTTTCGTCTTAGCATCCTATATAAGTTCAGTATTACTTAAACATGAAGGGCATAGTAGCGTCTAAAGAATTTGGTGCGAAGTGGACAACATCTATCGGTGGAAACGAGAAACAAAGAGGAACCTTACCATTCTTTCACACAATAATTATATTTTTTTCTAACCAGGACAGGAGAAGGTGACCTCAACCAACACTCTTCATACACAATGAACATAGGTAAATACACTATAGTATTTATCTGCATTGTACTGAATTACTAGTCCAACGCATACAAAGTATTTCGAGAAGAACCGTTATTCAAACATCTGATGCAATAGAGGCTCTCTAACCATATTGTTTACCTACAATATTTGCCCATTATCCCACTTTCAGGTTCAGGACATATACCTCGATGCGTTCTAGTGTCAGTGCAAATGTATCCTGATTGACTGGAATATGACGCAACTTTTCCAATAATTTTTTTTATATCTCCGCCCACGGTGCGTCTGAACAATCGGCAGATCTATTTTGGTCCCCTTCAGTCTTCATCTCATCTCGACGCGTAGACTGTTCGGCAAACTTCTAAAGAGCTTATCAATTCAAATTTATCGGAAAAACTTTATGTGACGTGAATTCAAGTTTAACCACTTTACCAGCCTTGTCCGTCGAATCTTCCCCCAGCGTTGTGTTGACGAAACATGATGCCAACGAGTTCGAAATCGACAACTCCGGGACTTAAATCGCAAATGTATTTAGGATGCGATGAAGATGCGTATCTTCGTTGAAGATCCCGTCAATGAAGCTATAAGTATCTGGGAAGAATTACTTGGAGCAAATTGGATATTTTTCACTCGAATAAAATCAAAGGAAATAAGAGACTTAGGTTACCGAAAAAGAAAAAAAAAAATTCTTTCGTATTCTCCGCTTTCATTGTTGATATTCTCATTACGTTATTCGATTTGATTCTTTTTTGTATGCTTACTACAACGTCTCGTTTGACATGAACTGAGTGTTTCTACTTCGTCAACTTAAGGTTCACCTGCCTTAGTTTGATGAGAACTGAAAAACATCTCTCTCTTTTTGATCACAAAACCTGAGTAAGATATAAATCATTCTATCGTTGGCGTCAAGTTGGGCTTCACCAGCCTTTTCCCCTATCTTCCCTTAGTGTTGTGTTGACCACTAGGCCGGGAAGAATCTTATTGCAATTGATCGTTACCATAGCTATGATATAGCGGTTGACAGTCCATATGAAATTGGTTGTCAGATGTTTAAATGTTTTTTTAATCGAAATTCGCAATAAAATATGGAAAGCAACATGGAAAGTGTTATTCTGCACCGAAATATATTGTACGTGATACGCTCGAAAATGGTTTTCTTGAACTCACAGACTTCCAGAATTTTCCCTATTCATCAAAAAAACCTATTTTCTGGACTCGTTACGGAAATTACTATTGAAAGTTCCTGTTGTTGAAAGTATATCCTCTTTTTCAACTAGGTATGTAGTTTTTCTTCAAATGTCAGCACTTATACACCAGTTTCTTGTTTTTCGTCCTTCGCAATCTACGTACAATGCTTTATTAAGAAAGTTTTTCCACGTCTATTCCTTGTAGATTTGTAATACAGTAAGCTCCATTGAACTGCGGCTATGAATTCATTCCAACGCTCTCCGAAATTCCATTAATTGGCAAAGTTCCAACTTTTTTCCCGACTTTACACGATTCTCGCATAGCACAGTTTTCGCCATAATTCGATTCATATTTGCACGACACATTAGCTTTAATTAAAAGCTCCAACTCTGGCCGAATAAAAGTTCAATAAACGGCGATTTCAGTTTGGGATTTATTGTGAACGGAATGCCGAACTACGGTACAAAATGTTGGTCATTCTCTAGAGGAAAGTATAGATCGACGTTGACTGTATTTGCGATGAATATGAGAATTTTGTTGCATGAGAAAGATGAAACGAATAACTTTATTAAATTGACCCCTTTAACGGTAGAATTTCATAGTTGTGGATATCGTGTGGGATGTACCCCTATGTTCTTGCCTTGTGGCATAATACTCATTCATGTATTTACCTCATTCCGAGTTATATTTATATCGAAGGAATACTTTATCAAACAGTTTTTTTTGCCATATGCTCATTGTATGAAATGAATATACTTTATTTATACAGGGTGAATCCTGTTGAACTGTACATACTTCACACAGAGATAGAGGACGTTTTGCTGGTTTCAAAAAGACCCCACATGAAAGGTCTCAAACGATTCGTTTGAATTATACAGGGTGATTTCCAGTTTTGGGTCATATTTTCAAAATGCTCTATTGGACGAACGAATAATCACAAATTCATCAAATTTGGTACGTAGGAGGACTGTATCAATCTCCATTCAGCTGAGTTAACAGATTATCAGTTTCCAGGACCGGACTCTATTTTTCTGATATAATCGGATTTTATAAAGAAAATCACCCTGTAGATGAAAAAGTCAATAAACCTGTCATGACAGTTCAAACTACACTGAAAACCCTTCAATGAAGAGTAATAAAATCACGTGGCACACCTACAAATTTAGAGAAAAAAAATATTGAATATGCGTACTCGGAGATAAATTTTTTGGACGGCCTAATTCACATGGAAAACCATACCCAAAACTACTATCTTTTGGAAAAAATTGTTCAGGTATGATGAACTCGTAAATTTCAAGCAAAGAGAAGAGAGCTAGAAGCATCCGAGATATATAAATTAAGTGAATGAATTTTACATTATTACTTAATTGAATCCACTGATTATAGAAGAAAAGTCCGATGTTCTGAAATATCATTGTTCTTTGGAAATGTATTCAGTAAGCAAATTTCGATATATTTTGATATTATGAGTACATATTCCTCATTCGCTGCGAAAAATATAAATGTTCGAATTTCAAATCTCAACTGCCAAATCTTGATTTCATGACAACAAAAAAGCTCATTGAAAATAATCACAAAAAATTTGATTTTATAGGAATGACACGAAAAATACAGGGTGAATCCTGTTGAACTGTACATACTTCACACAGAGATAGAGGACGTTTTGCTGGTTTCAAAAAGACCCCACATGAAAGGTCTCAAACGATTCTGATATTATCGGATTTTATAAAGAAAATCACCCTGTAGATGAAAAAGTCAATAAACCTGTCATGACAGTTCAAACTACACTGAAAACCCTTCAATGAAGAGTAATAAAATCACGTGGCACACCTACAAATTTAGAGAAAAAAAATATTGAATATGCGTACTCGGAGATAAATTTTTTGGACGGCCTAATTCACATGGAAAACCATACCCAAATGTATCAAAAGTTGTCAAAAAATTTATCTCCGAGTACCCATATTCAATTTTTTTTTCTCTGAATCTGTAGGTGTGCCACATGATTTAATTACTCTTTATTGAAAAGTATTTAGTGTTGTTTGAACCGCCATGAAAGGTTTATTGACTTTTTCATCTACAGGGTGATTTTCTTGATAAATTTCGATAATATCAGAAAAATAGAGTCCGGTCCTGGAAACTGACAAAAATTACCTGAATATTGGAATATTCGAATATCCAGAGGATTTAAACTGATAATTTTCTCCTGTCTTCAACTTTTGATACATTTGGGTATGGTTTTCCATGTGAATTAGGCCGTCCAAAAAATTTATCTCCGAGTACGCATATTCAATATTTTTTTTCTCTAAATTTGTAGGTGTGCCACGTGATTTTATTACTCTTCATTGAAGGGTTTTCAGTGTAGTTTGAACTGTCATGACAGGTTTATTGACTTTTTCATCTACAGGGTGTTTTTTTCATAAATTCCGATAATATCAGAAAAATAGAGTCCGGTCCTGGAAACTGATAATCTGTTAACTCAGCTGTATGGAGATTGATACAGTCCTCCTACGTACCAAATTTGATGAATTTGTGATTATTCGTTCGTCCAATACCTAGAGCATTTTGAAAATATGACCCAAAACTGGAAATCACCCTGTATAATTCAAACGAATCGTTTAAGACCTTTCATGTGGGGTCTTTTTGAAACCAGCAAAGTGTCCTCTATCTCTGTGTGAAGTATGTACAGTTCAACAGGATTCACCCTGTATAACACTAAGCGGATTCATTTTCCCTTTTAACCGTATAACACTGAACAGTAAAAAATTCAAGAAAAGCCCTGAGCAGAAGCTTTTGAGCGCTCTTTTATTGGTAGAGACTAGTAACTAGAAATTTTATATGGGACTTGATACCAAATATATAAATGCGGAATATCAGCACAATCGGAATTATATTCTGGAAATTATTCAGAAAATGAAATATGTAAAAATTAATAATTAAAAAAAAATAATTATATGGTTCTGATGATGCGATCCCTTTGAAATTTTACATGAACATTCAGTATATCAGTCATCATTCACAAAATGAATTTCACTTGAATCAGATACCCTGTTAAGGAAATATATGGATTCTTTTTTTCAATATTCCAATTGAATTTTCTATGGTTCTGTTAACACAAAATTTCATAATAAAGTTCAATATATCAGTCCTCAGCCACAAAATGAATTTCACCCGAATCGGATATTTTTTTTGGAAATATGAAGTTCTTTTTTTCAGTGTTCCAATTGAATTTTCTATAGTTCGGTGTACACTATAGCCACAACATTTCGTATGAGGCATATTATGAGCATCTTCTATGAGGCCGCAAAATTTAATTGCGATTGGTTTGATTTCGTCTGACATATTGAGGAACCCTGTAAGATTTGGATGATTAACGAACTTAACCGAGGCATTTTGGAACCGAATTCACCCTGAAAATCTCAAGTCTCTAGGACAATTCCTTCGAAAGTTATCGTGCTAACGAAAGACCAGACGGTCACACGGACAGGAATTTGATTTGACCACGGATTCCTCTTCAAGGAGTCAAACCCTATCATTTAAGACCATTTTCGGTTCTAATTTCGAAAATTGCAGTCATTTGGTCAAAACGATATAGCACTCGTGTAAGTAGAACAAGCGCTTCAAAAAAGCTTTGTACTGGTATAGCATTCCACATTTTATCTCAATTCTCATTCTGATTTGCGAAGTAATGGTCCTCATGTCTTTTTACGGTTCTTACCGTACAGCTTGCCAGTATCAGTGTTTTCATGAACTTCAGAAACTGGAGTAGATTCAGGGATTGAATCTTTGATGACTTCTATGCGCAGACACTCTCCGTTGAGAACTGATGATCAGATATTCTTTCACATAATATCCCGAAGTTTCCTCCTAATCTCCTCAGTATCTTATTCCATTCGGAGAGTTCTGGACTCAAGTTATTAATAAAATTCAATTAATTATTTAATTAGTTATTATCATTACAATAAGAGTAGAGGTTTAATTCGGCTCAACAGAAATTAAACGATCGAAGTGAAAATTCAAAAGGGAAAAGAAACACACCCGAGTAGAGAGTACCAAATCAACACAAAATCATTGAAATCGATCGTTGTCAAGGACGCGCTAGAAGAGTAAGTATGTTTTGCGCCAATACATTACATTGTCATAATATGTGCTGGGTGGTTGATCCACATAACATAAAGATGTCCCTAGTTTTCGTTACCGATATCGTGCAGGTATCTCACGAAACAGTGACCTGTGAGAAGCCCTGTAAGTATCCTCAACTCGATTTTTAACAACGACAGAGCTTGTTGAGCCTTCTCTTTTGAAGGTTTAAACAGTCTCCTTGCTTGTCTTTGACCTGGTGTGTTAACCCAGTAATAGTAGTTCCGTGTTTCTTCCCAATCAGTATGAGTGATACTCATCATGAGAGTACGGGTCCGGTGAAGGGAGGTTGACATCAAGTCATCCTTGGCCCAAACTTTAACGTACAGCAAAACTAAATCATATCAACACACAACAAGCATGTAAACACGACTTGCAAAAATCATTACAATTGCTGGTAATATGGAAATAATGTAACTGCATAACGTAGCAGTATTAATTATAATTATTATCTAATTCCCCGCATACTACTTATATAACCCGTTTATGATAAGAAGGTAGGCATCCCGACCTGTCCAACATTTCTGGCAGCGATACGTCTGCCATCCGAAACTCGTTGCTAGATAACAGGATATCACGGTCAAGAAAAGTCAATCAAGGTCCATACGAAAAATACGGAGGGGACAGACATAATTGGTAGAGAACAGATATCACAGTACTAATTGCTCCAGAGCGATGCGATAAGAGACCTCCGCATCTCTAATCATTATTAATTTGTCAGGACTGTCATGTAGCCGCAGTATTGTAACTATGTACAGCGATACAATCTAGCTCCGGTGACGGGTATCAGTTTCACGATCTTTTCGATTCTCCTTTATTCCCACTATCCGTTATTTATTATTTTAGACGTATAATCGATGCTTCGGTAGGAAATATTCTTGTTAACATCTATTTATCAGGGAGGTCTTGATTATTACATTGCCCTGGAATTCATCTCTACAAATTATCGTAACGCGAGTCGGAAGATAATGAATTATGTCCTCCATTCAAAATTGGTTGTGATCTTATACCAATCTGTTTTGTTGTAGATGTTGGGTGTTTTGTTCTGATATTCTCTGACTTCTCGGTAACGTTTGAGAATAGGTTCAGAAAAATGTGACGTTATATTCAAAAAGTTCGTAGAATTCAAAACAAGAGGGTGGGCACTAACTTCAATAACTATAGATATTGAGATTTTCCAATTCTTTCTTCGTTTTTAGGGTCGTTCTACGAACTTCAAATCTTGAAATTTTCGTCGTAGGTTTGAGATTTGAACAAAGAATCTGAATTCATAATTGAATAGGATTGAACCAATTGCTCTCAGGACATTCAAATTCAGTATTTTCCCAATATGAACAAGCGAGCAGAAACTCCTGAGTTCACATCAAATAGTTGAACAAAAACACTAAAAAGTGAATGAAAAATAAAAAAACAATACCGTCATATCAGATTCGAAACGTCTACCACAGCATGGAAGCCGAGACTTTAGCCACTGCACCGAAAGAACATTTTGGTTACATTAACTAAGTATTCTTAACTATCACCAAATTAGTGATTGAAATATGGCTTATTAAACATTTGCTATGGAGAAACAAATTATTTGTTTACAACTTGGTGAATAAAGACTTATACAGGGTTATCTTATATTTATTCCATCATAATAGTCATTTGTTGATAATAAATAAACATTTTGATTTATATAATGAATGTATCATAAGTATGAATAAAGACTTATTCAAGGTTATTTTCTGTTTATTCCATCATAATATTCATTTGTTGATAATAAGTAAACATCTTGCTTTACATAATAAATGCATCATAAGTATGAATAAATACTTATTTATTATTCGTATATGCTTGTTCATAAGTACAACATGAAAACAATTTAATAATTAATTATCAACAAATATTTTGTTTGCTGGAATTACTCATTTTATTTCTGTGAGAAATATTTTGTGAGGATTATTTGAGAATTGATCGACTTCTAATGAATGTTTTATTTATGAGAGCCGTTATATATTTTCACCTCCAGATATGAAACAGACGGATAACTTCAACTGATATTAGTTAGTTATCCGTCAGTTTGATACCTGGATGTGAAAATACTAGCTCTCATAAATGAAACATTTATTAGTAGACAAATTATTCCCAAATAATCCGAACCAAATATTTTCTCACAGAAAAAACAAAACTCAATGAATATATTATAGTTATACCAGCAGACAAACTATTTCATTAATAATGATGAAACCTGTAATAAAATTAAACTGTCCATTTTAATTTTCAATGGCCTGAGGAAAAATCAGAAAAACAATGTATCTTTCATTCAATAAATATATTTTCCATAAAAAACAAAAATACATACATATAATAAATCATATAACAAAAACAATTCCACTATTTTGTGGTTTAATATATAATTGTAAGTGTGATAACATTTTCGTATCATTACTCACCTGCTCAAATTACTGTATGTTTTTGAAGCATTGAAACTTGAAGTGTTATTGTCCAGAGGAGTTTCAACTGTCTCAACACTGCCAGAAGGAGATATTCTGAAATGGATACATATATATTACTTAAAATCAGTAATTTCTTATATATTTATTGATATTGCTTACAGTGTATCCAATAAATTTTTACTCTTCAATTTTAGCCTGATTTGAACTCTAGTTCCCATACTATTTGAAATCAGCGTTTTCAAATTCGTTATTCCATTTTCTGAAAAATTGTTTATTATTTACACCAGCAAATATCAATTATAAAATAAAAGAAACATTTTTATAGTAGAATTTTTCACTATAATAAATTCATAAGCCAAGGTGAGGTACTTACGTTCAAAATCTCTCAGCATCTCCTGGGTAACGCCACATTCCGCAAGGAAGAACGGAAAAACTTCAATTTTTTTGTTACACTCACAACAATTACAACCAGCCGCACAGCAAGACGCTAACATTAACCACAGAACATAAAATATTAACCTTCAGGAACAAAATTAATCTGGAAACTGACACCGTTGGCACTTGGCAGACCGTTGGCGTTACTTCGTTATTTGGCGGCACAAAATATTGTGGTTTGATTGGAGTTCCGATACTGATGTAAAGGCTATTCGCTGGGACTTATCTGTACAGGAATTTACGCTCAGACAAATAAAGTTTATTATCATTTATTATCGTAGATTTATTATAAACAAATGATCTATTAAAATCATAACCCTAATAATAATAAACATATTAACAAAGATTTATTAACAGATAATTCTACATTTATTGATAATGACCAAATAATGTTGATTGGAAACCAAATTGATTGATAAATATGTTTCAATCTCTGTAATAAATAATTTATTTATAATAAAATTATTTTGTTTGAATTCAGTAGAACAAAATCGTTTGTTTTTAGTGAATATTAAAAAATGTTACTAAAAGTTTTAATAAATGAGCCATATTTGTTGTGAATCTTATTGAATAATTTCCACCAAATTTGGCAGTAACAAATATTTTATAACTATAACTGAGAATTTTCTTTCAGTGTGCGACACTCAACCAATAACAATAAAATGATATGATAGCTATCAACTAATCTTTCCTAACTACTGCCACTTTCTCAAAAAAAAGTGTCCAGGACGAGGGTACATCATAGACGGTAGCAAAATGAATTAATTTTTGTTCTGTTTTTTGCTTCATTCCACAAAGATAATACTTCACAGTTGGAACCAACGCATAAAAATATTCTCGTATACTGAATAAATAAATTCAAATCAACTTTATTTCATGATAATCGTCGTTTAATGAACTAGTTGATTAATTGAAAGTTTGATACCATTCATCGCTAGATTAATAACAGAGTGCTACAGAAACGTTTTATGTCGACCTCATTATGAATTGAGTATAAATTTTTGATTTTAAGTTTGCAAGAGTTACATTTGACATAATATAAAATTTCCATGTTTCATTAGAGTTCTAACATTACTCGTATTGCTTCTGAATATGTCATGTTCGGTTGCCCATAAATTCATCGTAACTATGGGTTTCTTATTCGGGAAGTTCTCCATATGGTGCATTCTTCATTTGTTTTTTTTTTGATTCAGCAGTAGCATTTTCTCAACTCGCATTTTAAGTACCTATATTCAAATTCACTGAAATTTATAGCGGATAAAAATTTAGTAATGATAAATATGATCAAGGAACTTACGCTGTTTCTTGATTTCAACTAATTGGTTATGCATTTCTGTGTGTATGAGAATATTTTTGTATTTGTTGATGGAATTAATGAAAATCATAAGAAAATTAGCGGATTTCCAGGAAAGCAGTTCACGTATTTGAGTGGTTTTTTATATATGAAATATCCTTTTTTTCAAGAAGTTTTCCCCCACAAAAACTAATTTAACTCGAGCACATCTGCAAGCAGATGCCAGACCCAGGAGATGCAGGTAATCCCAGAACAAGCCGACAACCTTTTAAACTAGGATCTTCGTATCTGTCTGCCGACCAGAATGAAATAATGATCGAATAATGTTTAATTGGAAAACTTCCTGAACCTATTTCGCATGGCGGATGCCAGTATTTCCTGTAGAGGGTTTTACTGGTATGGTAATTAGAACTCAGAAAAAATATAGGCTAGAGATCGCTACAATTTTTATTCAATCAGAGAATTAATAGAATAAATATTTTTTTACGTGAAATTTTGTATGATAATATTCATTGAAATAATATTTGGGCTATCTCCATTATTTTTTCTTTTTGTATTCAATGATTCGGCCTGCATTCGCTAGCAGCCGACAGAAAAACACTTAAAATTTGTTACTTCCAGAAAAATTACGATATTACTTTTAATGTACCAACACTAATGATTTAGGTCATGTATTTTACTCGTAAGAAAATGAGTTACGTCTGGCAGCTCTGCGATCTGAATCTTTAGTCAAGATAGATGGTTGATTCAACGACAAACAGCAAGAAAAAATTGTTCAGGTATTGCATCCTCAAAATTGAAAATACTGTATCATCCTACTCTTTCAGTATACCGGGATGGAATATCACATAGGAAACCAACTATATTTAATGCATCACAGGGAGAACTTAGCCCTCCAGTTGATCAGTGGAATAGTCAAAAGTTTTGACGCTCTACGATCATACGAAACGAATGATCAATTAGAAATAATGTTGTTGTCTTTCTCTTATTGTTTGGTATGGCCTCAATAGATCAGTTTGGCAGGCAACTTAAAGTACTCAAATCGGGTATCAAGTCCAGTTCGCATAGGTAGAGTAATTGGAATAGTTCACTAGCATACTTTTTCGCGAAAATACTCTACTCTTCTCATTTCACTATAGTAACTGTATCAACGTTGTTAGTAATTTGAAAGGATAGTTCTAACTGAAAATTGACTGAATCACAAAAGGTAGACTAGGAAGACCTGCTATCCTAGACTAGAACCTGGCAATGTCTTTTTACATTAGTATGGTCAACCAGTAAACCAGTAGAGTAAAATTACGGAATGGGGGATAGGTTAGTAGAGCCTTCTTTTCACACGCACTATCCATTCTACTCCACCTTGAACTATCTTTGGTACTCTACTGTCACTACTACAATATCTTCACATTATGCTAGTGGTGAAATAGTAAGTACTCTACTACGGAACTCTACCATTTACTCTACCAATAAAAATCGTTCTTCAGGAAAGCCTGACGTTAGATTCGATTACTTTATTTGCCTACCATACTGCTTGAATTAAGCTATTCCCAATGAAAAAGGAAAGACAACAAAATTATTTTGATTATTACACTGTTCAAAAGAGAAGTCTCGCTTTGATGCATTGAATATCATACGATATCACTACATAGTATAAAACAAAGTCGCTTTCTCTGTCCCTATGTCCCTTTGTATGCTTAAATCTTTGAAACTTAGCAACGGATTTTGATGCGTTTTTTTTTAATAGATAGAGTGATTCAAAAGGAAAATTTATATGTATAATAACATCCATTAAATAGTGGAGAAGTACTGTTATTTTTGAGGTTTCTAATGTGATGTCGTACCGTGCGAAGCCGGGGCGGGTCGCTAGTAGTGAAATATATTATAAAATAAAACTTGAATCTGGCATCAGGAATCTGATCGAATCATATCATATAAAGTATGCCATTTCCATTCGAGAATCACTGATTCATTCCAAATATTATTCGAAATGCCTATTCCGAATGTTTTAATCTGTCATGTTCCATTGGAAATGTCCTAAAATCAGTATTTTCAAATTCGTTCCGTTAGTTGAAACACCAACCTCCGAGGGAATCAATTCCGTAATTGGAAAATTTTTGAAAGGTCTCATTTCGAGAGTGCCGCATCCCCCAATTCTTGTGGTGCCATTCAATAGGGTTTTCTGGTTCGAATTCGCTACAGTTTGCTGCTGATGCTCTTTGAATTGGATAATAATAATCATCGCCTCGTTGTGGAAAGCAAAAGTCGCCCTCTGAATTGTATGCGTATGGACACTACTATCCGATGAAACTGCAATATTCTATGCGATATTCAGCCATTGTTGACTTAGAACAATTGAACTCGAATTCACGAAAGAGGATTTTGCATCCGATTCAAAAGGGGTTTTTGTCACTTTTTTTAGGTTTTTTAGGATTATCTGAATTAAGTTCAGTATTATGAAGAATGACCTACCGGATGAACTTCAGAAGTTTATTCTTTCATTTATCGAACTAGTTCATATGATACTGGTATTAAGCACCTATCTCGTGAACTGCTTTGAAAATAAAGATTTATTTGGAATGATTAATCACAAGTCGATAATTTCAGATTGGGTCATTATTCTTCAACAGAACTTTCGTTTGCTAACTGGGAATCCAATCCACAAAAAGTTTTATATTCAGCACATCAATAATGATACGAAATTTTTGAAATGTTTTGCCACTATCCTCAGAATAAAAAATTCTTCAAAATTGCTTTGAAATAGTGCTGCCATTTACTGACCTTATCCAAATCAAGTTCTAATGTGAACATATAGTTCACATAAGTTGTATAGTATGTTAGAAATCCGGGTTGTCGAGGTTTTTCTTTATTATTGATCGAAATTTTCAGCAGAAAGTTGAAAATGAATATGAACCATAGAAATCTTGGTCACCAGGAAAAGCGCCAAAGCTGTCAAACTTTACTGTTCCAAAAAATAGCACAAAACAAAGTGAACATTTCTGGATTGATGATATTTCTACCCAAACTTTTTCAGTCACAAAAGGCTGACTGCTATCTGAGAACATCAGTGTGCTGTAAATTTGTTATTCTGAAGCGATTTCAAATGAACAATGCACAGTTCAATCTGAATTAATAAATGATTCCACCTGTGCATTTTTTTCAAACTGTTTCAGAATAACGAGATGGCACCAAAAGCAGAGCACATTTTGAAATCGGAAAGAAAATTGAGTAGAAGGAAACTGAATAATTGAACCAGAATGAATTGATTCATCGACACCTGTGATTGGACTTATTTGCCAACATCACGAAAAATTCAAAAATAAATAAAAAAGGTGTAATTTTCAAATTACCGGCTTTCGATCTGAATTTTCTCATACATATTACCAAAAAATGAGATTTTGAACGAACACCTTTTCAGCATATTGCGTAATTTTTTTATTTTCACTAGGTTTTATGCTGCATGTTTTCAAAAACTATTAAGTTTGACAACTTTGTAGCTTTTAGCAACTCTTGGTGATATTAATTTTCAAAACATAACCCATCTACTAGCCAAATTTCGAGAAAGACTGCAACATCATTCGCAGAATATCCTTCATTCTGTCATAAACGTAAACGTAAATCATTTGAACTGATTGTTCAACAGAACGGCAAAGATCTTCTCTCCGATTCCTTAAAATCGGATGTTTCCGATATGAATTTCTGTACTGGTATTATTTGAAAAATTGCTGAACACCAGCCGTATTTCTCCAGGTATATGTTTGTGCTATTTCACCGATACATGTTAATAGTATCATTTCAGCGGAATATCTCAAAAAATGGGTCATTAAAAAATTACCTAACTTTGACATGGAACTTTGCGAGTAACTAAAAATGTGATTAAAAAAAATGTTTTGCCCAGATTCACTTGTTTTTCGAAGTTTTCACATTTTCACTGAGTTTTGGGCTAGTTGCGGACTTTCTGGGAAACACTGTATATCTTATTAAATGCCTGATTATACCTACTGGATTGATTCGAAGTGACAACATTAAATTCATAAAATCTAATTTCGAGATAGCCCTTCACTGGTGGCTCCTTCACGAAGCAAACCTCCCACTTTCCTTTCTCGTTACTATATATACCGTAGAAAGGGCTCTAAAATAAGTGGATTAAAACGCGAACCTAGAGATGCATTAGAGGAAACGTCCATCTGTGGATATCTAATTTTCCTCGCCTTGCACCATCACTTTTCGGTTCTTCCGCTTCCTTTCAAACATCGCCCAATTACATCTCGTGAGGTGCTTCCATATTAATTTTATTTTAATAAGCGCCGCTTTTGTCTTATTCGACGCCGACCGTATCTTAATTTAGCTTTCAGAGTGAAGGCAGAGGGACGCTGCAGCGTCGTATTTCCTCTTTTCTGTCTCGCCGTTATCTGGCCCTTAATGAATTGCGCTTTCGTTACGATTCGCTCCTTCCAGCGCCAGTTTTCCAGGACCGATTGTTCTTCGGCATTGATATTAATTGCGAATAATTAGGTATCATTCGGATGTTTGATAATTTCGCGCTTCGATTTGTGAATTTTGCCTTTTGTTGGAATGATTAATATTCGCTCCCTGGATCCTTCTCAGTTTAGTGAGTATTTAAAAAAAATTAAGAAAAACCCGGAGCGGGAGCTTTTGAGCGCTCTTTCATTGGTGGCGCAATAAGACTTGTACCTCAAAATTGTATATGGGACCTGAGATTGATACCAGATATATAAATGCAGAATCTCACCTCAATCGTGCAAATTATTCAAAGAATGAAATAAGTAAAATAATTGAAAAAAAACTTAATTTGATGGATGATTGGTATGAACATTTAGTAAATCAGTTTACATTCACAAAATAAATTTCACTCGAATCGAATATGTGACCGCAACATTTCATTTGGATTGGTTTCGTTTTGTCTGAGATACTGAGGAAAAAAATTTTGTATGGCCTTATTTTATATAACACCCTGTACAATTTGGCTGCTTAACGAACTCAACCGAGGCATTTGTGAACTGACCTCACCCTGAAAATCTGAAGTCTCTTGGACAATACCTTCGAAAGTTATCGTGCTAACGGACGGACGACTCCTCAGATAGAATTGAGTTTGACGGATTCACAATCAGGGATTCGAACCCTATCGTTTGAGACCATTTTCGGCTCAAAATTTCTGACATTTTGGCAAAACGATATAGCACTCGTTTGAGTAGAACCAGCGGTCGAGAAGGATGACTTTTTGACCTTGAATATGGAGTACTTTCTATTGGATTCCGCTTCAGAAAACAAAAGTGAATAAATAATCTGTTCTTCAAATTATTTCTATTTGGAGAAAATAGGTCAACTTGCTCGACAAGAGTATTCTTCCTTTATCTTATTGTATGAAATTATCCGCAACTTTAACCATATTTACAGGATACCAGAAGCGACACTCAAGCTTCTTTTGAATCGAAGTAACGGATTACGTAATTTATAAGCTACAATGGGCGGCAATGCGTTTATGATTATGAATGACATTGGGCTGCATGGACGTGCCAATAAGATCAAGGGATTTGATCACATGGCTTTCGCTGTGATATTTTCTTTTAAATGTATTAGGTGGAGATTATTAGCTTTCCTATGCTCAGTACAGGGATATCAGAGAAAGAAATATCTGTTGATTTCGTTGATATTCGTAACGAATGGTAATAGGATAGGGGAAATCATTGAAGTATAGAGATAAAGAAGAAAGTTCGATTATCTTCGTCATCTCATACAAAAATACCATATTATTCAACGAGCTATAATGTATTTCCTTATTCACTCAAATAAAATTTGTTTGTCTTTCATCAAGTGAGCTATGACCATAATCGCAAGCAGAATATTGTACTTTATTCACGACGACGATAATAAATACTCAAGAAAGAACAAAGAAAGAAAAATATTCACAAAACTTCATTATAATTGTCTGGTGATTTTTCGGTCAATACGTTCTGTATTGTTACCTTTTACCTGCTTGTCTTATTTCTGGAGGAGTGATGCTTAATAATTCATCTTCCGCATCTAAATTGATGTTTATCAGCAAAACATTCTCAATACTTAGGTAACACCTCAATTTGAAGGTAACAACTCAATAACATATTCATAACAATAATGAATGTAATGACTAACAGAGTCGCCTCGATTACAGGGTAGAAAACGATTTAGTAATTCGAGAATACTGTATTCTTTCTCTTTCTTTCGGCATCGAAGTCTGGTTCTAAAATTTATGTATTTCCTCAAGATTCAGTTGTGCCACTTAAACAGTCAAAATTAGCCATTTTCCTCATCATACAGTTTCTCACCTTTGTCAGGTAAAATTCATTCAGTCATTTTTCTGATTTACCTTAACCTTCTATAGCTTATCGGGTAGTGCGAACCTTCTCATCTCCCCTATGCTTTTTACTTTTCCGCCGTTCTTCTTCGTCACTTCATCTCGGCCCTCCCTTTTCCAATTTATCAATGGACTTACTGCAGTCAGTTATTATAACTCGGACTGTTTTCTCATAGATACTATAAATTACTCAAGAGAATAATGAATAATTAATTTATACTGAATCTATTATGCGTTACATCTATAATATGCTTCGAATTCTCTAAATAAAGAATACTTAATAGAAAACTATTTCCAACAATAAAATTGTCTTGTTTTATCATAAGGTTCTCGATATCTTAAAAACATATATGATAACAAATCACAAATCTAATTTTCTTTCTGACAGTTCCTGGAGAGTAGTGTGCTCCTCTTCTAATCCGTCACTGAAGCAGCAGCGAGGTCTATGTTTGGAGACAGTCTAGCTAGATCGTCTCGAGGACCTGCCCGCCTGTATAACCCATTTGAATATAAATTTCCCCTCTGAATACATCGTAACATATGAAACGGTCGATGGATTTTCAGGCAGAAGATCGTTGCATAATGTAAACAATGTTGTGTAGCTGTGGCATATGGAAAACGTTGTCGACGAGCAGGTTCGTTAGCATCAACGTTCTATATATAAATTGTGGCGCATAAATCCGCTGAATGTTTAACCTCATGGGTTTCGTTTTCTCTAACATACACGTTGACATTGTCCTTGAGCATAAAGAATGACGCAAAAATAAACTCTTCATCTTGACGAGGAGAATTTGCTATGGCTGCCTGGTTGTTGAGCGATCGAAGTTTTATAGATGTTTTCAATACTTCTAGCTCAATTGCTGCTGGTAGGCGCTTCGATTTGCCAATATAAATGTTCTGATAATGATTGATTAATCAGTATTCATTTTGTCTAGAACTTTGAATTACTATTCATTTACTGACAGTTGTATAGTTGAAAAATTCACGGAAGGTATAGTCCGTTCACGAAAGGTTGAGCCGTCGGTTGGCCATGGAAATTTTGCATATTCTACTGTGTATATTAAAACTTTAGGTTATGTTGTTTATATTATTGTCAGATTGATATGCAACGTTGTCAATATTGCATAGAGCTCTCTGATAAGTCGCAAGCTCGTCGGACGAGGCCGGGTACATTTGGCAACGTTGACTTTGTTCATCGTTATGACACCAAATACTGCCAACTTCAGATAAATAAACAAACGCCTACTATGTGCTCAAACTTTCATGAACGGACTATATGTTGACAATCACACAGATATTGAATATCGTTGTCGATATCCTTTAGGTTGCAACCACGTAGAATGGTTGACCACCTGTTTATTAATTTATCTATCAAACACCTGACAGTTATGACTGTCATTATTAATTTAAGGCAAGTAAACCATCAGAAAACATTCTAGTGTGTTATGATGCATACGTGAGTTATGGATTATAACTCACGTTCATATTTCAAGTAGGTTTTTTCATTCAATATTGAGCCGAAAATGGTCTCAAACGATAGGGCTCAACTCTCTGATGACGAATCCGTGGTCAAATTCAATTCCGAGTTCAATTCTGTCCTTGGGGCCGTCCGTCCGTCCGTTAGCACGATTACTTTCGAAGGGATTGTCCTAGAGACTTGAAATTTTTAGGGTGAGTTCGATTTCGAAATGCCTCGGTCAGATTTTTAAAAGAGCCAAATCGTACAGGGTGTTCCATAAAATATGGCCATTCAAAGTCTTTGTTCCTCAATATCTCGGACATAACAAAACCAATCGAAATTAAATGTTGCCCTCACATACAAGATGGTCATAATAAGCCTTATGCAAAATATTGTGACCAAAGTGTACACAGAACCATAAAAAAATTCAATTGGAATATTGAAATGAAGAAAAGATATATTTCGATAACGAGATATCCGGATTCGAGTGAAATTCATTTTGTGGATAAACATTGATCTACTGAACGTTGACGCAAAATTTCAAGAAGTTAGTATAATCTGAGGCATAGAAAAATCAATTGGGATATGAAAAGGAGAATCTCCATATTTCCATAACAAGATATCCGATTCGACATTCATTTTTTATATGAATCAGAACCATAGAATTAAATTTGTTTATTTGTCAAGTTCTCATATATTTCAATTGTTAAATAATTTCGAGAATATAATTCTTATCATGCTGAGATTTTGCATTTATATATTAACATAGTATCAATCTCAAGTTCTATAAAAAATTTTGAGGTATTAGCCTCATTGCTCCATCAGTGAACGAGCGCTCAAAAGCACCTGCTCAGGACTTTCTTAATTTTTTATTAGTTATTGAACTCATTCTTAAATTCATGATGAAAATGTAACTTTGTGGTAAGTGAACCTTTGAAATCGTTACTATTTATTCTGCTACAAAGTATACGGTATGCATTGGAACCTCTGGTTCGTGTCCCATTCCACGTTTTCAGCAGCGATATATACTTTCCATACATGGCACATAATCAAATTTATATCTTATGATTTGTTTCATCTATGTTTGCATGCACATCGGTGTTACTAACACGCCATTCGGTTTTATTGTTGTACCATACCGTCTCTATTGTTGTAAAGGATGAGATAGAAAAGTTTAACTACGGCAATAAAATTCGGTGGTTGAATTTTTATGTCGTCATTTCTTTCCGTGAGAGGGAACCGAAGTTATATGCGTTTTTGCGATCCCTGGCGAGGATTCGATGTACTGAAACTAACTGTGGTTAGCTAACATGAAAATTTCGGTGTTTGGAATCTATCCTCTCATCTCAGCATAGATAACTAAATGACACCCATGGAAAAATATGTTTCGAGAAAACATTTTTGATTTTTCGTTTTTTGCGCCCCTGTTCCTGGTGGACTGTGTGCTATAGTTTTGCCAAATTTGTGTAACTTTTGAAGTGCCGAGAGACTTGGGCAAACACAATAATTTTCGGAAGGAATGACTTCATAAGTCATTTTCACGGTAGCTTTACGATTCGAAAAAAAATTCAATTCACAAATGAATATAACGAACCCAATTACTCTCTGGGTATTTAAATTTGAAATATATTTTTTTCCAATGTAAACCAACGCGCAATCTTCTAATTTTACGTCATGGCTTTTATTTGTTTCTTTTCATCAATGTAGATGATGATTATTTTTATTTTGCTTGTTCGAAGGACAACAGCGTAATACGGTTTTAGTCGAAAATCTGTTATTTTGCTTTTGACTTGAGACTTTGAGGGTATATCTACCCTCAAAGTGAGGGATAAACTTTTTACTCTGAGGATATACCTAATCGACTCGACCGAACTCTCTCATAAAGATTTCGAGGTCGAAATGAATTATGACCGAAAATAGTCACGTTAAGTGTGATGTAGAAGACTATTTTCGTTGAATTCGTTAATAGGCCCAATCGGGGGTAAAATTCTCTTGTAATAATGATCTATCTTTTAGAATACTTCAATGACTAGGAATTATATTTAGCTGCTGAATAACGATTTAAGAGAAAAGTTATAAAAATATAACCTTCGATCGTAATGAGCTATACTGAAATCTTCTGCATAAATCAGTCCGAATATAACGGTTAAGTATATTGATGGCCCAAATTAGTCGAACAGTTTCATGTAATGATGATTTAATTTTTTTCAAATATTGTCGAAACTAAAATTCCGATAGAATAAATATTGATACCAGAGTGCGTATAAACGGTGTAATGAAATTTGGAGCACCAGCATCGATAAAATTAGGTTCGAACAAAATTTAATCCTCCAGCTTCTCGGCTCCAGAATAAATTTAGGATATTTTGATTCCTCAGTCTAACTCGAAGTCGAAAACTCGTCAAAAATTAGTATTATGCATAAGAAAATCGGAAGGAAAAATAAAGTTCGAAAACATATTTTATTATCATTTATTTTTCTTTCATTTTTTTTGTTTTCAAGTTTCAAGCCAACATACATCCTTATCACGTACGTTGAAGAGTTATCTGAAAGGTTTATAAGAATTAGAAATAAGCATTTTGGTCTGTATATACTATCGGGCCTAATCTAACTGCAGAAAAAACCTGATAATGAAAATCGAGTTACCAAATATTGCACATATGAATTACCGTGTGAATTCAATATCGGAAAAGCTAAACGTCCTTAAAATGTTCGAATCAAGGAATATAAAAAGGCTAAGGGGGTCACTGATAAGTCAAAGCTAGTTTGACATATTTTGTATGAGTATTATAGAAGTTTTTGGCTCAAAACTTCCTTAACTTCAAGAGAAGAAAAAATGAAACATAGAAAATTAAAAAAAGCTTTCATGTCGGTACCGAAAATCCCATTATTCAAACGTCTGTTGACCTCAAAACAATTTGGACCTTAATAATATAGGATCCAACTTAAAGAAATAAAGTGGATAGTTTGACAAATGATTCAATCAAAAAGAGATCAGTCATCGATGATTATTTTCTGGGAACTGTCCAAAATTATGATCATTCTCAAAGAGTAGAGAAAGGTTTTTTCTGAAAATTTTTATTCTTAAGTGTTATTCTGACGACAGTTGGCGATTGCTGACCGAAACGTTGAATACAAGGAGCAAAAATAATGGAAATAACCTCAATAATATTGTGCCATAATTTTGGCGGATGCGATTTCCGTTAGTTAGATTTCCCACAATACTCGTTTATCAGTTTTTTAAACGTCATGACGTGCTGTGCGCTGGTAAATGCGTTTCAGTTTTTCGTTCTTATGAACGCGCTAATGAAGGCAGGCAAAAGTAGTATTGAATATTTTTAATCGGCTGTTTATGCTGGTTTTGAGTTTGCTTTTGTGTTTTTCAATTTTTCTCTCTTCTTCATTGATTTGAATATTTTGGGAAGAAATTGTGAAATTTCCATTTTGTACGGCATCAGATTACATCGTTCGACGAAGTTCTTACAAGCCGCCTAACACCTAAGGTGAATGAAAGACTGATACGCTGTTCACTGTGTAATTTCGATATTTCTATATTTGTAGGCTTTTTCGTTTTTGTTTTTTGTTTTCTAAAAATAAATCTGAAAACATTATTGAGATCAGCACTGAGGAGAGATTCTCCACCAATAGAATTGGACCTCAAGGTGAACTTTTCAACATTGAACAATTACTCACAATCTAGGGGAAAATCATCCCTTATTGGAATCACCAGTGAAGAACTGGATGAGTACAAACACTTGCTTAATCAAAATTTCTGATATTTTATTACTGATAAATATTTGTGATGCTTCCAATTCATATTATTTTAGTGGTTTCTTTCGTTATTTTCAAGGTTAAAGTAATTTTATTCGAACCACCTGGCGCCCTTATTTTTATTTAGTGTTCTGAATACCCACATCTTTCTCCACTGCAGTCAAGCCGCGAGATGCCTCTTGGAAATTCTTGAATTTGTTGAAATAACTTGGGATTGATTTAAGGATTATTTGAACACGTAACAATATTTCAATATTATATTATGCTCATGAACAACCGATGAATTTTTCACGTCGTTCAAAATTAACGGCTGAAAGATTAAATGAAGTGTTACAAGTGAAAAGCGCGCGAAAATAGCAACCAGAGCATCAAGAGTATCAAAAGCAGCAATTCCGTGAGTGCAGCAGTTCATTCGGTCGGCATTCCGGCCGCCATACAAACAAGTTATTCGAGAAAGCGTCGCGTCTCCTAAAAATGTCACAAATGCTCCTGCAAATTTCACTTTACGGCAAACAACCGGACATAAATAGGTTCATTCCGCTGTAACTTAATATTTTTCGTGAGAAATCCGCTCGGAAAAGCGTTAGCAAGGCGAGGAAAATCGCATAAGCGAACATATGGAAAAACGATTCGATAAACTTGCCGCTGCAGGCGTGTTGAAAGAGAGAGCTGTCGCTCCTTTGAATATCGGGTATTGAGGAACTTCAGTCGACTATGAAATTGGAACCCTTGCTTATGCTAGAAAACACAATTTAATAACAGGTATTTATGGATAAAATTTGTATTGTGATACCACAAATCCGTATGAGCAATTTCTACCACAACGCGACTGGAAAATATTTTCTGCCTGACAATTTGATGAAATTCGTCGTCAGTCGTCTGAGGTAAGGGTGAAGTTATTTCAAAAATATTGGAAAATTTTGGTGTCGGGAAGCTAGTTTTCCAATAAATGGTTTCATCACAATTGAAATTTCATGAGAATATGTGAATGTTTCATAAGAGCCAGAATTCTCGACAACTGCTATGATTGGTCCAAAAGCATCAAATGCTTCTTTATTGATTGTTGTTGCAGATTAAAAGTTAATAATTTCATTTCAAATAAAAAACTACCACCTGTGTATCAGGTGAGTATGAAACCAATTCATAGAAATAAATTATTTCAGATCAAAATTCATAGTGTTTGGCATTATTCTTATTGGCTTCCTAAAAAATCACTTTTCAAATCGCTATTATTTTATTTTCGGGAAAATAAGGATAAAACTGAATAATCTCGAATTAGTGTCTTGTGACTGATTTTTGCGCATATTTTGGATAAAATATCTATAAGTTTCGAATTTTCTGCCGATATTGATCTCAAATGGCTCGGCTCGGTTGAACTGCCAGATTGAGAATCTGAGATCAATGGTACGCAGAATGAGATAGATATTTGTAATTGTCAGGGTAGATATGTGGTCAGAATATCAAGAGCCATTAGTTCTCGAGTTGAAATGATTTAAAATTTATTTTAAATAAATTTTATGTAATTTCAATCGGATGGAAAATAACAAATTTTCAACTCTGTTACATAATTACCTCTCAAATTGAATGGACATTTCAAAATGTTGAAATGTAGAGATTTTTCCATGTGACATGTAAACCTATCGAATGATTACTTAACAGTTCAAGTAATTAATTTTTAATTAATATTGAGAGTGCGATCTCTATTCTCGTAAATTCAAATGTCGCGCTATGATGACGTACCTGCAAACATAATTAGTGGCGATGACGATTCACAATAGAGTGGCCGGTTGGCATCGTTGTGAACCGTGATTCAACATTCAGCCAAAGAAATGAATGCTGATGGGTAGATCACACTCTACCATCAATTCTGATCATTTCGCTAGCTCATTTCAGTGATGTCAATATTTTTTCTCGAGAACCCGACTATGAAACGAAAAACGGATGATCGCTATATTTTTTTCTGAGTCCGTTATTTCAAAAATTAATTTTTTATAGAAATCACTGGAAATGACCACTATTATCTCTTTGAGACGGGGTAATTAGTTTTTTTGATGATATCAGTATTGAGTCAATGAGACTCTACGAAAAACAATGCCAAACGTCTAGGTCACAAATTTACACAGGGATTGCAAGTCTTCAAGTCAGAAGTCTAATTTCATTCAGACCATTTTTTGTTCGTAGATTCGAACCGAAAATATATTGAATATATATTGAACTTCTTTAAAAGATGCTGTTCCATTATAATAAAGCTTATCGAAAGTATGAAAAATAAATGTTATTCATATAACGATTACATAAGTTTTTTTTCATTCTTATCTTTTTTATTTCAGGTATGGTCCTCAGAGGCGAATTATTACAATAAGATTTGAAAAACGTGAAGGTAACATTAATAGTTATTTAATAAACTGGTTTGTTAAGGACAGCGATTTATGGTTAAATTTCAACGAGTGTGCAGAGCGAGCGCGTTATCACAAGAGTTTTTATGACGATCTCATTATGAATTGAGAATTAATTCTTGGTTTAAATACATTCTCATTTTGCATAAGACATACATTTGACATAATATAAATTTCTATGTTCCAGTAAAGTAATGACATTACGCGTATAGCTTCTGAATGCTTTGTGTTCGGTTGCACATGACGATTGCAAATTATTGCATAAATTGAACATTAAAATGGATCATTAATGTTCAATACCGTACATATTAAAATCACCTGTTATGCTGAGGTCGACGGAAAAAAGGTTTTAATCAATATTCTTGATAAATTCGAAGCATATAATATTGTTTGAGATGTCGAAAAGCACAGTGTAAAACTATCTATAGGAAAATTTATTCATCTGGTTGAAAAGGTATCATAAAGTTTGAAGAAAGATTTTCAAAATCTAGTAAACACAATCTCTGGAATGAAACTGGTGTTGTTACAAGAAGATCAATGAAAATATCTGGCTATTTCAGTATACTTTCGATTCCAAGGTGACCCAAGATACACCTTTCCATTTCTGTGAAGTCATTAGTCTAAGAGATAATTCATATCTTCACTAAAGTTTTTGAAAGCTCAAATTATTTGCAATTAATTTCTTGGAGTCAGGCTAAAATTTGAAAATGCTCATAATGTGGTTTTCGTATGAGGATAGCTGTTATGATACTCACACAACGAAGTTATTGCCTGTAATTATGGATAAATAGTTCATCTTTAAACAAATTGAATGGAAGTAGTTTCTCATTCACAGCTACATATTATCTTCGGATTTTACAGCTTTGCTTGCTGACGTAACAAAAACTTGCTGACTTAACAGAAACTTGCTGATAGCATTGGGAATTGGATATAAATGCTTCCCTGAAATTAATGATCAATTTCGTGTCTATTAGCCTTCATATTGTTTGTGCTCTTATTTTGCTGATATGGTTGGAACATTTACTGACGTTTTCGAATGCATTTCTACAGAAAATATTGCAAATCATCTCATTTTCTCCTGACACAAATACCTCTAAATGGCATTAAACCCATTGTATTTCCGCACTAACTCCAAAATTCACGCTGACCAAGACTGTTTGGAAATATTTTCATATTTCAAACATCCATCGCAATATCTAATGCATCGAAATCGGAAATTGCATCATTTCGTTTTATAGTTCCTTCTTCCCTTCAGTTTGGGTAAGGGCTGACTTGGAAAAGTTGCAAGAGTTTTAACGGCTGTAATAAAATCTGAGAGTTGGTTACAGCGACTGTCGGTTGGCACACATTGTTTTAAATTTATCCTTTCTTTCTAAGCAGAATGGATGGCTAGTTGAAGGCGAAAAGGTTCTGTTTGTTCGATGTGAACTGATATAATGTCGAAACTGATTTCGACCTCGTGAATTCCTAGTTTGAAACAAAACAAGGGATT